>JAWMRA010000161.1:33891850-33977210 GCA_035584735.1 Pseudotriccus pelzelni | reverse complement strand
TATTCTATTCTATTCTATTCTATTCTATTCTATTCTATTCTATTCTATTCCATTCCATTCCATTCCATTCCATTCTATTCTACTTCATTGTATTCAGAAATTTTTCAAGACACTGTATCTTCCTGATTTTGAAAGAATATTCTGTTACTGTGATCTGCCTCCTTTCCAGCACTGAATAATGATAAACAGATCTTGCAAAAATCTTTTCACTGATGTTTAAATTGAGGAACAAAATTCAGAGAGAGATAAGGTATCACTTTTCACCAAACATGTTACTCAAGCTGTATATCCTACATCTTGATTTGATGCAATGTTTATAAAAACGCATTTTTTGTATAATGCCATGAAGTGATGACAATCTGCTCTACTGTCATGGTGTGATGTTGAATTAATAGGAAACAAGGTGAGGGCAGAGCAGGCAATCATTGTATGTGTTAACTTCATGATTAATCATTGGGTTCTTAATAAAGCTTTACTTTACAGAACAGACTGCCAAATATTTTTGTCACTTCTACAATATTTTGTCAAAATATATGACCTTGAAAGTCACCTTTGCAGTTATCTTAATATTTCATGCAACTGCGACTAATGCAGCTTTTATGAACTTCAGTGAGAACACACCTGATGTGTAAAATAATCCCTAACAGAGATTGGTATTTCTAAGAATAGATCATATGCAGTGAAGCACACTGCAAGAGAATGCACTGCATTTCTTTCAATTTAACTAAAATTAGTGCATGCTATTCATTAATTATTCTAGAATGTTTTTCCTTAAATAGAAAATAGAGTAATTAGTGCGTTGCATTTCCATCACAGTTTGTGAAATCTGTTTGGCAGATTACAGATAAGTAGTCTTGATAAGTTTCAAGATCATTAACTGCCTAATTCAAAATTATTAGTTGCTTGTCTGGCTGCTCTGTTTCAAGAAGAACATCACACATGCCCTCAGCACAGTGATGTGTCATGACATAAGCTAGTCTTTCCTTCTTCTGTCTCAGTGCAACTACTTAGACCTTTTGTATCCATGGTATATAAGATCATCAGCCATTCTTGGTCTTCTTACAGACCAGACTTTATCTAACAAACTCAGGCTGATTTTCAGTACTTGTTGATATGACTACTGTCATATCCAGTCATATGACATATTGTCATATCAGTTCCATGATAAGGGAACTGTAGTCAAAATGCAGTGTCACACTGTACTGGATGAGTTAAGGGAGCAAACAAAAAAATTCCTGCTCTGTGAAGCTTATGCTCCAAGTCTGAACAAGAGACAGAAAGTAGAGCAAAAATAGTAATACTGGTTGCTTAACATTAATCATCTCAAGAAAAATTTTTACAAAATTTTTTAGACACCATAGTAAAATAGAGTTGAAAGGACAGATTGGTTGTAGACAGAATAGTTTCACAGATACTGTTCTCAAGCATGGAGATAAGCCAAAAGGAAAGAAATAAGGTGCTGATTTCAAATTTAACTAAATAAGAAATGAAGCTCTGAAGAGGAGCTTAGTTAGATGCATTTATTAATATATTGACAGTAATCCAAGGTGTGAAACTGGGATTAGGCTATGAAGAATCTGAAGAACCTCCATAGGCCATGCTCAGTGGAAAAAAGTTTTGTGCAGGGCTCTTTTATCAAGAAAATTTTACCTGCTCATTCTTCCTGAATTTGGTTAGAAGACTGATTAGGTAATATCATTAAACTGTATGCTTTAATATTAGAAACCATTCCCTTTTGGACATAATTTATTTGCAAAATACCCTTAGATTTTCTACAGCATGCTTGCAATACCTGTGTGACCTGATTGAATTAAGGCCTTGAAATTCTGACCTGTCAAATCCACTGCTCAGCCATTCTTTGTCGGAAACCAGTATCATAGATTCACTAGCATTTATCTATTGCAAATATTTATAGTATTGTAATACTTTATTGATACTTGGCCCTGCAAAGCCACCATGGGTTTGCTGCACGTATTGCTCCTATTGGCTTACCTACTGCTGTTTTCAGGTGTGAGCCAGCAGGCAACCAGCAAAAGAGAGAGGAAACTTTATGGAAACTATGGAGAGTGAGTCTGAAGGTTATTTGTAGTGCAGTATATTCTGTCTATTTAACTGATGAGAGTTATATGTCAAGTTTCATTTTTTCTGTACACTTTTCAGCTATCTGGTAAAGATAAATCATACAGATTTCTGCAAAGAATGTAATTTTTGCTGCTTGAGAAATTGTTTGAGACCTTGTGACATACAGGCTGAGCATTAGCAAGGCTAAGAGTTCCTGGAACAAGACAGTCCTGTGTTTGTAAGAGAAAAAGAGACTTGAAAAAAAGATATTTGAAACTCCGCCTGTTGGATGATAGCTCATTCAAATATTTTTTCTACAAGTGGTATTGAGATACAAAGTACATCTTTTGGAGTGTTGACCACAAACGGCAATATGTTTTTTGAGGAAGTGGACGATCAAAATCTCTATTTCGATTCTCAGTGTTTTCTAAAATTGGTGAGGACTTGTAAGCTCATGATCTGGCTGAGGCTTCCATGCAAAAGAACCTTATCTAACTCCCTCTTTGTGACTTTCTCACCCTCCATTTTCTATTTGTTCTTGTAGTGATACTGGGGCTTGGGTTCTAAAATAATAGCCTAAATAATACATATTCCTCTAATGCAATGAAATGTGCGCTTAATAGATGATGTTAGCTGAAAACCACATTGTTATATATCAATTATACATGATTGTATTCTGATGCTAAATTACTATCAGGTTAATAGTTCTGACATAAACTAGTTGGTCTATTTTGCAAGCAAGACATGTTTTCATCAAAATTCATTTAAATTCTACATTTTAAAAAATATATAAGTATTAATTACTACTTAATTCCAAGCCTGAAAACAAAAAACAGTGTTAAGAAAATCACAGTTTCTGTATTTCTCTCACTCCCAGAACCCATCTCTACCTTCTAGCTCTATTTTTTTAATGCTATAGAATATATTTATGTGTAAGAGAACACCACAAGAGTAAAAAAGTGCTGTCTGAGAAAACAAAGAACAATTAATGAAGAAAAAAAATATCTACAGTGTAATGCCTGTTATTTGCCCTTAAGTGATATATTAGGTACAGGAAATCGTATTACAGTTTGATGTATTGTCACTTTAAGAGTGATTTTTTTGGACTGTGGAGGTAGCTTGTCTGTCGTATGATGTAATTACTTTCATTGAGTAGGTAAGTATGTAATAGCTAAAAGCCTCATAAATCAGTTAAATGTTTTCCCAATTTATAAAGAATATTTGATCTGAGAATGTTACCACCTGGTGAGCCACTGAGAAAAAGAGAAGACGTGAAGAGTGATAGAGACAGATATCTTGGATTATTTTTTGGGTATGTGGTATCGGGGCCTGGCTCTTCATTGTTTGCATCTTTTCTATTCATTAACACCTGTACAAGTGTAATATACTACCAAATTCAAGTTTTATACCTACTCACTTAAACACTTTTATAGCTGCTTCCCAGAAGGGTAGTGTAACACAGAATGAAACATAGGATAGATTTTCAATCCAAAGGTCTTTCCCTTTTAGACAACAACAGCAATTGATAAACCACTTCTTTGAGGATTATCTGAAGTATGTAAACAAGTCCAAACTAAGTCCAAGCCATTGTTTTCAGCATTACACTCCACTCTGTGTTATTAAACTAAAGAAATATAGCTTTTTCTGATTTCAAGTACGAGTGGCCAATGTTCAGTCTGCCTCTGCATATTAATTTTTTATTGGAAAAATGGGGGACTTTAAAACCTGTACTTGTAAGTACATACATAATTATATATAGTATATATAAAAGAAACATTACCATATGGAATCACTCTCATTCTCCTTTAAAAGAGTCTTTATATAGTACTTAATAAGTGCATTAAAAGTATTTCATACTTAGCAGCATCTGTAGATGGCATCATAATCTGTACACTGTGAAGAGTGCAGGTATTGACTGAAGCTGAACTTTTGAACCTGTTGCAACATAAGACAGCAGTGTTATTTATTTGTCATATTGAAGTTGTAAAATTAAATAACTTCTATTTTCTCTAGTTACCCAGGAAAAGTTGTTCAACAAGCCTCTG
Source organism: Pseudotriccus pelzelni (assembly GCA_035584735.1). Lineage (NCBI taxonomy): Eukaryota > Metazoa > Chordata > Aves > Passeriformes > Tyrannidae > Pseudotriccus > Pseudotriccus pelzelni. The sequence goes on along the minus strand of JAWMRA010000161.1, from coordinate 33,973,104 downwards.
ACTGCTAAATGGATACTTCAACACATTTTCTGATTGCTAAATGGATACTTCAACATACTTTTGAAACTGTGATTTGTGAAGGCTCTGATGCTCTGAGGAACTGCTTGTTGGATTGTTCACCTATTCATATTTTATACTTCCACTTTAAGTCTCATCAGAGGCCTTTAAAAACCTTGTTTCACTCAGACTCATTTTTCAATGGGAAAGTATGGAAACAGTGGCGGTCTAAAGTTTCTTTTCCTTTTCATTTCTGGGCCACATAATGGGTATATAAGGCATCAATCCCTGGAAACACAAGGTACTGTAGGATTTATTGTGCAGGTGAAATGATTAAAATTTTTCCCTTTAAAAGCAGTTGTCTTTGCATCTATAATCCTTTCTGGATATTTCACCCTGCAATTTTGGACTGATTCATTGAATTTTTGGGGGTGTTAAAAGCAAAAGGTTGTTTATCAAAATATGGGGCACACTAATCCCTGACTAAAAAAAAGTACTGCCTCAAGTATCTTACATTAGAATGCCTAAAGTTACTATTACCACAAAATAAGTTAAAAAAAAAAAAAGGGTGTGGTTTGATATATTCATCCATGCAGAACAGAAGACAATGACAAGATGCTAATCCTAACAGAGGTACAAGAATAGAAGCAACTTTTCTTCCTACTCCAGCTCTTCTGTGTTCATGAACTGCCGTTCATTTGAGCAATGTGGTGCAAAGACCACATGCACATAACTAAGCTGTGAGCTAGGCTTGTTTGAACATCAGCAGGCACAGCAGTGATACCAGGTCACAGAATGCTTCTGTGTTTCTTTGCAAACTCTGCCTCTAGGAACAAATATAGCCCAGTATTGTGAATTAGATCCAGGCTGGTAAATTGACATCCTGCCTCTCACCACAAATTACATTTCTATACTCCATCCCACTTGAGTTCTACCTGACCACTGTGCTGGCTCTGAATGACACTTAAGTTCAATCTGTACTGGTATATGATCTGCTTAGTACGGTCTATAAAGCACTAACAAGGTTAGTTATTTCTGTTGAAGAATGGTCCTATTCAATTATCCTAATAATTCCTCTTTGACCTTAACCTCTTTAAAAAATAGAGCTCATGCATTATGCCTTAATTCTAGCTTACCCTTCTTCAGAGTATAACCAAACTCCTTAAATTTAATTTTTCCCTAAGTTTTCTCATGTTAAAGACACGTTCCCAAAAACTCTTTTGCAGCCCTGTTTAGCCAACCCAAACTACCATCTATTTCTTTTTTCAAGAAATCTCCTTCACATACTGAAACACACACACAGTGAAAACAACAAAAAAATAAAGCATGAGTTCTAAAAGAAAGTCGAGGTTTAGATGTCCAAAGTTTTTAGAATTAGGAAATAAAAGAACAAACTTAAGACTGCCTCGGAAAAAACAATATCAATTTCAAGACTGTGATCAACATGAAATTTTCCTCCAAATCAAATATATATCAATGGCAGGAAATTCTAATTAAAAAAAAATCTGCAGCTTATGTTGCTGGGGTTTTTTTAGTTCTATGTAGTCCTGATGGAAAACTTCAGGCATTTTTAATGAAAAAAATGCAAAATGCTGAAATGCAGATTAATAACTGCATTTGTCACAGTGATGCTGGCTGTAAAAAGTATTAGTGTGATCCCTTTAATCTAGAAATGAGCTTAATCATAGTATAGATGTTTAGTCATCAGCCTGCTGTCAAGATAAATAACATTTCTCTGCTGTATCTACATGACAAATGTCAGTCAAAGCAAGACAGAATCCTCTGAAATAAAACTGTAATCTATAAAATATATATCTTTGAGAAAGGGTTGATTTAAACCATCAAATGCAACCATTTGCCTTTGTAACAAAACACTGTTAATGTTTTCTAAAGGATACTCTTGGGCAGTTTTATATGACTGAGGAACTTGAAGTTCTAGAAGTAACTATACGACTGGCCAGTGCAAGAGAAAAGATCATGCGTAGGACAAAATCTTGGTTATTTGTTGTTACACTTGTGCCTTAGTTGTGCTCAGGGGTCCTCATATAACTTCTGTTGAAATCTATGAGAGCTGGAAAGGGCCATCACAGCATAAGCCTAATGCCTGGAGGTTTTTTTCATCTTGATGTAAAAAGAATAGTTATATGGCTTTGAACGCTTGAGAGGGGAAGAACTGCTGCTTCAGGAAAGGACTATGGGGATATTTTTAAAGGTATAAAGGGAGTTAGGCACCTAACTTTGACTTGTGCCTTTGAAAATGCTTGCCTTGCCATTTAATTAAAAAATACTACGAAGATGTAAGTACAGATTCCTTCCTAGTGAGAGGGAGGGATTTTTTTTCCTTGTATATATCATTCTTCAGATAATAAATGGAAGCATATGTATTTTGAAATGTTTCATGTCACTATTACTATGTCCCACTGAGATCATCTATCTACAAAAGGTTTGGTTATTTTCAAAGACACTTAAAAATACTAAATATATTTAATATTTCAATACTAAATATATTCCACAGAATTTCCACTTACTTTGCCAATAAGTGCATTAACGCATATTAGGATAACTACTTGTGCAAAGGTTTACATTTCTCAAAAAGAAACAATTGATTTCCCTAATCTTCTCATAAAGATATTTATTGTTAACAAATTCTAACATACTGCCTGCTTTTGCAGATAAAGACATCAAGTAACTATGTTCAGTTTCAAAAAAAAAAAAAACTAGAAAAACCCCACAAACAAACATACAAACAAACAAATTATAAGACTTCTAGATTATACATGGATTGAAAAAATCTTACTTCAGCTTTGGAGAAAGCAGGTGTATTGAAAAAAATAACTAGCATTTAAATCGGCACATGCAAGAATTAACGTCTGAAGACATAAGTGAAACTTTATGAGGAAACTTAATTTTTTGAAAATTACAAGTTATTTGAACTCCAAGAAAGGCTGATCAGCTCCATACAGAAAAGATTGCTTGGCATGTACAATTCTGAATTATGCTGTCTGCTTTGAATTTTTTTTCCAAAGGTCAAACTTACTGGTCACAAGTCATCCACTTGCTGAGGAACCTCTGAACTACCCATATGATTTCCTCCAGCTGTAAACACTGAAAGACTGATGTGCACACTCTTGTTTTTCTTGGCTGAATAAAGCACCTCTATATTTTGGTGACATTTCTACATTCACCTTTCAGGAAGTAAACGATCACAAAATATGGAAGGTAAACTCTGGCTATGATTCCTTGTAGATCAGTTTTACACTGGTGGATTTCTATTGCATCAACAGAAATACTTAATGACTTTCAGCGACATTTATTCTTTTGTTTGTTCATTTGGGGAGGTGGGTGTTTGTTATTGCAGATTGGTTGGTGGTACAATAACAGAGCTAAAACACCTGGTTATGTACACCATTACTTAATGTTTAAGTATTTATCTTTGTCAATGAACCCTGAGATTTTAAGATGGATGCTGAAAATCAGGCACTGTTTTCTGGCATTTATATACTCCTACATAATGATAGGAATCTTTTCTTGTCACAGAGAATTCTTTCCACATCTTATAGCAGATCATAAAAGTAAAAAAAAAATCTAGACTTTTGTGACTTAAGTTTTTTCTAGAATACTCTCAAGAAGCTACAAAACAGAAATAAAGCACATCTACTGACAATTTACTCCTTAAGGATTTTTTTTAAAATAAATAAAAGTGAAAATGCAAATTGCTTCTGAAGAATGTAAAGAACTTTCATGATTTGAACCAGCTTCTAAAATTTCAATCACAATGTTCACCAGAACAGTTACAGTTGCACAGAAAAACAACTATGTTTTAGCATTTCATATATCCAATTAAAGATTTTGAATCTGTAAATGTAGCAGCTACAGTGATTAAGATGTCTATGAAAATGTGACTCTGTTAGTCTGCAAGAAACTTTTAATCTGCTGTTTCTATCATCTTTAGCCTTTAGTGCTTAGCTGATTTAAACTATAGATGTTATCAGTTCCTCTATTTTTTAAAATATGTGTATCTAGTAAAACAGTAGAATTACTAGTTGCTCTTTCTTATTGCCTCATACTAACAATACATACCTGTCATTATACTCGTTCAGCTCTGTCGTCTACTTCGTAGCCCACATTAATGAAAATTACAATTGACTCAAGTCCTCTTTTTTTTTACCTTCAGCAGTCCTACATGGGAAAATAGTTCTTCAGAATAGGAGGGGAAAAATAAAACAGGAAAACATTGATTCCCTATGAAATGAGTAAGTTGGATTTAAAGTCACTCATATATTTCATGCGCAAAAAAAATACCTTTTCCCTTCCATTTTTTTCAATTTATACCACAGACAGACCTGTAGAATCTGTAGAATCAATTCAATATACAACCTTCCATAAATAAAATAAAGTGGTGAAAGCCAGCCTATGTCTGCCAATACAGTGAACCAAAGGCAATTTCCCACCAGAGGATCGAGCACTCCAGTGCTCTGACTCGTGATCCCTGAAGTGCCACACAGTTTACAATGCTTGGAATCTTCCTTTCTTGGCATGTTGTTTGATGGTATTTTGTAACAGGTCCTTTGTGTTTCTTCATCCTGTACTGATTCTTTTGCTAATTCCAAAGATTCTCAGAAAGTAGAGGAACATAACAGCAAAACAGATTGCCTTCTGCAATGAATGAATCCCTCTGACATAGTTTAGTAAGCTCTGGCTGTTGTTTAAGTATATGCCACTTCAATGAGTCTCAGGGAAAAAAGGCCAACTTATTCCATAATATTTATATTTCATGACATAAATGCTGTATTTCTTAAAGGTATTTCGTTGCTTTGATATTGCCCCTCATTGGTTTACAAAAAATAGTTTTCTGTTTAATTTGATTGTGCAGCAAGTAATAAGATCTAATACTTATATATTAGTATGCTCAGTAATGATTTGTGATGATTAAAATACAATTATGTAATACTTAATGATGTCATGGGAGGACTAACTTTTTCTGCTTGCTTCATTTGACATTTCTATTCTAAAGCTCAGACTTATAAACAAAGGCAAAGTCACAATACCAAATGTGCACAAGTAATTGTTTACAAATACCTACCTCCTTTGTAACCTATATCACCAACAGCATTCACAGATTTCTGCTGTGACAACATCTGAAGTTGTTTTTCTAAATGGTCACATGAAAAGATTTTTCTCACTTTATTTTTAGTTGAAGAAAAAGACTATAAAGAAGACATTTGTACAGTCACTCATTCATACGAGTTATACAGACAAACTAGCAGCTGTTTTACAGTTCTCCTTCCTCTGTGTCAAGGTCTAAGAACAGCCAACGTGAGGTGTCAAAGAAAAAGGTCTGAATATTTTCCTTTTTTGTAGTTTTCAATCCAAGTTTTTAAAAGACTGACCACAGACCAGGCTACTCCTGTATTTTGTACAGTTGTCTCTTGTTACCAACTGCTTCCTGGGAGAGGAATGTTTTTAATGGTGAAGCCTCTCCAGTCATTTGTTCTGTTTTTTATGACTTTGGCAGCATGGCTCCCACCATCTATGTGATGCAAATTATACTATTTTTAGTGCTGTGCCATCCAATGGCAAGTTTCTTCTGATGTCCAACCAGCCCACAATGGTGGCACTGCCTCAGCTCTGGATACTTTCCTGTGATCCTGGCATACTTTCAAAGGAAAATTTGAAAGCTAATAAACTTTAATGACATAGGCTTTCAGCTAATGGAAATAGGACAAAATCTGTGCATCCACCTTTATACATTCAGATTTTGAATACTGCAATGAACGCTTTATCATGCAGACAGCTGGGAATTAAATGTGATGATAAACTCTTTCTTTCTTCTTCAGTGGCACAGATCCATGCAGTGAGTGTCTCTGGGATTAGGAATGGGTTTCTTGGGAAACCAATGCATCCCAAACCTCCTCCTGAAGATGTGTCCCCTCATTCTCCACAAAGTTCTTCTCTCTTCAGCAGGAAACAGTAATTCCTACCAACCCTAATTAGTGTCCCTTTGAAGCTCTCCATTGGGTTCCAAGCCACTGTGTCTCCTGAGCTTTTTGAGCTTTCTGCATGAGCAGTCTGATTGACATCTGGTAAGTATAATACTCTACACTGATCAGATACCAGGTAAGTTTCCTGCATCCTAATTGCTACTGTGTAGAACTGAGATCAAATACTGAAAAGATTTTAACTCATGCCAATCGAATTATTTCTTGTACCTGTTGTATATTTTAATTTCAGCCAAATTTTTCAGTCTCAATGTTCCTTGCAGTGAGTTCTGAAGTGCAAGTTTGTGTTTAAGGAAGAAAGGCGTTTTGGAGCAACAGTGTTTTAATTCCTTCTTCATGCTTCTGATGAACCTTGCTTTCCTTTTTCATGAAGCAGAGATCCTCAGTCTTTATCATCCATTCTCTTCAATAAAATACACAACTTGACTACAGAAATGTTTTTTCTTTCAAAAACAAACCCCCAAATCTTTCTATTCTCTTTCATACAAGTCTTTGTAATTTTCAAATTCTGCTTCTTGATCAAGTAATCTCTAAATTTTCTAACTTTATAGAAATCATATATATGGACACTATTTTAAATATGAAAAAAACATGATGCATATAAATGTGTTACATAGTTTCACATTATTCTCTACCACTTCTTTCATACATCCAATATTTCATTTGCTCTTCAAATGCAAATGCACATTGAACTTCATCTTCATTAACTGTTTTCAGTGATGCTGAGGTTCATTTCCTGAGCTGATATGATTATTTCAGAAGCATGTGAGTGGTATGAGCACTTATGGTGTCTCCCTTCCTGTGTTAGCTGTTCTTCTTTATGGTATCACTGCTGATTTTCATCTATCACTGTGTTGTCTGTTCATTTTTATATATATATTCAACAAATCACTTATCTTGATTAAAATTCTCAGTTGTTTCTATTTTCTCTGGTCTCAGACCCGTTAACATAACATATGCATATCTTCCTATGGCTATGTTTTTTAGTAGCTTATAGCAACACACCCTGTCAAATACATCTTAAAACACTAAATACATTATATGTACTGATTTTCTCTATCCCTCTCTTTTATTAGTACATTCAAAGAAATTGAATACGTTGAATCTCCATTGTCACAAATATACTGATTTAACCACTCTTATTAGATGATCTTCCAGGTGTTTTACTATTCTGCTTTGAAGTTTCATTTCAACATTTTTGCTAGATACAATTTTAAGGTTTATGTCTCTGTAATTCCCTGGATCACCCATGGAGTATTTAAAAAACATATGAATATACTACATTCTAACCCTTCATTATAAGAGCTAATTTATCACTCAGAATCAATTCACAATTAACTGAGTAAACCTAAGGAGGAGTTGCTTATATGAATAGCTTCTGATTTCAGTGCAAATTTCATTTGAATGTCTGCTCACCAGTGTAACTGAGACCCTCACAGTTCCTCCATGTGGGTATTCCCATAACTGAACTACATTTACTCAGTGTTTTGCTCTACGTACCAACTTATCATTCTATACCATATCTATTGGTATCAAAGTATTATCTGACAAAAGGAAGTAAAAAAACTAATGCTTGTCTTAAGCGAGTAAGGTACCAGACAAGATGCGTACAGGGCACATTTTTGCCCTTAGGTATCAGCTGCTTTTTAATCTTATGCAGTCACAATTGCAAAATTTAAATGAAGAAATAGAAGACAATGTTCAAAGCTGGAATAGCAATACATGAAGGAAAAATCTCTTAGATGACACTAGTCTTTGATGTGTGCTCATCTGAGAGAAAACTTGGTCCAGAACTGTATTTACATTTGTTCTGTAAGTATTACTGCAAGAGGGCTTATGAGTGTAGGGAACATATGGAGAGGCTGGCAGGCATGGATTCCCTGGTGTGGTGGTTGGATCCTTTGCTCTGAAAAAGCAAGCTTTTAAAATGCATTTGAACACTATAAAATACACAACTAGTATGTCAAGTAAGTCTGTATTTAGAGAAGAATTATAATTGTGAAAAGGAATTAAATATTTTAAGATCTAATGCAACTTCAGACTTTAAATAGTTATTCTATAAGTCAATCTGATAGACTAATATTACAATCTGAATTAATTCTCTGCCCTGTCACACAACAAATATATCAAATCTAATGAGTTTCTTTGAATTATTTTTTAGCATCTGGGCTCCCCCACCTTCACTTATTTATCATTTACTATAGAACTTGTTCTTTAAAATCCTGAAAAGTTTTCTGTTCTGTAATGACAGCAATTCACTTCCTCGAGGGGTCTTTCTGTTGCGAGATGTCCTTCAGTCATACTAAGCTTGGTCCACAATCCATTAAGATCACTTGGGGTCTTTTCAACAAATTTCAGTGGACACAGATCATGAGTTGGAAATGTGTGACTAACTTCTAGTTCCTTTGTTCTGATCCTATTTAAATCAGCAGTGCCACTTAAAACAGCATACACACAAATGCTTGATGAATCATAGACTGTAGGTGTCTGTATTTCTTCATCAGTGTAAAATATACAATGACAGCTATATATATTTTTTATTGAACTTCTCCAATAAACAATTTGATATAAAAGTCAAGAACATTTTCTCTGGATTTCTATCTATTTTATATATATGTGCTAAATATACATTAACATCAAAAGGAGGTTTAATGAGTATCTCTATCCTTGGAGTCATAGAATCATTAATGTTGGAGAAGAACTCAAAGATCATCAAGTCCAACCTTTACCCAGATACCACCTTGCCCACTAAACCATATCACGAAGTGCCACATTTACTGGGTTTTTTAATGCTTCCAGGGTTGAAGACTCCACCACTTCCCTGGGGAGCCTGTTCCATATTGAAGTACTGTTTCAGTGAATAAATTTTACCCCAATATCCAATCTGAACCTCCATTGGTGCAACTTGAGACCATTTCCCCTTGTTCCATTGCTAGTTGCCTGCATAGTGGCAGAGGATTGGCAGAAGGCTGAGGTACTTAATGTCTTCTTTTGCCTCAGTCTTTTTAGGATTAAGACAAGTCATTCTTGGGGTACCCAATCCCCTGAGATGGAAGACAGAGATGGGGAACAGAATGAAACCCCCATAATCCAGAGGGATATGATTAGCATGTCTAGAGAAGGGCAAAAAAGCTAGTGAAGTGTCTTATGAGGAGCAGCTGAGAGAGCTGGTGTTTAACCTGGAGAAAAGGAGGCTCAGGGGAGACCTTATCGCTCTCTACAACTCCCTGAAAGGAGGTTGTAGTGAGGTGGGAGTTTGTCTCTTCTCTAGATGTAGGTAGAAACTTTTATATCTCTCAGTGCAATTAGAAAAAATAAACTAAATGTAAACTGCAAGCAAAATGGACTATTTTTAAAAGATTGATCTTTAGTTATATTAACTTTGTATTCCAAAATAAAGGATGACCACATTCATGAATATTAGACTTCCAGAAGACAGCTGAAGCTAAGGAAGCCATTCGTCATTTGAGTATTTATTTCTGCATGTGAGACCAGTTTATGCAAGTGTAAGGAATATGTGCATCACCTGAAGAAGTACAGTATCTGATGCTAGAGCTTCTACTCTAAGATAATGAAGAAACTGCTCTATTTCACTGCAGTGATAACTCACAATGGAAGCAACAGACTGTACAGAAAGGACTATTACAAATTATTATTATTATAAATTATTAGATGGTATTACCCATAGGATTTCACTTTTTGTATGTGTTATATTTGTTCTTTAGCACTCTAGTAAACCAACACCATCTATCACCCTCTTGTTATCAGGAAGTTATTGTTCTTTGGTTTATTTTAGAACACTCGTTAAAAAATGTTTGAAGTTGGCTTTGGTCAGCTGACCTGTTTCATTTTAACTCATTTGATATTCTATTCTGTCCTATTCTATTCTATTCACACAACATCCTTTAAATGACTTTAGTATCTGACTGCCTTCCAAAAATGCATTAACTGATGTTACTAACATCTGTCATGTGTAGTTCATTTTCCCTCTCATCTTCTCTGCAGGGACAGGATGAGAAAGAAAATGAACCACACATTGTGTGTGCAATGTAGTGTTATATGCATATGCATTATGATAGAGTCTTTAATTACATACTCTCATCTTGTTTTCCCACAGGACCCCTGCCTCATTCAGTGCACGGGACATACACATGTGAGAGATTTCAGAGTGAATAAGCAACCTCCAGTTTAGCAGTTCCTGACGTGGCTTTTCAATCTAATGTAATGCTTTTAACAGTAGGTTACTTCTCTTCATGTCTTTTTCTTTTCTTCTTCACGTTGTTGATCTTTTCTATAGAAAGAATATCAAGATATGGTAGTAATTCTAAGAAAATATGATACAGATAGGCTATTAAATACACCTGAAAACAACACATAGTTAATTCTCCAAGCCTCAGTGCACCTTTACATATAATCCCAAAGCGGGATTCAGAAAAAAAAATTTGAATGTTTTTCCCACCTGCTCCACCCTGCCTGAAAATTAGAGTATGTAACTATGGATCTGTGAAGTTGGAGGAAGCAGGAACAGCACCAGTAGCAAGGGTTTGAAAGAGCATGTTTTTCATGTTTCCACATGATCTGAACCTTAAATGCATCTGTGTTATCTCTGCAATCATGCCTCTTGCAAACACCCAGTTAGAAAAATTTGGAATCCTCTCTGTTATTATCTGGTACATGACACGTACTCCTCTTTGCACTACATTATATCATAAGCATGAAAGTAAGCTATTCCAAGCACAAGCAATCTCTCAAAATGCTTGTTAACTTGCAATCAAGATGCTAAGGGGTATTATTTTCTATCTTGTTTTTTTCCCCAAAGAAAATCTGACTTTTTGTTTTTTTCAGTTATTCCTTATCAACGAGATAAAATTTTTGTGGGTTCCTTTTTTCTTTATCTTCCTTTTTTTTCTTACAATGCATTGAAGTGTAAGGCAAAGAACACTGCAGATAAAACATATAGATCATGTATTCTTTTCCTTATTCTGCATACCGGCTTGATTCCAGTACTTTTTAAATAAATAATGCTTCCATATTTTACAGCAGGTAATTTTGGAATACCTTCAAAACCACTTTTGACTGAGTGTCATAAATATTTGTCTAAATGAAAGCAGACATGGCTTTCTTTTCATGAAATTAATATTAAGACTTTATTTCTATCTGTTGATAGAAATCTTTTAGTTTCATGAAGCTAATTTCTGAAGGTAAAGTTTCCTCTTTGCTGCTGCATGCAGTAGTTTCATCCAAAAATGGGCACGGATGCTGACTTGTAGGAGTGTTTCACAAGTCATTGCTTACAGTAGTAGATTAACTCCATCTGTTAGTCCACAGGCAGGGACATTTGTATTTTGCCTGTGAAATCTGAACCCAGGTTAAAGAGGGAGCCTGAACCCACATCTTTTTTTAACTTCAGATCAACTGAACTTGTATAAATGCATGTAGTATGGAATTCATTTCAGACCAAACTTGGAAATGTTTGAACAGCTTTAAAGCTTTTAACCTTGAATCTCGTTGTAGCTTGATGGGCTGTTTTTGTTTGTTTGGCTATATTTTTTTTGTTGGTGGGACAGTAAAGTATCCAGATATTTCTCTTCAACTATGGATCTTTGATCTCTGCTTCTTTGCAGAGTGATTTCACTGCTTATTCCAGCTGTAGTACCCCTATTTTATGAAGTAAAGTGCAAAATTGCACTGTTTGTACACGACTCTCTGTAGAAAAATTTAAAAAAACCTTACATTCATGCACGCACTGGAAGATTTTCTGTCCGTAAAGGTCAAGAGAAAATTTATCAAGCCCCAATATATCTATATCCAGGCCTTTGGGAGAAACACATTTACTACCTGGATTGTATATCTGTCTTCCTACCAAGAAGTCTGAGTGTCCATCCCAGAATGTTTGGATGCAGTTCAAACAACTGTCAAAGCAAGTACTGCATGTCTGCTAATGAACATTTTTAGCTCAGGTATGTGATGTTTAACAGGATTTATCTCTTGTTGAGTTAATCTTCTCTGTTTGTAAGCATTAGCTTAGAAGTACATAGTGAGATAGATACCCTAAACACAGCTGTTACAGGGAAAATGTATTTCACAGGTCCAACACTGAGGATTTCTGTTCGATATCCAAAAGTTTTAAAAAATGTTGATGATGCTATGAAGACCTCATTCTTGCTTTACAGAGATTAAAGCTGCATGCCTGCTTGATAATCACTTGTCTAAGTGAAGAGGAATTTTGGCTAACTGTGAGGAGAACAGAGGAGCTCTTTCTGCCTTTTGATGTGGTGGATATAGTGTCTAGAAGGGGAGGGGAGGGGAGGGGAGGGGAGGGGTGGGAGATGGAGCAGAGGGAAGCTTTGCTATCCAGCCCTCTTTTTCATGCCCGAAGCAATTTGGGAATTTCCGTTTCTGTCACCACTCTTATCAGCATGAATGTACACATATCAACACTGACAAAAACTACAGACATGCATACTACCTGCCAACCCTTCAATCTCCCTGTCCAGTCTAATAATTACAAGGTATTCTAAAGAAATACTTGGACTACAAAGAAGCTGGTACATCATCCTGTGCTATCTCTTGCTGCAGGGTGTGAGTTTACAATACAGCACTGCCATAGTTTTTGATACTTTATTACTCGCATTCATTTTAACCTATTTCAAATGTGATATGTGTCAGTAGCATGCTTACTCTGCAGCTTTTTTTGAAAATAGGAATACACAGCTATTGACAGGCATAGCTGGTAGTACAATAGATTTTATGCTGAGTTTCTTTGCTTCCCTATTTCCTTAAAAAAATTCTTGTCTCTCACTTCTGGTGCATTAAAGTTCATCTTCACACAGTGAGATAGAAGTAATTTTGCTAAACGAACGTTTCTTTTACACATATCTCACAGATACAGGGAAAAAACATACTGCATCATTTATTTTCAGGAAAATAGAATCTATTTCTACTGTATTACTATCCTAGGAGTCTAGAGATCACCTTTATTTTAAGAGAGCAAAGACTTGCAGGTAACAAGTTAATAACATTTTAAAATTATTTATCTTCTGGATAATTTGATAGGTTCACAATGTTTAAACATATAATTTTTTGCTCAGCAGCTGGATCATGTCACAGTACAGTCTTTCCTTTTCAGCTTTTTTAGGAAAAGCTGTAAAATGCCTCTCTACTACCCATCAGTCTCACCATTCTAGTCAGTTTTTTGAGTTTAACCTCAGAAAAGACAGAAAAGAAGAAAGTAAATTAAATAGCATAAAAAGGTTTACCCAAGATTACTGACTTTACTAGAACTTCTGAGAGTTTCACCATGTAACACTGACAGGCATAAGCCAATATCACATACATCTCATCATTTAAATCTTTACTAAAATCAACACAGCCTGATGTTACTTCACCTGCCCAAGTATGTATGTATGTATGTAGCATTAAATTATAAACTGCTCTCTTGCATAGCACTTTTCATCCACAGAGCTGAAAGCTCACTTCACAAAATATAGTCGAGTTTTTATGTTCTTTTGGTTGTGGATTTTTTTTTTTTTTAACTTTGCAGATGGGGATAATCTGGAGCAAGAAGATAACTGATTTGCTCTAATGACCCAGCAAAGCAGTGACATAAGGCAGACACAGCCTTTGATTCAGACCCATGATGATGACCACATCAATTTATCTCGTTGATTTGGTGGTAATACTGTTATGAGAGGTCAGTAATATTTGTAAACATTTTATCATTTTATACACACTTATAAAATGTTGATTTTACTGCCTTTCTGAAGACTTATGGAACTGAATGAAATAATCATTTTGGTTGTCCCTTTTTTTTTTTTTTTTGGAGAGAAAATCAAAGAAATTTTCTAGTTTGGCAAGAGTTTTTGTGAAGTATTTTATTGCTTCATTCAATAATTTCCCAACCTAAATATTGTGTATGCTACACCTTATCTGTTAATTTGAAAAATTTGTTTCCTGGATATATATCTTAATTATTCACTCACAAATACTTTATTTGTACCATTTTATGTAGATATTTGAATAATTAGTATTGTGTATTTTTTGTGTTTAATGATGCCTTGATAATAAAATTTTGCAATTTCAGTATTCTTTGATCAATTTATTTTCAGTAAGTGTTGCATATGGAGAAATTGTTGGTGGGGGGGTTTTCTAAATCTTAAATATATCGCCACACTTAATATTGGATTATGACAATTGGAATGATGAGCAAAGATACAGTTACAGATCTGGGTTATATTTGGATCGTCATATCACAATATATATAATAGATCAATTCAGTTAAATTTCTAAATCCCAAAACTTACCTCTTGTTTTTCTCTAGAGTAGCTGAAAGCAGATTAAGCCTCTTTATTTGTCTTAGATAAATACTGTCTGTTAATATGCTCATTATCTCACAGGCTGTAAACATTTTTATCTTATTCGTTTGATTCCTAAAATATATTTGACAACAAGACCACACTCTTTTACAGGTCAGCAAATATCTTCTACAGTTAAATTTTATTACTTGATCAAAAAAGAATGCAGCATGATTACAGAAGGATATGAAATTTCAGTCTCCAGAGTTCACAACTTGACTGGTATTTAACCCACTCAATAAACTATGCAGCTGTACTGCAATTCAAACTACTGTATTTTCTATATAGATCAGCATGGTATGCAGTTCAAGCTATTCAAGATGGAATTGGAACATCAATGCATGTAGTTTGACTCCTGTGTTAAACCAGTTCAAATGTTCAGTGTCTGTGCCATAGCACTGATATCTGGACTTCAGGATCAGGAATATGCTCAGTCTGGTGACCAGCAAACATGATATGAACTAGTAGAGGAGAGCCTGATGTACACTGACGTTTTTAATCTAAAAAGTGGTAAACTAAACCATTGCATCTATGACATGCTATATAATGTCAAAAGGCTGAGAATTGTGCTTGCTTGGTCTTAAGAAAAGAGAGTCAAGAGGGAATTTTACTACTGCTTTAAGTTGCCTAATGGAAGGTTATAGAGAAGACAGAAGACAGGCTCTTGGAAGTGCAAAGGACAATAGGAGAGACACAAGGAATTCTGAATAAATATTAGTGAAAAAACTTGCAATGATAGTGGTTAAAGAGGGGGAAAGGTAGCTCAGACTGGTCTCTTTGTTTTTTTTTTTTTGGTTGGTTGGTTCATTGGATTTTTTGTGTTGAGGTTTTTTTTGTTTGTTTTCTCTTTGGTTTTGTAATTGGTTTATGTTTTTGATTTAATGGTATGGATCATCAGGGTTGTATCATTAAGCATCTATTGACAGAAGTCTGCCAATTTATGGCAGTCAGTGAACAATCTATCCTGAATGTTAATATTCTTCCCACATACATTCTACTTTTGAAGACTGGGTCCTCAGCCTGTGATTTCATCTTTGCCTGTGTTTATCGAGATGTAATAAAGATTACTTTCTGTTATTTCAGCATCATAATTACCTAAAGTAGCAGTCCTTAAGGTTGTGCCAATTTCTATCCAGAACAGATAATGTCTCTCTTTTTGAAGTACTTATTGAAACTTTCCATAATTTTATGTAGAAAATTATCTCTGTATTGGTAATAAATAAAAAAATTGTCCAACATTAGTGGCCAAATTTAAAAGATGTTACTCAGTTACACTAGTATTTACAAGACCCAATTATGCATTTAAAGTATTTTTCAGAGCTCAAAACAGTAAAGAGAAGTTTTATTACTATTTTATTGAAAGACGAATCAGACTTTGAAGGGATAAGTTTGAACTAGATTAATGAAAAAAAAAAAGCTTCTCTTTTCTCCCTCAAACAATGTTGTAATAAAACATTAAATATTTCCAGATCAGGTGGTACAATAAGAAAGCAGATGAATGAGAAAATACTTTAGATTTCTTTGATGTTGTTGTAATTCATCATAAACCCATCTTTTTAAAATACTCCTATTTCCACAGAATACCATAAACATTTCTATTCTTTCCTTTCCTGTTGCAATGAGGAAAGGTGATATACTTGTAGCACTCCATGCTTATTGAACCAGAAAGGATGAAATACTTTGATATTTTCTAGTTTTCCATTTTCAAATGCTTTCTCTGACATATTAGATGATTAATTGAATTACATTAACTGCGCAAACATTTGGCAGTTGAAAATGTACCAACAGAAACTCTGCATCTAAAAAAAGAGATTTAAAGAATAAGTTAGAGTGTAAAATCACAGCTATTGGTTCCTTTACCACATGTTAAATCTGTTCCTTCCCCCATCAGATCCCTCCTGGCTCATAGCTTTCTAAAAGTTAAATTTTTATTGTTACTTGCTTTTTCATTTACCTGCACAACACAACAAGGTTGTTTGTTAGGGTTTGGTTGGTTGGCTTCTTCATTCTTTTGGGGTTTTTTCATACAACTTGGTTGTTTTGATGAAAGCATGTATAATACAACTCTAGGAAGGGCAATACTAATGAAATATTCCCCTTTCCAACAGCTGAGACTCAAAGACACTTGGGTTTAGGTTACAAATATTAAAAAGAAGAAAACCTTAAAACAGCGTCAGATGCCAATGCACTCAGGTGAATAATCTTGTTTGCTGGAGAAGGAGAAAAGTTTCCCACATAGATGTTTGCAGGACAAGGGCTTCTAGAAGCACAGAAGGAACAGAGCATAGTTTGTTCATTTAAAATAAAGGACGTATTTTTCTTTTCTTAATTATCTCTCTCATGACTGCATCTTATCTGACATTTTTTCACTGCATGCCGATGAAAACACATGCACACTGTGCAGGAATTTACTTCCTTATCTTAGAGTCTTTTGTCATCAAACCCTACGCTGTACCAGGAATATTGCAACCCACTGCATAGTATACATTGTAAGATAAATTTTCAGTAACTGATGAAATATGTACACTATTTTTTTAAGCATAAGTTCTAATTACTTGTCAACACAATCTATCTCCTCTACATTGCAAGGACTTCCAGGACAAGACAGGGAGCAGAATCCCTCATTCTAGGGATCTCCATGAAGCAGAACCTCTGTATATATTTAAATAAGTATATATTTTAAGATACATAGTATGTTAAGGGGGGATACCTTACAGTGCCTTGTTTTTTTGAGACAACATGGTGATAGAACTTGTCATTGTACTCAGCAACTAAGACAGATTTCAGCAGTATAGGTAAAAGCAAGGCCTCTTATAAAACCCTTGATTTAACAAATTACACAAGGTATTTACTACTTATAACCTGTCGATTGAACCAAAACATGCTGTGATCAGGATCTGACAAATGGAAACAAATTAAGCAGATAAGAGTGCATAGTTATCTTGAATTTTATATTCTGAGCTAAACTATGCATTCTACAAGTAAAAAAGCTCTCAGATTTCCTAACACAGTGTGAGGGTTTAATAAGGTATTGAGGCATTACGTGTTACTCTTTAAATGACAGACCTCTAAGGAGTACAAAACTGCAATATTAAGCATAAGATGCTATCTATTCTTAGGGTATACTTATCATTAATTTTAATGGAAATTGGACATACTCATTAGGGGAAATATAGGCCCCATCCCATTCAGTTTCTCATTTTGTAAGAAAGTGCTGAGCCATACAGTATTTTTTTTAATGGAATACGCTTTTGATCATATCTGTTCATTTTTACAGATTTCCTAAAATGTAGCTTAAAAGTGAACACATCAGAATACATTTCTTAAATAGTTATTTTATACAGTGAAGCTGTTTGCTGCTAAATTCCTAATATTAGAGAGATCTCATTTGCATTTAGTAGAAATCCAGATAGTATTTTTTATGTTTCAAGTTTAGTTTTAACTGCCATTTTGGATGGTCATCCTTCATGAAAGGCATGAACTAAAAAGTCTTAGAAATATAGATATAAACTTTCTTTGAGAAACAGCTTTTAAACAGATAGGATGTGTATCAGGATGAAGAACCCCATGCAATTAATTACACATGGTTCAAGTTCTAAAATTTAATCAGATACAGATTCAAACTCATGTCTTGGTCTATTATCACAAGCGATTATTTTTTAGGTGCACGTGCACATTTCTGCTTTTGAAAATATGTTTAACGTAGTTGACTTCACTGTGGGAGCTTTTGTTTGACTATTCAATGGCAATAATTTCAGCTTCACAGCAGATTGAAAAAATGTAGGGAAAGTTTAAGAGATCCTTCAAGGAGCGTTTGGACAATACTCTCAGATACATGGTGTGACTCTTGGGGCCGGTCCTGTGCAGGGCCAGGAGGTGGACTGGATTAAATAGTTAATTTATGAAATTATCTCATTCAGTAAGGCAGGTGGTGAAAGTGACAGTCAGTGTGCACTGCTGTGTGTTTCTGTGTCGAATTTA
This sequence comes from Pseudotriccus pelzelni, assembly GCA_035584735.1. Lineage (NCBI taxonomy): Eukaryota > Metazoa > Chordata > Aves > Passeriformes > Tyrannidae > Pseudotriccus > Pseudotriccus pelzelni. The sequence continues at coordinate 33,954,773 of JAWMRA010000161.1, read as the reverse complement.
ACAGGCAACTTCTCTGATTAACAGCAGTTTGATGTGGTGATTTCTGTAGTATGACAATATTTTCAGTAAGAACAACAGATTTATGTTGAAAAAAATACTATTCAAAGCAAGAAATTATATCTGAAACTGATAAAGTAATTTTATTATGGAAAGGGTTTTTATTATGTCATGTATAGAATATTCTCTTGCTAGATGCCTAATTATAAAAAAGTAAGCAAAGCCGGAGTGTAAATCCATCCCTTCTTTTGAGTTAATTTAAATTGCCATTCTCACCATTTCATGTGTTTTAAGACACTATTGTGATGAATCAAACACACGAACATATGCTATTTAACATTACTTTAGCTACTTCATACTTACAGTCAGTATTTTTGGAGTAAATAGACTATAATGAAACTAGCAAAAACTAGCAATGTTTTGCTTCTTGATTTACAGGTTTTGGTACAGGACTGTGAATGCTAATCATTTGCACTATATTCATTTCCCAAACAGTAACTAAAGTTGTTGATGAAGTTCAACTTCACATTCACTTTACATTTTCCAAAGCAGTGAAACTCTGCCAGTTTGTGAATTTTAGCCAGATGTGATATGTGGCTTGCCCCCAGGATCTGTTGGATTTCTCACTGGCTGGTTTAATAAAGCCAAGAACATATTTCTGTTATGTGTTTGAAGAATCCAACATGTTCCAACTCAGAACTGCAACTGCAACTGAACAGCTTATTGCTTGCATTTATCTTTACCTTGCGCCTCACTCAGACAGAGGTTGAGTGGGACAAGGATGCTCTCTTTCCTGCTTTAAGGTACAAAAGAAAGGTGAAAAAATGGGAGCAGTTTTTAAATCATTTTTCTAAAATGACAAGTGAAAGTTAGATCAGAACACAATTGGTACACATTCATGGCTAAAATATTCTCAAGTAGTTTACTATAATGCTACATTCCAACAGCAAAATGTCTGTTTTTCTACTTAGAAATATTTTGCAGTGCTGACAGACAGAGGAACCAAAACACTCGGTGCTTCCTGAGGGCTTAAGGACATGGGAGGAACTGAGAGTATCACAGCCGGAAATAGAAGAAAATTTATTGTCTCCTTTTTAAGTGTTGCATGTAGTAAAGCTACTGGTCTGATACTAAAGAAGTTCAAAACTTTCTTGGCAGTATTATCACTCATGCTAAGAGCTGACCTGAAACATTTCTATTTTATTTGTGTGCCATAACATCTAATGGTAGTAATCACAGAAAAGGATTTTGTTGTGCTAGACATCATTCTGTCATGGAACAAAGATGTGAAAAAGTTATTTTCCAGACTGTGATTCCTTTTGTTCCAAATCCTTATATACAGGCCAGTGATAACAAATCAACACAAACGTATCACAGCCTTCATTAGTATAAAAGATTTCATTTTTAGGATGATCCAACCCCCTAAAATTGAATAAATAGGAACAGAGTACATGGGAAAGTGAAGTCTTTTTATCTGTAGAAATCCTACATGAATTCAAAAATGCAGACCCAAACCATACATACCAGTTCAAATCATGTTACTATCAGCATTCTCTCTAGGGTCAGATTTATTGCAGCCCATTAAAATGTTTTCATGCGTGTCATGAGGTTATAGCCCAAAGATATTACACTGCAAGCCAAAAGGCAGAGGTTCTGTGACTAGGTGTTATCCTTCTGAGGCCTTTTGTCTGAGGCAGTAGAAGTTGGTTAGAGTGATCCTATGACAGATGATGTCATTCCAAACTGGGAAACAGCTTTGCTTAGGAAAGCAGGCACTTTTTTTTTTTAAGTGTTATTAGAGAAGTACAAAGAGTCTGAAAAGGAAAGCAAAAGTCTGCTTAATAAAGAGAGGCTTAGTCAGACATTGTCATGTCTGTTGAAGGTGAACTTCATGGTCCTTCCCTGTATCATTCTTCCCAGCTGGTGACAAAAACTTTTCATAGAAACGGAAAGACTGAGAGAGTTAGGCAATATGCCGATAACAAAACAGAGCAGGTGAGGAGGCATACTCAGCTATAGCTCATCAACAGAGTTCTCTGGTTTCTCCTTTTCTTCCCCATATAATTCTCAAAGTAGACCATAGACATGGTAGTTTGCGGGATTTAGCTCTGTATGAGAAATTGTAGGCCGTTTGATTCTGTTATGTAAAAACCCCCATGTGCTAGAGAAAGTAGTAAAAAAAAGAGGAAAGGCACCACAAGAAAGCAGGCCAAACTCACTTAGCAATGTGCACTCCATGAAAGACTTGCATTGGAAATGACAGAAATGTATACATTAGTCTGTAAGCCTCTCCCAGTATTAGGTCTAAAGAGCAACTTATTCTGCCTCAAAATAACATAATACAAGGTCTAGAATAAATATATTTGGTAGCTTATCAACTACAAGTATTTCTATATATATGAGTCTGGTCTGTCAAAATATCATGGAAATTGTATACAATGAAAAACATTCTAGAGACAGACAAAAATAGTTTTGTTCTGCAGGGTTGCCATAATTACCCTGTATGCCAGTGGAAATGCTGTTTAGGTAACTAGCACTGTGGGGAAAAATATCTGATAGTCTTAAGCTAAAAACCAGTTGTTCAAACAGAAGTACCTCTACTGATACTGCCTATGCCAGTAACATTTGCTAAAATATTAAAATAATCTCTGCCAAACTGAAACTCCTGGATCATTTAGTGAAAAGCCTGTTCTGACACGATACAAGAGCTGCAATTCGTATCTTGAATGAGAATCAAGTATTCACAAAAATTGCAATTTCTAGAAGAGAGTGTTTGCAAGGTTTAATCATAGAAAATGTTTCCAAAGTTAGTCCCCAGCTTAATTTTAACCAGAAATAAATTTTCATCCTGAAACACTTTGCATACTAGGCTCTAGTTATTCAGCTAGAAAACACTGAATGTTCTGTTCCATGATATAAATAGCTTTACATTATTTAAATATATTTATATAGACTGCTACCTTAATAACAAGTAACAAAAATAGTTAAGTACTCAAAACTAAGAAGGGAATAATTCTGTTTATATACTGATGGGTAAGTAAGAAGCAGAATATAAGAACCACACTGACCTTTGCAAGCGGAAGATATTTAGATCATAGAATCATAGGACAATACAGGTTGGATGGGAATCTTCAAAGGTCTGCTGGTCTAACCCTTCATGGGAAATGGAGCCTCGAAAACCTCTGATGTTAGGAACTCTACCATGTCTCCAGGGATGCTGTTGCAGGGAAAGATTGTTGTCGCTGTAAAAGATGTTTCCCTTATATTGAGATGAAACCTCTCCCAGTGGGACATAAAGCTGGTAATTTTAGAAATTTGCACTGTCGTTACAGAGGACAGAGCTGTGACATGAAAAGCATAGAGTTCAGCATAGAGGTGAAAACATCCACAGCTCTCAGCTTCAGTCCTCTCTTTTCAAGGTCAGAAGGTCCATGAACTGAATGGTCATCAGAATATATTCTTCCTTCATATATAAGACAATTCCTGCTCAAAGTAGTTTGAATTAACCTGTTCATCAAGATGCACCTTCACTGTGCAAGGAAGCAAAGACACATCTCACAGATGCCTTCATGACAGCCATAAACATAAACTCCTGTGTTGCCTAATGCACAATGTATACTTCCTTGATTTACTTATAAAATTTTAAAACATTTTAAAATATTTTGGGGTTTTTTTGTATTTTGACAGAAACAGTAAATCTAATTACCCATTGCATAAATCTTTTCCTGCAAGGTAAATTTCTAATTTGGAGTTTGGTATCTTTGAGGTATTTTATTATTATTTCTTGCTTTTACTAGCTCTAGAATGCTGCCATTCACTAAACTTGGAAATTTTCACAATAATCTAAATTTTCACAAAATAGAAATATTTATTGCCCTCAGGCACAAAATATTTTGTCATTTGTTCAAAATCTCATTTAAATGAGAAATATGATCAACATTTAATCATTCCTTTAGAAAATAACATTAAGACATGCCAAATTTTCAATGAACTTATTCATACTGATCCTAATAAGCTGAACAACTTGATTTGGCTCCAGCTATCTTTTTCCCATATGGAAGTGCTTCCACTAGCTTTCTTTCAGATTATGTGGTTAAGAGGAGGATGCAGAGAAAAGTCCTATGTTGGGTTTTGTGGCATAAATTCATTTTGAGGACTGAAACATGCAATATAAATTGCTCTCAGTAAGCCTGCACCCCGAGGGCACGTTTTGGCACTATCACAACCAAATCTGTACCTTAACAATCTGTTTCTAAATTCACAAAGTATATAACAGGTTTAAAGATGCATACAGATTACACTGAGCATAGATCTGCATTTCACGCATAGCACGCATTTTCACTTATGTATATGCACTGCAGCTACTTCTTTACTGTTGTGCACAAAGGCAACTTTAGCAAGTTAAGGATGGAAGACACAGGTAATAGCACAGCAAAGAGAGCACACAGATCAGTGCAATGAAAAGAAAAATAGGTATAGTAAAGAGCAGAAAAAATTATGATCAGAGAAAGAAAAAGCTTCTTTTCTAATTACCTAAATGAAGAGAAAAAGATATCTTTTGTATCAAATAAAAATAAAAATATTAGTAATTATTAGGGTAATTAATATCACAAGCAGTCCTTCTAAGGACTTCTAAGGCTCAGCTACCACCAAAAAGAATATCCTTTACTTCTCCATAGCTTCAAATACAAATTTCTGTAACCCATTTTGTACAAAATCAATGATCTTATTGGCTGAAAATAGGTCACTTATTTTATTAAACTCATTTTCAGTTGTTGAGTAATGGCACACAAGCAACAGCACTACCAAAAGGAGGTAGTGGAGATTTACATTTAGGACTGGACAAGACAGGATTCCTCTTAGTAAAAGCACCATCCAAAACTGATTCAGTATTCTTCTAAAACCTCACCCACAGAAAAGAATGGTCAAAGGATGTGAATGAATGTAACAGCAGAAATTAAAATGTGGTGCTTTCCCAGAATTTTACACTCTGGTCATAAATTTTTTCACAGATCCAGGTGTGGTATATTATTATTGAACAAAGCCTTTTCTATGTTCCATATGATGAAATTTGCACAGACATCACAAGAAGAAATTGAGACTTGAGTTGGTAAGGTAAGGTGAATAATTTGCTGCCATCCTGGAATACGGCATTTCTGTCTCACCTCCTTGTTTTCTTCTTTAGAATTATCAGCTATGACACACTGTCACTAAACGAAGGACATCACCTCGAAATGGCCAATCCTAAATGTAACAAATCATGGTAGAACAGAGATCTGTAAGGAAAAGAACATTTGGATAACCATGACCTATCCTGGTATACACAAATTTATGCTACACACATAGAAAAAATAGCTCTGGAACCAGGTAAGAGAACAAAGCAATGAAAAAGTAAGTGAAAATAATTTCCTAAGTGCTGTAAGTTATCTCAATAGATATTATCATTAGAAATAAGTTATCTCAATGTATGGAATCATCCATATTACACTGTATCATTGTTTTAACACAAAGAATACAAAAATAAAGCAATTTTCAAGAACTGGAACAGGCTTATTAAAAGTTTATGTGTACTGAGCCACAAAATGGAATATGAAAAATTAAGGAAAATTAATAACACACATAAAAACTAATCTACTGAAGACAAGATGAAAAAACAAAGGAAAAAAAGGACAAACCACCCTTTCTAAAAAATAATTCTTTTAAGTATTTTTCATGTGCATCAAGTCAAATTATACTTAACAGAAGAGCATTCATATGTGTATATGGAATAGAAATAGCTCTGTAACTAATGATGGTAGAAGTGCAAAAACTTCAAAGACCATGAACAATTTCTCAAGCACTTGAATGCTAGCAAAAGCTTATCTGAGCTATTTTGAGATACTTTCTGATCTGTAATGCTGAAACGTCCAAAGAACAGTCTCTTGTGAGAATTTCAGACTCATGGTTTTTCAAATATTTAAATTTTTGGCTTGAGCTCATGAACCTGGAAAGGCCAATGGAAAAAGCTCTCCTAATGGCTTCAGTAGGAGGGACTGAGATGTTGTAGCAAGCATTTTAGAAAAGTTTTTAGCACTGTGAGAATGTTTTTAACATGTTTTCACATGCTTTATAGCATCAGCCTTTTCTCTTCAGGTTTGAATAATTTTCCAAAGATACAAGAGGCACAGAACTTTTCATTTGACCTAGGTCCCAGTCAGCTGGAAGCTGGCTAACCTTGTTCCAGTTTTTAAGAAGGGGCAAGAAAGATGACTCAGGAAATTATAGGCCTGTCAGTCTCACTTCAGTGACTGGTAAAATTATGAGAGGTACTGAAAGCCAGCATGGATTCAGGAGAAGAAAGTCCTGCTTTCCTTTTATGACAAGGTAACCCATCTAGCTGATCAAGGGAAGCCAGCTGATGGAATCTTTTTGGATTTTAGTAAAGCCTTCAATACTGTCTCTCACAGGATCCTTCTGGACATAATTCCCAGCCCACAGCTGAATAAATACATCATGTGGTGGGTGACCAATTGGCTCATGGGTCTAGCACAGAGGGTAATAGTGAATGAGGTGACATCAGACTGGTGACCTGTCACTAGTGGGATTCCACAGGGATCCATCTTGGGTCCTGTTCACTTCAGCATCTTCATAAATGACTTGGATGCAGGACTCGAAGGTATGCTAAGTTTGCAGATGATACTAAATGAGAATGTTGACTCCCTGAAAGCAGAGGACCTGCAGGGACACTTTAAGAAATTAGAGGAAGTTCAACCATAGGAAGTTTAACAGTCAGGTGCTGGAATCTGCACCTGGAATGCATGCAGGTACAGACTGGGGAACAAGAGGCTGGAGACCGGCACCGTGGAAAGGGATCTAATGGTCCTCCCAAGTGATGGGAAGTTGAATATGAGTCAGCAGTGCCCTGGCAGCCAAGAAGGACAACTGAGTCCTGAGGGGCATCAGGCAAAGCATCACAAGCTGGTTGAGAGAGGTGATTGTCCCACTCTACTCTGTGCTGGTGCGACTTCACCTTGAATATTGGGTACAGTTTTGGGCACCACAGTATAAAAGAGATATAAAACTCTTAGAGATCATCCAAAAGACAACAACAAAGACAGTGAAGGGCCTTGAGGAGAAACCGTATGAGGAGTGGCTGAGGTCACTTGGTCTGTTCAGCCTGGAGAAGAGGAGACTGAGGGGAGATCTCACGGCAGTCTACAACTTCCTCATGAGGGGAGGAGCAGAGCTAGGCACTGATCTCTTCTCTCTGGCATCCTGTGACAGGACCTGAAGCTGTGTCAGGGGAGGTTTAGGTTGGATATTAGAGGAGTATTCTTAAGTTGGAGGGCAGCTGGGCACTGGAACAGGCTCCTCAGGGAAGTGGTCACAGCACCAAACCTGACAGAGTTCAAGAAGCTTTTGGACAACTTTTTTTTGGACAAGCTTTCAGGCATATGGTGTGATTCTTGGGGTTCTCCTGTGCAGCCAAGAGGTACCTTCCAACCCAGGGTATTCTATGATTCTGTAAAAGATTCTCCATTCTCCATGTGCTTAAATTATCTTTGTGAAGTTGATATACTGAAATTTCTCAAATTACATAACACTAATACATACTTCAGGTCATTATAGAAACCTTCAAATTTTTTAGGTTGGAAGATGAAATCAAAGTTTTAAGTTTAAACACTCTTTAAGGTCAGAAAAATAGCACAGACAAATGTATTGTGTACATGCAATAAGGTACAGCTACTAAAACCCACAAGTAAATGGTTTATTTAAGAAAAAAAATAAATTTAAATATCATGGTCAAATATACTGAATTCCTGAAGTCATTTCTCTGTAAAGATTGCTCTGTTTTCTTTTCAAACCTTCCATTCAGTAAAACATATGATGAATTCCATGTAGGGAAAAATACATAAGTATTGCATATCATTTTATGGCATATCATTTAATGGTATAGGTCTTACTTTATTTAAGGAGAATGTCAGATACAGCTTAGGCTGTATGAGCTGAGCTGTCTGCAGCTGTGATACAGAGGCAGATTCAGGCAGAATATACGCAGCTGAACCTTTATGTATTTCCAATCCAGCAGAGTTGTGGCTGAATGCCAGAGAGACAAATAATATCAAAGCATTTTACAAGCATAGTGAGGTGAATGATAATGATCTAGAACAGTGTTTTTCACATTGTAGTCCAGGAGACAACTCAGTCCCTAGAAGCAGCTGGCACCAGAAAGGCACAAGAACCACCTCAGGTGGTGATGCCTCCTGTTGGCTCTTTTGGAATGGGTTGTGCTAATGACAGATTATATCAGAGGTGTCCTGATGTAGATTAACCCCAGTAGACAGCTAAGGACCAACCAGTCTCTTACTCACTCTCCCGAAGAGTGAGGAGGGAGAGAGCTGGAAGGACAAAAATGAGAAAACTCATGGGTTGAGATAAAGACAGGGAAAGCAAAAGCTGCACATGCAAGCAAGGCAAAAATAGGAATTAATTCACTGCTTCCCATGGCCAGGCAGGTGTTCAGACATTCCAAGGAAAGCAGGGCTTCAGGATGCATAACCACCACTTGAAAAGACAAACACCATTGCTTCAAACATTCCTCCTTGTTTATGTCAAATTTTATTGCTGTACATAATTTCATAAAATACAGAACATCCCTAAAGACCAGCTGTCCTGATTTGCCCCCTCCGGAATTCTTGTGCACCCCAGTCTATTTGCTGGCAGGGAGGTATAAATAACACAAAAGGCCTTGGAGCTGTGCAAGAGCTACTCAATAACAGCTAAAACATACCTATCTTATCAGCACTGTTTTGGTCACAAATCCAAAGTATATTGCCATATGATCTGTTATAAAGAAACACTACAGTTGAAGATGTTGAAGAGCACAGGGCCTAAGATTCATAAATGACTTGGATGCAGGACTCAAAGCAACACTGAAGAAGTTTGCAGATGACACAAAATTGGGAGGAGCTGTTGACTCCCTCGAAGGTAGGGAGACCTTGACAAATTAGAGGACTGGGCAATCACCAACTATATGAAGTTCAACAAGAAGTGCTGGATTCTGCACCTGGAATGGGGCAACCCTGGGTGTACAAACAGACTGGGAAATGAGATGCTGGAAAGCAGTGCCATGAAAGGGGACCTGGGCGTCCTGATCAATGGCAAGTTGAATCTGAGTCAGCAGTGCCCTGGCAGCCAGGAGGGCCAATCCTGTCCTGGGGGGTATCAGGCAAAGCACCGCCAGCCAGTCAAGGGAGGGGCTTGTCCTGCTCTGCTCTGCACTGGGGCAGCTTCACCTTGAATATTGTGTGCAGTTTCGGGCACCAAAATACAAGATATTAAGCTATTAGACAGTGTCCTAAAGAGGGCAAAGATGTTGAAGGGCCTTGAGAGGAAGCTATATGAGGAGTGGCTGAGGTCACTTGGTCTGTTCAGCCTGAAGGAGAGAAGACAGAGGGGAGACCTCATTGCAGTCTACAACACCTCTGTGAGGTGAAGAGGAGGGGCAGACACTGATCTCTCTCCTTTGGTGACCAGTGACCGGAATCGAAGGACTGGCCTGAAATTGTGTCAGTGGAGATTTAGGTTGGATATTAGATAGAAGTTCTTCACCCAGAGGGTGGTTGGGCACTGGAACAGGTTCCCCAGGGCAGTGGTCACAGCACCAAGCCTGACAGAGTCCAAGAAGTGTTTGTACGTTGCTACTTGTGGGTCCTTTCCAACTCAGCATATTCTGTGATTCTGTGAATACAGATCTGTATCATTATGCTATGCGGTTGGTTTGTCTTTTCTTATTTGCTGGTTTCCCCTTGCTAAAACAGATATGGGAAAGAGAAATTTCCTTCAATCCTTCTGAACCCTATCTGGAACTGAATATTCCAGAATAATAAGCAATCAATTTCATAACTTCCAGATGTAATACCTGTGTACATGTGGAAATTTAATTTAGAAATTATAGTGTACCTGTAGAGAAAGTTCCAACCTATCTGAAATACACCACTGTATTTTCTGATATCTTTAACCTGTTATAACTGCAATAAAAACCAATTTTCTCTGAAGATTTTGAGGCTTCCTTGCACCATTAGTATAATGCTGTAAAACTCTACCTAGTTTTACTATTGGTATTATCATAAACAATGTCAAGTCTCAGAGCATTCAAAATTAGAATCAGGGACTTATTTGTGTTGAAAAGAGTGTTCTTATAATATGAAGTGAAGGAAAACATCTTCTGAACAACCCTGATTTTAACAAGTTGAATCAGAATTTTCCAAACCTCTGGATTTTTGAGATTCTGCCATCCCTAATAGCCTATTTTTGTAACACCTCAGATGATGATTCTTGATTACTTAAAGGTATGTCTAAATTGCTACTAGGTTGCTATGTCTTACATGCATTTTTGTATTAAATCTTTATTTTTTAGAGGAATATACTTCTATTATAATATAGGTAAATGCTAATCAAATTTTTAAGGACAGTGAATACTAGTCCCATCCAAAGACAAAATATAGTTTCTTGATTCAAAGTATTAGAAATGTCCCAGTTTGCATTTTCATTCATGTCTGAATTTTCTAGGAAATCAGACTATATTTCATAATCTTCCAACTGAACACTATGATCCAGAAATTTTTGTGTTATTGCCAAAACCAGGTTCCTCTGAGAATAATGTTTACAGTCTGTAGACAGTCCTGTCTGATAAGGTCATAAATAGAAAAGTTCTGCTTTATAAAACTAAGGAATTCAACAATTTCATCATTGACTGTGATATATAAAATCAAGGGAAGACTTATTATTAAAAAATCCTATTTTCTATGCTGATGACAATCTCAAACACATGTAATTTAAGCCATAATTACATTTAATTATGTAGACACAAAGTTTGATATAAGTACACAGTTCAGCAAGGCAAAAGAGAATGTGCCATTTTTCGATAACTGGTGTCTACTGTTGAAAGAGTGATAAAAATTACTGACATTATGCAGGTACATAAATGCATCAACTTGCAAATTAGGAAAAATGCAACTGATAAAATGGACAAAACCCAATACTGACTTCTCAGATAGACATCCCAGTTTCAGGGGGAAGACACAATACAAGAATAGGCTCGTGGTCATTTTAGGAATAGAAATGACAGGGCACAGTTCTGCTCTTGACTCACCATTCTTTTTAGATTACAGAGCAGTTGCAAAAGGCAAAATTTTCAAAACTAGCTAGTGAGTTTTGACTGTTCAGCTAGAGCTTCCTGATATAATCAGTCTTCATATTACAGTGATGTCAGAAATCCAAGTCACTGAGAAGCATCTCAACTACCGAAAAACTCCATATCAATCACTTGAGAGTGCATACTTCAGATTATTATCATGTGAATAGTATTGCTTCCTTTTTTCCCTGCTTGTCAGCATCATCTTCTTAGTCTATAAACTCCTTGGAGACAACTTATTTCTTGCGGTATATTTTGCAGAGTTCTTGACACAGTGGGACCTTGACCTTGCTCAGGTTTTCTGCGTTTTTCAGTAAGATTAATTATAACTAATAATTGGAACAATAACAGAAAAACTTTGATTTTCCATTCAAGATAGATAGGTGTTTTCATTTGGATTTGTAATGTGGGGTTTGATCAGTTAAAAAGTAAGCTACAAAAATCCATCTGGAGGGTAAAATAAACTGGTTCCACATTTCTCCTGTCACATAAAACTGCTGTAGACATTGTCATATGAAAAACAGTCCACATTTGTGTTAATTTCTGATTTGGCATATGGCACCATTGGTTACTCTTGGTGATGGCAGCTGAGAATTTTACAGCAGGAGATCAGTAATTTAAGATGCTTGTGAGCTCTGAGCACACAAAAGTACACAGAGTGAATGCCATTTTATGCTGTTAAAATTCTGGGTTCCTTTAAAATAGCCTTTCAAAAATATTTATTTGTATTCAATAATAAATTAATCCATTGTAAGGTGTATATTTTATCATCTATTAAAATGTCAGTAAAATCTGCATTACTCTGAGGAAATATATATGCTACCAAGAACTTACTACAAATCATGGCATCTACTCTGACTCTCTCCAAAAATACTTTGTAGGAAAAAATCTCAAATATTTTGAGACAGAACACTGCAAAACATACGAATTTTACAGTCTGATAACCAATATATACAGTGTACCTAATAGACATGGAATTTAATTTTGCATCGTGAGATTTTATACCACTGACTTCAACAAGAAGAACTTTGTATTATCATGATGATATATCAGTGTATAAATTAGCTTGATTAACTAATTAGCTTAGTAACAACTTCGACAGAAACATTGTGGAAAAGGAAAAAGTCAGAGGCATATTGCCACAAGAAACATTCACACAGAGAAATTTCTTCCATGTTACTTTCTGTATTGTGTCAGTAAAGTGAGGTAATTTATAAACAGGAGCATTTCAATTTCCAATGTTGTTCCTTTTAAATTAATGACTACAAGTAAACAAGATGAACCAGTGTTTATTTTGCAGGCAAATGTATTGTAAATAACAGGACTCTGAAAAATAATCAAATGCCCTTAGGAAGTTTACAAATTTATTTGGCAAAGTAAACATGTTAAAATAAAATAATATTTTTTCCTATATAAGACACAAGTTCAAAGTGTTGCTTACAGTAACCTGTAAAAGAACATGATTCCTAACACATCTTTTCTGTGAGCTACCTCTAATAAAATATTACTATTGCACTTCATTGCAGCATCTTGTCATCATCCATTACAATATTCATCTCAACATTTTAAATCCGTGTTTCCCAAGCAATCTTCTACAGAGGGTTTTGCTGCGATATCTCATCAAAACCGAAAAAGAAAGAGCTAAATACATGTTATGGTTCGTCTGTATGACTCCAGCTCAAATAAAATGTCATTGTAGATTGTACAAATCACTATGAACAAATGCAGTCTTCAAGCCTGGTGTAAAACATCCCCAGATAAGACTCTAAGACTATCAAATGCAGCTTTGGGACACGCTTTTGTCCCCTTCATCTTTAAGCTCATAGCTCAATCCAATTATCCACAATTTAGCCTCTGCCAGTGATTTGTGTACACTTGTGTTGCAGAGGAGGATTTTTTTGTATCACTCGAGTGTAAAACTTAAGCTTACAAGCCAAAAACATCTTCAAAAGAAACCCGTGAAATGACATAGTAAAAGCATAAGACAGGAGTCTAAGATACAAAGAAAAAAAAAAAAAGAAAAAAAAACCTAGTTTCTAATCACATATATTAACTTTCACCTCAGTAACTTCTTTTCAATTAAACCTCCAAAATACAAATTGCTTATTTAGTTCATTAGTTTAAAAAAGCATCGCATGAAAAAAATTTTCTTCTAACTAATACAGAAGTGAGGGAAATTTGGAATAGAGCTATATAAAGTTCTGAATTCCAAGATAGAACCTACTAGAAGTTAAAACAAGACAGCAGTTTTCCAGAAGTTAAATGTTTATTTGTGTATTAGTTTTTGCCATTATTTCCACATCCCATGGAGCTAAAAATACAGAATTAGATCTTTGGTTCTATCCAACTAAAGCCATCCAGAACAAACTTCTAGAATATTAGTCTAGTCCTTTGGATAAAAATATTTTGAGGTTTTCATTACATGCATTATTACAAGAAACCATTCTGGCAGCTGAATGTGGCCAAGAAGCTTTCTTTAACCCTCTTTATATTCTATTTATCTCACACCAAACAAGAAGACCAACTGATTTTCTGTCTACTAGATTCTGCTTGAGGATTCCTCAAAATACAGCTATTGGCCTTAAACAGCTTCTGACCCACTAGAACGAGACTGTTTTGTTTAGCTGTTGACATAATTTTGGAATGAATTTCACGTTCTGACTTGCATTATTTTTGCTTTGTCATGTGCTTTTAGTCACATGATTCTCTAATCATTTTGAAGTCACATTTAGTCTAATAATTTATTCCATGGAAAAATATCTTAAGAAATATCAGAGGATTGTCTACGTTCCAGTGTAATGGTTCTGAGCAGATTCAGACTTACACTTCAACAGTAATTTCTTAGCACTCTGTTACTATTTCAGGGAAAAATGCAACTCCATCTAGGAAAAGGGACCCAACAAGGCTTACAGTGGCACACTAATCTCTGGCTGATGTTAGAGTACATCAAAGATGTTAAAAACATTGCATATTACAGTTGACAGATCAAGTGGCCCTAACATGACACTGGAAGCCATGAGAAGGACACCATAGGAACAAAATATGGAAAGATAAGGTTTCAATTACAATTCACAATGATAAAATCTCAGTACACATCACATGCCACCTGAATGTCTTCTGTTTCACTAATCTGGTTATATGGGGTAACAAGTCTGTTTCTAATCAGTTTATAAGTTAAACTTTAACAATCCACAACAAAACCGCACTGTTTTAGATTAAAAAATTAGAAGTCATACTTATTTTTGTTAAGTAAAAGTAACTGTGCTTAGTATGACGTCTAGTGAAATGATAGCCTATACTCATCCCTGATATTACATATGCCATTACAGAATTAAACAGTTAATAATCTTAAATCTTAAAAACCTAACAATCAAACATAATATGTGCACAGCCTTCAGGCCCAGGGTAAAGTGTAGTACCTAAACACTCAACCCAAATATTTCTATTGTTCTCCTAGCTGAGAGCCTCCCATTAACTTGTTATACTTTTACCACCTCCATAAGTTGTTTTTTTACTACCACCAGAAATTACCATTGTGAAATGATTTCACGACTTATCAAGTCATGGTCATGCATGTTTGCCATCTTTCAGATATGTAGTACAAACGGTAATTACAATCATTGTAAATGATACATCTTCCCAGTGCTGCAGATTCAGTGAGTTAACCTTAAATGCAAGGCAGATTTAAAGATGAACAATTTACTTAGATAAAGGAAAACAGAAAATATAATTAATCATTTGCCTGTCCTTCAACCCGAATTTACAAAACCATGGTGCAACTTTATTGAGCTCAAAATTGAAGGGTGACAAGGTTAATATATAGCTTTAGACCTCATGGTTTCATTAGCAAACACATTACAGACTGCAAAGCTGAACTGACAGTAAAGCAAGGCCCAAACAAAGTAAATAATTATTGGCTTGGCAAATGACGAGGCACTTGCAGAGTTTGTTTACATTTAGGTTTTGGAAAATTCATGTTGGCAACAAGTCAAATACAGTTTGACGAGTCATTGTGACAATTGCTCACAGCTGCAGCTGGAAGAACAACAAAAGAATGGATTTATAGTTCTTTTCTCCACTGCATTTTTCCCCTTTGTTGCCTTCTTTTCTTGTGCTGTTTCTTCTTTCTCTTTTTTCTGACCTTTTTTTTTTTTTTTTTTTTTACCATTTTGGATCAATAACAAACTTGTAGCCACAAAGATAAGTGGTTTTTCATGGCAGATGGGCCTTGGAATGTATAAAAATCTCATGTTGCTTTTTGTCTTTTGGCCATATATTGGAAAAGGCACAGCTGTGTTCAAGCTGTACTCATAAAAGCCTTACTCCCTGACAAAATGTATGGGCGCCTTCAATTCTTGTAGGTCTGCATTGGATTTTCAACAGAAATCCATCACTTCAATGCTGCTGCACTGTTAAAAAACTTTATCAGATGCCAAGGGTATAGAATTATGCCTAGCCTCAATTCCTTTTCTGCAATTCATTGTTTGGCTACAAAGACGAACTTGAACATATTAGTGAAATGCAACTAATAAGTCAACCTATGAAAATGGAAAATAATTTAATATCCTGTAGCTGATGTTGAAAAATTGTGAAACTGCAGTTATCTGTCCAATATTTTATACAAGACGCAACTATTCTAAACAATTAATATATTCAACATCCTAATATGCAGTAGTATCACAGGATAAAGAGTCCGTAACAATCAAACATTCAAAAACAAAGTTCACATGGAATCAACAAATTATACACAGAAGAAGACTATTTATTCAAACTCAAGAAAATTCTGCAAGTGGAAGACAGTAATTGCTATAACTCACTTTCAGTCAGAGTCAGCTGGAAAAGTTTGGTCAATTCTTGTCAGATCAGCTCATTTAATTAAGTGTATTTCACATAGGAAAATTAAGGTTCCTAGTCTGATCAACAGAAACTTACTTTATCTTCCCCAGCTTAGTGAACTACCAAACTGAAGTCTCATTAACCCGTGCCTCTGAACACTAGCAACACAGACAAATATTTTGAAATTAAGCATACAGACTAGAAACAGAAACTTTAGTGATCATTTGTGCATCTTAGCTATTTTGCAGTTGTTTGCAACGTATTGTCTATAGTATGCTAATGTAACTACATTTTTATTAGTCTGAAAAGAATTAGAAGACAAACTGTGATAAATTATATTTTTGCATTTCACAGAGCAACTATAAAATAGCATAATAATTTTAAAGGCTCATTACATTTGTCTCAGAGAAACAGAATGAGAAGGAACAGTCCTCTCTGAAGAGTGATCAGGCCAGAATATATTAGGCATAAATGCTCCTTCAAGATCTTGGGTAGATGACAAGATTTTCTCAGCTTGCTGACATTCACTGATTAAGGACCAAAAAGGGCCATATGTGCTGTCTTTCCAAGCTATGGATGCATTGACATAGGAATTTTGCATAAGAGATTGTTCTGTGCTGAAGATATAGCTTTGTTTTTCTTTAGCTGATTTTATTTGCTGTGCAGGAGAGACTGTAGGAGCAGAGACAAAATATCTGTGGAAAACCATAATTAAAAGCACGAGTATTCAGAATTGAAATAAATGAAGCTGTTCAGTAAAATTGGCTATTATTAATTGATATCATCATCACTATGTTGGAAGAAAGTGAGATTAAAAAGGTTTAGAGAGAATAAAGTTCTCAGTAGATGCAGACAAAAATCACATTTGTAAATACAAATGTAACCAGGGGAAAATCTATAACAAGAAAAAACAATGAGAAAATGGTGGAAAGTACTTCCAGTGGGTGTATAAACAGAAAGCAATATTGATTAAGGCGTATTCTAATCAATATGCAGATACTTCAGCACTTTAAATGCAGTGGCTTTGATGGCCTAAAGGGAACATTTTTCTTCTTAGTGCAAAGGTTAGATACCTGCACTCTAACAACTGGGGAGATGTGATACAGTCCAATTATTATGGGAAATCAAATTCTTACGCAAAATGCCAAAAGTGCTAAACATCAAGGAGATAGACAGCGTTGGCAGAAATGTGTTGTTTGTTTGATTTTAACATAAAGATTTCAGTAAACCTTATAATAACACTTCAACTATATGGCATTTATCATCTTGATATTAGTAAATGTCCTCTAAATTTATCCTTGCTAATATTAGTGAACAGTAGAGAACATGGAAGTCTGAATTTCTTTGCAGAGAAACACCATCATTATAGTCCGTGTATTTTATGAAAAATACTTGGGTTTCCTTATCTTTTGTCCAAAACCCATCAATATTGTGTGGACAAAAGAAAATTTGCCTTACTATGAGGCCTATACTGAGAAAATTTTTAGGAAATTACTCTAAAGCTCCTCAGGAACTCACAGTGTTCTGCTAATGCCCAGCTACTGAGTTGTGCATAAAATAAGTGCCTGTGACTCAGTGACTCCTACGTTGGCTTCACCTTTTCCCTTCCTCAGAATAGGAAACTAGTTTGAAATAGTACCTTCTAAATCTGCACATTTCTTAAAAACTGTCTGCCATGAGCTAACTTATTTTTGATAGCCTGCAACTGCCTCTCAGGGTTTGATGGGAGTCTCAGCAATTTGGCAGAAAAGTGATGTCAGTTTTCCCAAGCAGTGTCAATGTTCATGAATTTGCAGATGCCCTATTCTCTACAGACCAAACCTGTTTGATCTCTGTCTTTACCATCTGCTACTGTTACCTCATGACTAAACCAGAGGAATCATTTTCCAAACTACGTAATCATCATCTACTATAATACAGGTCTGGGTTGATATGTCCCAAGAGCATTTTAATCTTTCCAAAGATCTCAAGTTATCCTCTTATGCTTGATATTTGATATATAAAAAGGTTTTGTAACTTATTCTTTCACACTGACTTTATTTTCAGGAAGATGAAAATTGAAATGTCTTGGTAGAAACAAAAGTCATAGAGCTCTGTCTACACTATATATAACCTGAACAGAGTTTAAAATGGTCATCAACATCACCACTGTATCACTTTGTGCTGTGCAAGTTTCATTGGTTGGATTCAGTGATAACTACAGATGCTCAACATCTCTTACTATCAGGCACATAAAAAAATAAATCTTCTGAACAAGCTATGCATACAAATACATATATCTGATAGAAATATAGGATTGCCGCAATAATATGCAATGTGAAACACTAATCCCTTCCAGTGATAGATCCCAGCTAACATTAATATACAACCCCAGGTATGCATCATAAAGTGCTTAAAAGTCAACATAATTTTTCACTTTTAGAGCAGTTGTTAGCTTTATTCCCAAATTGAAAAGTATTCACAAAAAATGCTTTAGAGCAAATCTGAGCAGCTTATATGCTCATCAGCAACTGATAGTTGTGGCAATATAAGAAGCAGTTTTTCAGGACTGGCATCTGATTTTGTAGACTCACCTTGAGATGTTAGATAAATGCATTGTATTAGAAGAGCCAAATTCAAGTTGTAAGCTCAAACAGGCAATACATTATTAAAAACTACTAAAAGCAATGTCTCTGTCTTTATTAATATAAAGCATCAGTCCAGTGTAACAAAATAGTAATAAAAATGTTGTTTGGGCACTGATAGACAGATTTCAAATTTATTCTAGGAATATGCTACCAATTATCAGCAAGGTCTAGGTTGAACATGCCCTGAATAATCTGGAATTCCTGACAGTTAAAGTTTTTACATACCAGAGCACTTCCCTAACTTGAGTAAAGAAAATAATTTAGTATGGTAAGAGACTGTTAATTCTTTTAGCACACCAGGGTGGTTCTAGAGGTATTCTACCTAACACTCTGGAGTTGAATATATGTAAAGTATTGAGGCTTGGAGTAATGCCTTCTGATGTAAGGAAAGGATGGTAGAAATAAATGCTTTGCTCAAGAGAAAAAAGAACAGCATTTGATCCTACTTCTTTGTTTTGCAGACTTCACAAAGAGCATTTCCAAAAGAAAGCAAATACCAAGAGTATTTATCTGAGACTAATTCATTTTAAGATGAGTGGAAATGAAAATAATCTTCAATAGCAACTAAGGATACATAATATCTATATATGTAGTACTGCTTGGAGACAGAATAAGAAGTGGTGTTGCCTGTAGATGTCTGGTAGATCGGTTGGTTACTTTAAAGATTTTTTAAATGGACTTAAGAAAATAGTCTGAGCTTAATCAAGTTCCTTAGCAAACTACATTTTAAGGAACAAATCACACGATTTAAAATTAAGATTTGAGAATTTTATACAGTTGCAGCTAACTACCTAACCCACAAAAGGCCTAGGAAGTTAAGCAAATCATTAGGATTCGGACTGCAAAATTTTAAAGCACTGCAGTTTAAGTCTGCAACCTAAGACGCTGCCAGTCAGAACAGGAAACAAACTGACACAGAAGAACAAACTACTCAATTTGTCCACCCTTTTAACTTAAAATGTTAATATGTCTCTATAATGGGATCACAATTTTGCACATACATAGTACTAACCGGGATTTGGAGGTCTAAACTGAATATTCAGATATTCAAATGTGTATTTAAATAATATAAAAACTCGTGCAGTGTGTACTTAAAGTATTCCTTTCTCTTTCAAATATATCATCAAAGTCTAAAATATAAGAACAACAGTTTTGTTTTCTCTTGTTAAGGAAAAATACCAAATGGAATAAGTTTGAATAGATATATTATAGCAACATATAGATAAAAGATGTCCTGAAACGTAAAAACTTAAACCAATTCACTGTTCTCAAGATTTCCTTTTGCTGTGACTCTTGCAAGTCTTCACTGAGTAAGTCAATAACATTCTTTTAATATCATTGCCACTCTCTCTTCTGCGGTCTTCTGCTTTTCATTGTCCTGTTGCTTCTGCATTTTCCTGTGAAGAATTAGACCAAAATATCTTTGAGACAGGGACCTTACAAAGTTTCTGAATACAATAAGCTGCCTAGCCTGAACAGGGAAAGTGTAAAATAATAAACAAGCCAGCCAACCAGACCTCACACTTCATCATCTCACAGTGGCTTGCAGTAATATTTGAATGCATTGTTCCATCTCATAAAATCTGGCCATAATACAGTACTTTAGGGAATCAAGAAATAATGAAATTTGCCACTGTTGGCTCTCTCTGCATTACACCTCAGCTGAGTCTGATATGGCTAATGGACACAGATACCATAACTGCTATGTTTCCTCAAACAATAGCAGAAAAGGCAGATCAAAGCAGATATTTCCCACTCCATCTCCATGACCTTACCTCTTACTCTTCAACAGAATAAAGGCCTACATAGCTAGTCAACCGTATTTTTACCTTCTCTTGGTTTTGTTGTCAGAGTAGAAAAGAGCAAGTAAGCAGAAATTCAGATTTGTAGAACATTTTAGTTAACAGCTAACAGGTAGTAAGGAATAATAGTGAGCATGTGTTTAGAGCACCTGTAGCATGGTTCCATGCTGCTGGTCATTGAATGGGTGCAAACTCATAAAGAAATCATGAGTCACAAATTAGTGGACAGATTTGATTAATTAACAAGCTGTTAACTTGTTTTGTTTATGTATGCCTGGGCAGAGAGATGGTAGATGCTCCATCCGTGGGACTGTTCAAGGTCAGATTGGACAGGACTTTGAGCAACCTGACCTAGTGGAAGATGTTCCTACTTATCTACCTTTCAAGGTCCCTACCAAGACAAACTATTATATGATTCAATGATTCTACAAAAGTGGGGTCAAAAAGCACACCTGTGGCAAAATGTAGAGCCTTATAGAAAAAATACATACTGGAAAGGCTAGGGGTGGAATAGTAATAATCCATGAATAATGTCTTTAGAGAAGACTTATATGTGATGTCTTTCTAAGCTTTGAAATCTGCAGGCTTTCTCTCATATTACCAAAAGTTGCTCAAGGACTCTGGGATGGGAAAAAAGGTTTCAATTGAAAAAAAATAGAAGTAGAAAATAACAGCAAAATCTCTACTCAACTAGACTTTCTAACCCTCTCTCAATATTTTTTCTTTATTTCTTCCTTAGTAAGCACCTTCCTTTTTTTAAAAAGTAATAAATCACAGTATTTATTGATTTATTCTCCTCACATAGAGGAGTTTCTGAGCATACTTTATTTTTTAAAGAAACATATCTTCATAACCTTGTACTTTGCCACAGCAACCCGTGCAGCGCTCCAGGCTGGGCACAGAGCGGCTGGAGAGCAGCCAGGCAGAAAGGGACCTGGGGGTGCTGATTGACAGGAGGCTGAACATGAGCCAGCAGTGTGTCCAGGTGGCCAAGAAGGCCAATGGCATCCTGGCCTGGATCAGGAACAGTGTGGCCAGCAGGAGCAGGGCACTGGTGAGGCTGCACCTCAAGTACTGGCCCTCAAGTTCCAGGCCCCTCAATTTAGGAATGATATTGAGCTCCTGGAGCATGTACATAGAAGGGCAGTGAGGCTGGTGATGGGTCTGGAGCACAAGTCCTGTGAGGAATGGCTGAGGGAGCTGGGGTTGTCCAGTCTGGAGAGAAGGAGGCTCAGGGGAGACCTCATCACTCTCTACAACTACCTGAAAGGAGGTTGTAGCCAGGTGGGGGCCATTCTTTTCTCCCAGGCAACCAGCAGTAGGACAAGAGGGCAATAGGACAGTCTTAAGCTGCACGAGGGAAGGTTTAGGTTAGACATCAGGAAGCAGTTCTTTACAGAGAGAGTGATCAGACATTGGAATGGACTGCCCAGATATATGGCTGTCCCTGGAGGTATTTAAGAAGAGACTGGATATGGCACTTAGTGCCATTGTCTAATTGACAAGGTGGTGTCAGGTCAGAGGTTGGACTCGATAATCTCAGAGGTCTTTTCCAATCTAGCTGATTCTGTGATTCTGTCTGTGATTCTGTGAAATGTCTGCAATATATTATTAATGAATGAAGAACAGCTAATATATAAATAAACAATAGGTTTCATCTTATATAACAGTGTAATTATGCATAGAAGAATCAAAATACAGATGCAACAAAGCTAGCAAAACCTGAACAAAAATATGTAACCACAGTCTTTCCATTCCTCCCACATGCACAGTTTTTTAAATATAGGCAAAGCTAATTTATGACCAAAAGCTGTTCCATAGTATTTTAGTGCTTCTTATATCAGACACCAGACCTTAGTTTGCATTTCAGTATTTCTGGCCCATATTTCAGTTTTAACATGACAACACATACAATTTTCCATAGTATGGATAGCTTCAACTTGTTTACACAGATTACAGTATTTTTCACATTTTACATAGGACTGTGTAAGTCTGATTTTCATAATCTTGTAATTTATACTTTAAATTGTTGGAAGCATGTGATTTAAATGTTTTTATGTAGTTTTACATTATATACGATTCTGCATACCTCTGGATTTCATCTGTGGACATACCAAGACTAACCATTTATTATAAAAACTTCCACCCAGCATAATTTTGGAGGCCTAAATCATACATTAAGAACTAGATTGTACTTGCTTGTTATCAATTTCTTTATATAAAGAGAAAAATTTTAATCACTTTTTACAGGCATTCATTTAGATGAATTTTGCCAAATTCAGTAAATTTTTCTCAGTTCCATAAAAAGAGTAAGTAAAAAATTGCAAATAACCTTAGTGCAAATTTTAAGCACACTGCTATCAACTGTTTTGAAGACGAGAACCCAAAAATTCAGCCTTAATTTATCTCTCTTATCCATTGTGATAGGTCACCTCTATAGAAAAATCAATTCTTTTTCCAATGAAGGTTCTCAGAGCCATGTCACAACTGGATAGACCAGTAGTCATGTTTGGATTGAAGACTAGGCATACCTAGCAAAATAATACCATGTAATAACACCACACCTGAGTTATGTTTATGGTCAGCTACAGTCTGTTCCTAAGCAAGAAAACCAGTTGTAGATTTTTGTTTGTTAATATGCTGAGTTATGAACATTAAGACATTAATGTCTTAATGCTTTGCACCGCAGGTAAAAAGTAGCCTTTTATAGAACATTGCACAGTGGTATTATTCACTTTTTTTTCAAAATACAACACTAACAGTCTAGCAGGCTCTTAATCTGTTTACTGGCCTCCAAATGCAGAGGATTTATTCAACACTTATCTTTAAGCTGACCTGCCTTATAATGACATATCATATTGCAGGAAATGAAAAAATCATATTCCCCTGCTTTTTCCTCTGAAAATAGAAATTTATGTTCAAAGATTATACTTTTCTCTACTTGTTAGATGTAAATATGTCAAAGATACATTAAAATGGCATTCAATACATACTACTATTTTAAAAACAAACTTGTCATTCTTCTCCTGCTGAATTGCTCATAAATTGAAGTGTGAATAAAGATATTGGATCACATTAAATGCATTTTGGTATCTGTAACTTTCTGCAATGAATTAAAACTGGCTGATCATGTCTCAAGTGCATTTCATTTTCCATTGATTCATGTGTTGCAATATAACCTTCAAAATTCCCTTATGCCAACAAACTCACTCTGATATGCTGAGTGCAGGAGCAGATTAAAGTGGCTGTAAGATTGAAAACTCCATCAAGAAATCAGATAATGCAGTAGAGGTATAATGAAAGTGTAAACAAAACCTTTAAATGTACACATTACTGGTCATACAATCCACTGTTGAATTCAGTGGAGAGTTTTGGTGTAAGAAGAAGATATATTAAAATAGAATGAATTGAGACTGTTTCATTCTGTTCCATTTAAGCATTTCCTGTTCAGGATTTAGCACTGAAAAATATTTACTCTCCTGTTCTCTGAAAATAAACTTTATCCCTAAGTAAAACTTAAAGAAAAGGTATTTTAAAGGCAGAACTAAGAAAGCACTGCACTTTTGTCACCTACTTGTTTTAGGTTACTTTAAAAAATAACCTTTCTTCCTTGCGTATGAGCTTTTTGCTGCTGAGTTGTGAAATCCAATCCATCCTTTAAAAGCTTTTTAAGCTGGCAATAGTGCATTATTACTGACCTAGTAACTCCTGTTGTTTCAGTGGTAGCTATGGTTATGGATGAATGCTTTCAAAAGAAGTTAAAAGAGAAAGTTAGTTGTTCATGATGCAAAATGGAAGCCTTGCGCACTTAGTGAAGCCTGACAGAAGTTTCAGGTTTCAGTTTTCAAGGAGAGCTTACAAAATATCTTAGTTTTACACAATGAAAATATCCACAAAAATGTTTTCTTGCACAACTTTGTATCTCCCAAGAGTCTATCAGGAGAATTTACCTATGTCACTAAACAACTAAATGACATGAATTGAGGGAGAAAAAAAAAAGAAGGGAAAAAAAGAAAAAAAGGCACATCTGGCAGTGATGAGAATAAAACTCAGTTTTGGTAATTCATTGTCTCTGTTTATGGACCTTTTGTTGTCATCCTTACCATTTTCATGTGGACTTCTCATCCCCAAAGATTGCACTCATCTAATATGCCAATAACACCTAGTAAAGGATATCTTTAAAGAACAGGATGTCCTTAATCTGTGCACTGGTTGTAATCTCTGTTAATATGTGCATATCTTTGCCGTGTAACTGTGTGGGTCCTTGATTTTGAACTAGATTGGTTTCACATGCACGTAGATGATTTGCAAGTGGGAGATTGGGTATTCAGAGCAATGCATTTGCACCAACTGCTGTGTCAGGATGTGACAGACTGAAATGGTTTATGATTTAAACCATTGTTATAATCACTGAAAGACTTTCGTCCACTGTAGCAACTTCTCACTGAAGACCATCCGTCCCCAAATATCTCTAGTAATTTGGACTGTGATGGGAATTTGGGATTAAATAAAGATGGTACTATTGTCTAATTATTACAGCAGAAGAATGTATGCAGAAGTGTGAGAGACTGGAATGCTGATGGCTCAAACAATCAAGATGCAAGACAAGACTGGCACTCTCACCACAAGAAGACGGTCAGTGGGACACCATTGGAATTCACAGAGTGTTGATACTTTTTCTACTTAATCTGTCTCTCTGTCACTCTCTTTCTCTCCCTCCACCCTCTCTTTTCCTATTTATTTCTCTCTATTTCACGGTTATTTCTAAATAAAAATCCATACTATTGACTTCAGTATACGGTCTAGTATGCACCTTAATTCAGGCAGAGGCACGTCTCTAGTAATTTTAATAACTGGATCATAACACAGCCAAACCTTATTTCCATGCACTTGACCACTATTTCTGTACTGGTATAGTAATGTGTTGAATCAAAACTACCACAAAAAGCAGAGGATCAAAGGAAGAAATACTTGTACTCCTCACTCGAGTGTCTGCCCTTTCTACAGCTTACCTCTTACACCAAGTAGAAGATTAGGAATGATAAACAGATGGAGCGCAGTTTCAGTCACAATGACATGCTATGAAAACATCTTTCATTCAGTGGCTAATCCAGACTTCTCCCTTTTCTGCCAGACCACAAACCTTTCATCATAAACTTCTGCATTCATCTTACACTGGCATGAAGGGGTGACCCATATTGGATACATGTACAGATGTTTTATTAGTACCACATGTTTTGGATACTGGAGTTATATTAAAGCATACTGTAATCCAGCTGCAGGTGTTTACTAAATAGGAAATAATTAGAAATATCATGGAGACACTCTAGGAATGAAGTAGTTCAATATTAATTTAATTTACTCAATGCTTACGTTAGCTGATTTAAATCTAAATCTGATGTTCTTCTGAGTTTATTCCAGTACCCCATGACACACATTTCCCTAGACATGGCTACCTCAATCCCCTGACCACTATTTCTGCACTGTCATTGTTAATAAAGAAACACCAGCTGTGCACTGAAGGAGTGCTGGGCCCATGGGCACAGTGTGGGGGAGCCCCAAGGGAGGCCAGACAGGGAGAGTCTGAGGGCTGTGGATGCCCTCAAATCCATGGCAGATGTTGTGCAAAGGTTTAGATTATTTTACGTTTAGATTTGTGTAAATAAGTAATATCCGGTTCCTGATTTTTTTCTTATAACTTGTCTCTACGTGTTACACAGAAAGCTAAAAAACACAGAAAGCTGGAGTGGGTGGTGTGGCGGCAAGAGGGAGTGGTGAGAGATGTTTTAATGTCATTAACAGCTTATTGAGTCATGGGTGTTTCTATTTCAAAAACCAAAGGGAGAGAAAGGGTTTTCCAAGTGAATTGTCACATACAGAGAAGTATTAATTTCTTCTTATCGCTCATAGTTTAATAGGTTTATTTTTCTTCTAGGTAACTTTTTCTTCTATAGCACAGCTGTTATTCTGAAGGAAAAACAAAACATAACCTTTGTAAATTTATTAACAAAAAGCTGTGAATAAATATCACCTCTCTTCTGGAACGAATGTTTTAATTTAAGAAAGACAACTATAAGCTCCTTAATAGCTAGTATCTGAGGTAATCACATAGGAGATAGTGAAGAATCAAATACCATGTTCAGATTCAGAACCATGTTCAGATACAGCACATGAAAACACACAGATAAGAAATCAAAGGATGAAAAACAGCAATTCCTTTCACTTAATACTTTTGAACTTGAAAATCAAGTTATTTGAAGCAGCTAAAGTTTTATGGCCCTTAATGATTAGCAAAAAGGAAAACATTTCCATTTTTTTAATATGCTCATAATGGAGGGTTTATATTTTCATTCACTAACAATATAGTTATTTTTTTCTCAGTTATATGCAAAAACACTTAAACACAGCAGAGCTAGGAAAATCTCTTTTCATTTTGAACTGCTAATGAGTTCCTAGTCTCTATTTGCTAATTTTAGTATGTAGTCAATCTGGAAGATGACCTTCCTTCTTATGAAAGCTTATTTTCTGTAAAAATTTGTAGTGAGAGATTTTATCAAAAGGGTTTTTTTGAAAACCAAGGAGACCTTTATCCTATTATCCTTAACTGCTTTCTTGGTTTTTTCCACCAATATTTGATGGAAGCCTAAGGTGTGACACGTCCTTGCGAAAACAATGCTGACTTTTTACTGGCATATATTTTTTAATCCTTTTCTAATTATATCTCACACAGTTTGACTATGACCCAAGATTTGTCAGTCAATAGCTCACCACATCATCTTGTAATATTGTTTAAGATCATTTGCCATCTTACATGGTACATTATTCCATTGAGAAAGAAATTAAATCACATTTCATCACATTGTAACTTTAGCCTAACAACACCTAATGGCTTTGAGATTTATAAGAAATATTCAGTTCCCATTGCTCTCAAGGCACAAAAATGCTTCTCTATTCAGCAAAATAGTCACACATTGTTCTTTTAAAGACATCACCTACACATATTGGCAGAAATACATATCATTATCTAGCATAACTATTTTGTAAATCTCAGTATTCATGCAGTTTAAGACTGAACAAGGTATGTTTAATATCAGTGTAAAGACACTCTCTTCTCTATACTTTCAGGTGACAGATTAAAAACTCTTTCCAAAGTATCAATATTTTTGGTTGATGAACACCATGTGATATTTTATTCATAAAAACAGTTGGCCAATTTCAGTCGTGATATTTTTCACAATAATTGAGAGCTGTAGCGCATCACACAGGCCAATTTGAAGTATCTAGTGTGTAGTAAAGGTACACACTAGTAGCCTCATGTTAGACAAACAAAATGCAGAAGCTAACAGTTTCTACTTTCTAAATTCCAAATATATGTCAAACAGGCCCTTTATTCCATGGCCACAAAAACTCTTGACTTTAATCTTCTCTATGAGGATCTTTTCATTCTATGGTCTTCATTCTATTATTTCTAATAAATCAAAGAAGAGACTGACTCACCATGGAAAATTGTGTAAAAATAGGACAAAGAAAGAAAGATAAATCCAGGGACTGGGGATGGAGGAAAGAAAATTGATTTATTTGTGGAAAGTTTTCTGTGGAGTAAGCCTGGAAATGAGAATGTGTTATGAAATGCAGAGGGCATTAAATCATGGCTAAAACATACAGTACACTGAACTGTTTGGAGGGAATCACAAAAACTGTAGATAAAATTATAGTGCTAAAGATAAAGGCAGAATAAATGTGTGAAAATCAAATGTATGGTAACTACAGTAGAGCAAGTATGATAGAATTTTTTCTAAACTTAAGACCTGTCAAACTCTTTTGTCTTTAATTATTTCCAAAGTTTTACAGCTGACTTTCATAACTTGAAAAAATGCTGACATCCTGCAAATGTCTACTGCAGCCTGCAGGTTGAATCCAAAGAAAATGTTTATTATGCCAAAGGTCACTTAACAAAACTCGATAAAGCCCATATCTGGGGGGAGGAAATGCTCTAAAATCTTCCTGTCCAGAATAGATAGTAGATAGAGAGGTAGATAGATGATAGATTAGATAGACAGATAGATAGATTAGAGAGATAGATTAGAGAGAGAGAGAGAGAGAGAGAGAGAGACAGACAGATAATTGTAACAGATTCTGATGCTTTTCTTCCCCTTGGATGTCCCTTTTCTATTGAAAGCATCTTCCTTTTTCTTTCTTTTCTTTGTCTGGTCAATGGAAACCTGATTGCAAAGGCACAAAACAGTGACAAAACTGTGACATAGCTGTGAAGAATGCTATGTTTAGTGTTCAGTGTCATCAAATTACATTTTCTTTTATGCACATCACCCTAACTTATTTATTTTGTCCTTTGACATGCAATCATGTCCTGTATAAATTTACAAGCTGCAAGGGGAAAATTTTACTGTGCTTAACAATATTCTGCTTAAGGTTTTCACTACAGTAAGATATTTGAGGTTAAATCCAGTAAAGTTTTAATTGCATGTGCAGCCAATTTGCCATGTACTATTGAATTCATAATGATTACATATAAACAGCATTTTCTTCATATATATAACTGTTTGATTTCTCCATACAAATGCTTTTTTTTTTCCTCACAAGAAAGATGTTTTCTGTATAAATAGAAAGAATTTCTGTTGAATGAAGCATTGTGATCAGAATGCTTATTTACTGAGAAAACAAAATCTCTGGGGTTTTTTGCCACACTGTTAATTTAAAATCAGAAATGAGAGGATTATTATATGAGCATCAATGACATTATATGGGCTAAATAAAGCTGTTGAGAAATATAGTAAGGGATATTCACAGGGAGAAATTCACACCGTATGAAAGAATATTTTCTTTTCTTGCGAGTGCTTTTGCACATGGACTGACTATGCACTTTTTAAGATGCAAACATGTCAGTACTACTGTGAATTTTATTTTTTTTTGTGTGAAAATAGGTTTGAAGTATGTTTAATTTAAAAATAAAAATTTCTTAAGAGTATGATAAAAATTAATACTGACCTTTTATCCATCAATACTAGGTTTTCATTTTCTGTTAGATTTTTTACATTTGCATTTTTTACATTCCAAAATATTCCATTTGTGCTCTCAGACAGAAACACGAAGCTGAGTACATTTGTGTATTTACATAATATTGAAGCAAATAGTAGAAACAAGACAAATAAAAAAAGGGTTTTTTTTAATTCAGAGTACCTTTAAGCTGGCTACTAAAGCTCTGAACATATCCTTAACAAATAGTAATTTATTTATATAGCTCACATATGCCTAATAATAGAGTGGTTTGTTTTACAGTTTACAACAAACATATTTTCAAATTGCAGTTACATTCTGTCTTGAGCTCCCCAGTCACAAGGAACCCAGTAGAGTCTATTAAAAACTTTCCTCTGAAATAAGTCATCTGAATTTGGGCTTAGAACATTTATTACAGAACACTGCTCTTCAGACAGCTTCTGGGAATGGTATGTGGAATGCAGATTATAAACACAAGCAGGTAGGAGATGGGAAAGTTGAGAAGTGTTCATTTTATGGTGTTTAGAAAAGGTAACTAGAACAAGGAAATTATGATTCCTTAAGTTTCAGTAATGTAACAAGTGTAAAAGTAAAATTAAAGTATAGAAATTATTTAGCGAATAACTCCTCTCAGCAGTAAAAGTTCACATTACATTAAAAAAGGAAAACTGAATAATTTGCAAAGATTATATATTTGATGCAATGTACAGTCATATGAATACATATTGTAAACAGCTCATCTTTACTTTCAATTGAAATCAATGGACATTTGAAAAGACAGCTTGCTTTTTGTGGGTATAATCTTCTATGCTTAAATTAGGTGGTTATTGAAACTGCAGGCAGTGAGGGCAATTAAGACAGTTGTTGCACCAAAAACAACTACATATGTTGAAGGCATCTCTGTATCTTGTATTTTGCTTATTGGTCAAACACCCAGCGCTGTGGTATTTGCCAGTCCTTAGGGAAGTCAATATAAGAAAGACATTAAGCTGTTCAAGAATGTCCAAAAGAGGGCAACGAACATGGTGAAGGGCCTTTGGGGGAAGACGTATGAGGAGTGGCTGAGGTCACTTGGTCTGTTCAGCATGAAGAAGACTGAGGGAAAACCTCATTGCAGTTACAACTTCCTTGTGAGGGGAAGAGGAGGGACAGGCACCGATCTGTCCTGTCTGGTGACCAGTGACAGGAGCCGAAGGACTGGCCTGAAGTTGTGATATTAATTATTAGATAAAGATTCTTCACCCAGAGGATGGTTGGGTGGTAGAACAGGCTCCATAGGGAAGTGGTCATAGCACCAAGCCTGACAGAGTTCAAGAAGCATGTAGACAATACTCTCAGGCACATGGTGTGACTCTTGGGGATGGTCCAGTGCAGGGCTAAGGGTTGGACTTGATGATGCTTGTTCATCTGTAAAAAATGTACAACATCTTTATCTCCTTGCTCTCCATCCTTTTCTGTCTTATGGAAAGGCATCTCAGCTTTGTAACAATGCAGTAATAGGTTAGTGCCATAGGTGGTTTTTAGCTTTGTTTTTGTATTCCATTTCCCTATTATGTCTTAGTTCAAACCAGCCCCAGTGGTATGATACAGTTGATACAGAGCCAGTATGACTAACACACAGCTCCTAGTTTAGCACTTAACCTGAGAGGAGATAGAGAAATAGAAGGCTGAAATGAAATGCCAAGGGTGAAGGAAAAAGTGCAACTTCAAAATAATTCACTCCTACTTCTGGAATCAGATCATTTGCCTAGACACGTGCAGAAAATCTGTAGATCTAACTATGTCTCTATGTGGTCTGAAAGCTCCAGGTTTTTTTCTGGTGATAAAAATATTACTTTAAAGAAAAACAAACTCTTCTTCTGAAAAATGATCCTCACCTATTACGAGAGGATCCTAAAAGGCTTGGACTTTTGGGTTTTTTATAATACTGACCTAAATATTGCCCGTGTTGCATTAGACATATTCTAGTGCCTAGTTTTTGTTCATCAAGAATTATTCTGGAGACTTTGTTTGATATTAGCCATAAAAACTTTGTAGAATTTGATGTGCTAATACTTACATGATAAAAGAAAACTTGAAATAACCTTCTTAAAACAGGTTATTTTTACAAATCTGGCATTAAGGCATTTCCAAATGATTCCATAAATTAATATTTGTCAAGGAGTTGCCAAAGATTTGGAAAAAATATCAACAGCAGTATTTATTAACCATTTATGAGGCTTAAAATATTCATCATACTGAGACAGTGTAGAAGTCATTGCAGATCTTCAGATTTGTTTTATAAAACTGAAAACACACTTTAAGAGTATATACGTAGCATGCCTTAAAAGGTCTTAAATTAATCTGCACAACCTCTCACACGAGACAGACTCACGATATACACAGGGACAGTCAGTGCGCTTTACCTGATCTTCAGTTAGATTTGTAAGCTGCAACAAGTTAGTCACGCACCATGTACCATTTGAAATGTGACAATGAAGCACAGGACATGTAGAATTAGTCAACATTTGTCACGTGTGTCAATGCAAACAGTAATAATGTGTGCAAAATGTGAACCCAGGTGTATGCAAAATTTTCTAGTTGCCTGGATTTCTGTGACTCCAGATCAGGTCAGGAAAGAGGACCAACCCTGTGACCAAACAGCAGCACAGTGTGACATAGGAGGTTGTCTAGAACTATGCTAGTTCCATTTCCAGGTCCCACTGATTTTCTACAGGCTGAGTCTGGTTGATTCTCTCTACTGGAGAAGTAAAGAGAGTAAAGTACAGAGGTCTTAGGGTGGCAATTTTCTCTTTGTCAGTTCTGATTCCATGAAGACTGAGGAAGTCACTGGCAAAAATTCTGCACTAATGACTACCCATAAAATTCTGTTTGTGTAAAAGAATACCTATATACATGTTTGTATAACACTCTGATTTGTACCAGCAGGTATGTTCACTAGTTTAGAATTTTAGGCATTTTAATCCATTTGAGCTACTGAGCCCTGGAGCAGTATGTGACATCTAAATTTAACATGAAGTCTTAAGTTTCCATTATAAGTGACAGCAGGGTGTTCCAAAATAGCCATGGCATCCAAAATAACATTAAGAATCCTTGTGCTTGACCTCCCCTTTGACAAAAACAAGTAGCATTGTACAACAGCATTTTACATCACTAGGTCTGCAGATCTGTCAAATTGATTATAAAGACATAATTTCACAGACTTTACAAATAATATGTAGGACATATAGGCACTGCTTTAGATTACCAATAGTCCCAAAATTAAGATTTTTGTCCATTTCTTTGCATCACAGCTCCAGCTTGTAGTGACTGCTTGTGAAAGATTCACAAACTTCTGTATTACCTGAAACTCTGGAAATATCATTTTCACTTGTCTGAAGTATAATGGTAATACCTGGAAAAGATTTTCTGAAGACAAAGGGTTGAACATGAGCTATAAAAGGCTTCAAGGAAAGATTTCAAGGAAAACTCATAATACCTAAAATTTAAGATGGGTTCTGTGTCAGAAGCATAAGAGGAATTTTTAAAAATCATAAATAAAAAAGCTAATTAAATATCCTTAATATTAAACATTCTTATTCAATCGTATCTATTTATTTAGTCCAGCACATGTCTCTAAATCTTATATTTCATTATGCTATAGAAACTAAGTCAAAAACTTCTTTAAATAAAAGCACCATTTAACATATCAAATTTTTTCATGGTAGTACGAAATTTCATTTTGGAGACTGAAATTTTAGTCTGGATCCCTTTCTTTACCTTGCTTTTTTAATTTTTTTCTGGCACAATATCAAATATCATCTCCATGCTAACAACTGACAGTTCTGTCTTCATCTCCTTGTGTTCCATCCAAATTTTTTCCTCTATCCATGTTGTTTTTTCGCTTTTGCCTACTTTGCAATCTTCTTAGCATGGCTAAATCAGAGATCTTCCCTCTTCCTTGGAATTTTTGATACTTATTATTGTGTTCAGCATAGATTCTTCTGTGACCATCACAGCAATTTTGCCTGTCAGTCAGGCACATCCATAACCAGAGTTGGTTCTGATCTCACTCTTTCCTCACCTATGCATAATACTGGAGATTCTTCCTTGAAATTCAGCATTCCTTTCCACCTATACAATCAGTCTGTGCAACATCTGAAGGGTCAAAAAAATGCAGCTGTACTTGTGTTTTACCTTCGTGCACAACATCTTGTATCATTCTTTATTAGCCAGTGTTACCTCTCAAGGCTTTTAGCAGAAATGCTTAGGGTGGCAATACATCTCAAGAACTACAATCTAACATGAGCTATTTCTGGTACTAAGTGACTAGCACATGCTGCCTGCAAGATTGTTTTACTTACTGTCACTAAAAAGCAATGCCCAAACCTTTCTTGTTCTCCATTTACATTTATTATGCTATTAGAATCTGAAAACACAAAAGAAGCAATTCAAAAAGAGGCACAAATCTGTAATAATGCTCTACAATGTATTACCCAAAGTGATGACTTTTTCTAATATATGAGCTCCTATAAGAACAATACACATTTAATAAAGCATTCTTGTGGAATGTGAAGCGATTACAAATTTTAAGACAAATATGTAAAAAGATAGCTAGCAAAATCTAGCAGATTTAAAATTTCAGACAAAATTAGGGTAAGATAGGTTGAAGCTTTCCTTCCAGAGGAAAAATAACTAGAAAATATAACTCAAGATCATAGACAACTATAGGAAAAGACCACTGAGAGATATTATTTAGAATTGTGTTATTTCTGTAAAAGTTATGGAAAAATGAAGCAATGGGAAGCAGGTAGAGATACACACTTTTAGCATTTACTATTCTATTGTTCTTTCTGTCACTGTAACTGTAATGTGTGCATACACATTTTAAAATCATGTAGATATGGAGGCATCATATATTGGTCTGGCACACAATGGAAGCTTTATATGGAGAAAATTACTAAAACCAATTTCCATATGTGATTTCTTTATAATGTTTGTTGACCATAATTATGATTTTTAGTAGTTTCCATTTAGTAGATAACTCTTCCATGACTTTTCTCACCTTTATTAAGACAGTTACTAAGGGGAAGAAAAAAAAAGATAAATAGGTTTGGAGTTATTTATTTGAAGATATATGCAGAAAGAGACACAGGTTTTAGTAACATCAAACACTGAAATCTTTGATGCTTGCAAGTACCACTCCAGATGTTCAATTCTGTTCCAACTTAAATGAAGTCAGGAATGCATCTGGTCCACTGATCTGTGCTTGAAGTTCCACAAAGGCACACTAACATTTAAGGTAAATCTATAATCTGTATGTTCGAAGCTTTGTACCAGTATGTTGACTTTATGTATCTGGGTAAAACATGTATTTTTTGATCTCAATGAAATAGCCACTTTTGAGATCATAACAGTACAACGTACAGGAAGAGAATTATATCAGTTATTTCCCTCTGAAATATTCCACCTTAGCTTAGGTTAGGCAACATTCTAATTAAAATAGCATCCTTGTTCAGGCAAAACTGTTTTTCTGAGAAACAAGTGAGATTTCTTGTGATGGAAAACCTCAGAATTTTATACAATGGTACAAAAGGGCTTTGCTGTTTGAATGCCCTACATCCTTATGCTCCCACAGAATACAGGCAATGCATTCCACAGTACTCTTGTACACTCTGGATTTTTCTTACATTATTTCATGCATTCTGAAGTGTGTGAAAAATCACTCACATTTTGCATTATTTCTTCTGCAAATAATTTAGAAGCAAATCAGATAGAGAATCAGAAATATTGTATTGGTGATGTGCTTTTTTCTGTTCATGTGGTTAATTTTTTTGTGTATTGTTTGTTCTGAAAATAAGTCATATCAGCACTGCATATATTCAGTCAAATCTTGTTGTGTACTCTCCAGTCCACACTGTTCCCAGCCCCACAGCATTTCAAGTTTGTCGTTGCTTCTTCAGTAGGAGGATTTATAACAAACTGAATGAAGTTTTTAATTCAAGGAACAGCACTTTCATTGTTTTTATCTAACATTTATAGTATAAGCTCACAGTGTCTTTTAGGAGATTGAAAAGTGAAAATGTTTGGTTTTTTATGTTACATATTTATTCAACCTGCTTGTCTAGAACTCTTACAGTAATTATTAGCATAACTGAAAGTCTTTCCTTTTAGGTTCATGTTTCTCCATGTGTAGCAGCTGTAAACCACAAGTGAAGTTTCTTATGTTAGACAAGGTGTAGCCATTAGTTCCGCTAAAAAGCTCTAGCTACCAGTGCTCATTGATTTCTAGTTTCATATATCTTTAATGAGGAGATTAAATACTTGTTTAGGAAGCAGAGCCTGGCTTAAGTGGTGTTTGCTCATATAGCATGTACAGTCAAAGGCCTCCCTAATATTTCCCTTTGGTAATAGAAGTGAAAAACCTTTATTACTCCAAATATACACCATTTATCTGGTTCTGCAACAGCATGGGATGTTTTATTATGGAAAAATTCATGAGAGATTAAATGCTGAGAAAAAAAACTGCGCCCTTTCTAATTGATAATAGACCTTTTTTCCCTGTTCCTTTAATTTTTTATGAACACCAAGGAGTATACTAAATTCCCATTTAAAAAAAAAATTAATTAAAATAAAAATAAAAAGAATAAAGAGATATCAGATAAGTTTCATTTTCTAGTCACTCATTAAAAAGAGGAAAGGCTCTGTCCCAGGTGAATGAAGCTTAATGCATTTCCAGAAAGGTGAGAATACATATATTACTTCTCACTGATAATTTAGCATGAGAAGAATAGGGAAAAGTGGGACAGATACTGCAATAGCAGATACTTCCAGATTGTGTGTCAAAGACTTGAGAAAAGCACAGAATCTCACCCTATGGAAAAAAGCAATGAAAACATTCAGAATCTGATAAGGATGGTTGGAGAAAATAAGTTAGGCTGTCCTCCTGATTAGTTTTTCTCACTAAATTCACGTCAAGTTCCTTTGCTTAGAGTTTCAAAAAGCTTTGGTAGACACACACACACACACAAAAAAAAAAGCCAAAAAATACCAGAATCAAAATATTTGTATTCCTTTTGTCAGTATCAGTTGCCCCTCACCACAGTAATTTTCAAGCAGGATCAAGAGGTAGAAATCAAGAGGTAGAGGGGATGAATCTTGGAAACCAGCATGCCACTAAATTGATACCATGTAAACACCATATAGTATTGGAAAACCACTGCTGGGGGTAAATGAAATTAATTCACTGGGGCATCTAATCCTATTTCTGGAACAGTTAGTGTTTAAATGCATTGGAAAGCAAACAAACTTCAAAGCGATCATTATACCCCTGACACTTGTACTTGTGTGGCTGAAATCTTTGTGAGATTAAACCCCTACAGAGAAAGGAGTTGAATATGGTCAAAATTGCTTTGAAACTGTCAGGAGGATTCTAGTCTGGAAGTTCAGTGTCAGTCAGTAATACAGCTAAATGCGGAATATTAAAGACAGTTCAATATGCTACGTGGAACTCACTAACAGGCCTACAGCAGTCGCCATGGACAGGAAGTGAGTCACCTCCATGCCCACATTTTGTTCCTTACTGATTTTGCAAATGATGATCCAACATCAAGAATTTCTTGCTAAAAGAGAAAGCTGGATGACTAATTCACAGTTCAGATTAAGCACATACATGAGATATCGCAGTGCAGTCCAACACTCTTTCTGTGACCAAAAAGCTCAAAAAGATACGGCCACCCCAGCTGAAAAGAAATTACTAAAACATTTTAAAATCTTTCCACAACATTAGAATTGCAATGCTAAAAACATTTCTATTAAAGGCAAAATCAAATTTAAATACTGAGTGTTTGGATTATATGTTTCTAGCATGTATATGTGTGTGTGTGTATGTATGTGCTAAAAAAATTTACCAAGGTTGTGAATAAGATTTGTTTGCACCTCGCAAAACAACCAGAAACTAGTTTATTTTATACTAGAAATCATGCCTCGCACATTCTCCAGCCTTTTAACAAACTGCATTTAATGTCCTTTCTGTTTTAAAGAGAGTGCTCCTCTTGCTTTTCAGTCTTAAATCTTATTGATATTTGCCACTCCAGCAAAAAGTTTTACACAAATGAACTGGTGAAATGGAATGTTAGTGTGTAATAAAAGTCTGTCACACAACAGTCACACTGGAGATCTACCATTGATTTTTCAATAAATACAGTGAACAGTGAAAAATACAGCACACATTCCTCAGCAGTAAATATCTTGGTGACTATTTTTCTTTTCTGCTGTTTTTGGTTCTTTTGTCTTCTGGCAATACTTAATAAAATATGGTTTCTTTAAATATAACTTCTGCAATGTGACAACCAGCTGGGAGTTGTATGGCAAAAGGATAATTACCAAGCTACTCCTATTGCAGGAGTGTTTAGTACTTTCATTCACTGGCAAGGCAAAACATAACAGATTATCAGTAATGTGAACTAAATGTTAAAACCAGAAAAAACGTATTATCTATTTTAAAAAGGTAATTTAGTTGTGAATAAGGACTGAAAATAATTCTAACTCTGATATGACAGATTTATACTTCTGAAAACTGCAAGTATGTATTTTGAAACATTTGGGTCTATCTACAGTTATATGTGGTTTTTCGTTTCCTGTTGTACTGACTGTTGGGAGTTTAGGGTCCAGACCCAAAACTCATTGAATCAATGAAAGATGGATGAAGATGCTCAGACACCTCACTGAGCTGCAGGCATGCCCCGATCCAGCCCCCACTGCTTGGCCCCATAGCGTGTCTGACTGCCCCTTGTCTCTTAGTGTGTCCAGCAGCCTTGAAAAATTCGGGAGCTCCAGAGGGCTTCTTCCCTCCCTGAAACTCATCCTGTCAGTGGAAATTCTAAATTTCCCGGGTTGCCTCTGGCCCTGATTATTTTCAGTGTGTAAATATTTGTGCATGGTGTGGCTATAGCAAAAGTATTTTATAGTGAGAACTCCATCCCTCTATATATGTCCATAACCACCTGCACACACACTACTCTTGTACACACTACTCCATAGATTCTTAGTAATCATACAGTTGAAGCTTATTTGAAGGCTTTCTAAAGTGGACAAAAAACCAATTCTTTCAAACTATATATAATCCTGTAATTAGCATGTATTATTAAAGGTCCCAGTGTATGCTATGATGTAATTTTTGTACTGCTTGGAGTACAAAAATTTTGTTAAGTAATTTCCCTTAACAAGCAACACTTCTTTAAACTAAACTTTAAGTGCATAAAGTTTCAGTACTAGCATTCATTGCTTAGGATTTGTTTTTCTAAATGAAGAGGAAATATATTCTTTTAACAGGTTTGCTCTTCTGTAGCCTACTTGTTTAATAGATGTCCCATGGCATTCATTTAGCTACAATGCTTCATCATAAAAACACATGAAAACTAAGCCTCTTATTTACAACAAGGCCCTGGAGAGAGAAAAAAAAAAACCACAAGGGAGCCACCATTAAGAGCACTTTTTATCACCATGGCACAAATAAACATTAAGGGTTGGCATCTCTTGGCAGACTTTGAAAATTAGAAGATGATTGATCAGAAGTAATGTGTGCTGTCTGCAATTTATTTTCCTCAATATTCCCTGTATCTTCCAATTCAGTTGTGCTTCACTTGTTTGTAATGATTAATTAAGATGACTAGTGGGAGTAAATGACAAGTTGCAAAAACCTAATTAATGAAATGAAGAGAATATAGTTTTTCCAAAATTTATGTAGTTACCTTTTCTTGGAAAAATACTAAAATGCACAGGATCTTTCTTCTAATACAGTGGCCTCAGTATTTCATCTTTTGAATTAATTTGGTCTACATAGTAAACACTGTGGCAGTCAGGCACTGGTTGGTTTACTTTAAAAACCAGCACACTTTCATTCCTTTAAAGTTGGATTTCTGTGGTATATCTTATAGTATAACACGTTTAGGTAAAATCTAAATTGACACAAGTAGTTTTGAAGTGATCCTTGCTGATGTGACTATTCCCAAAGGTTAACCTCTAGCCTAGACAATATCTTCAGACTCCCTCTAGTATAAGTAGGAAGAGATCATTTACCTTAGAAGAAAGAGTTCAGGAG
This sequence comes from Pseudotriccus pelzelni, assembly GCA_035584735.1. Classification (NCBI taxonomy): domain Eukaryota; kingdom Metazoa; phylum Chordata; class Aves; order Passeriformes; family Tyrannidae; genus Pseudotriccus; species Pseudotriccus pelzelni. The sequence continues at coordinate 33,915,239 of JAWMRA010000161.1, read as the reverse complement.
CTTAAATTTTAAATCATCTTCTAGACTAACCTGTCTGTCACCACTGAGTGGAGGCTGAGGCTAGGGAGACTAGCAGCAGCATGCTGACTTGCGTCAGGATGCTCATTTTAGCGCTGGTGAATATTGCGTCCTTTCGCCTGCCTCTGAAAGGGTAATTAAAAGAATATGAAACCCTATCTTTATGTAAACTGGAAAATCTACACACACGCACAGGCTTCAGAAGATAAGAACTTGGTGCTGACAGGAAGCTTCACAACTCAAAATTTAGACTGTACTACTATAATTGTGCAAAGGAGGCTGGTATGATAAAAGACGCTCTCAAAGGTGTCATATTTAAACTTAAAAATATTCACTTAAATAACTTCAACACTTCACTGGACTTCTCCCAAAATTCAATTAATTAATTTTGTTCATAATCTTGTTCAATCAACAAATCATTAGTCAGGCAGTATTGTACAGCAAATAGTACTACGAAAGACTACTCTAAATTTTATTACTGAGATTTTCATAAACTCATTTCTGAGATCAGTAAGAGCATATATATTTCCATTTCAGAAGACTGGTAAGTTTTTTGCATGATAGCAGACTGTAAAAATAATGCAGTGGTGAAAAGGAAAATGAAACCTTCTTGTACATCTTCATCTTCCCTCCCTTAAAATAAAAAAGTACTAAAAAAAAAAATAAAAAAAAACCCAAAACAAAAAAAACAACACATACTCAAACAAAAACAACAGCAACCACAAAAATCAAACAAACAAAACCCCCCAAAAAAAACCCAAAAACAACCAAACACACACACAAAAAAAAACCTAAACAAAACAAACAAAAACAAACAAACAACAACAAAAAAAGAGGACAAATACTGAGCATTTCTTTTAAAGAAACAAAAAATCATGTAAAAGATTTCCTTGCTTTGGGGCAGTCATCACTCTAAGAATGGTAATCATGGGCAAGCCACCTGCCATTTTTAAAAAAATGCCATCTTCTCCCAACACATTGTTCTATACCTGAATGTAGAAGGAACAAAAGATTGTCTTTAAACACCATGGGAAGAAGTGAAAATTCAGGTCTTCTGAAAATTTGCACCTCAGTAGGTGTTATGCTGCTTCCAGCCTCTAGCTTATTTAGATAGAGGAGATTTGGAAGCAGACTTCAGTGCTGGATAACCGCTGTTCTTCAGTGCAACATTCTGTTTAGAGCTAACTGTCTAAGCTCAAAAGCTGTTAATTGGAAGAACTGTGTTATTTTTAACACTGGTTACAAATGGTGGGTGGCAAATGAAAGTAAATGCTATCTATTCCTTCTCTGGCTATCCAGCATGCTGTTCAAGTGTCCTGCTCAAGCACATCGCTGGATAACCTGGTAGCTGGCTGCCACTGTCGTCATCCTTCACACAATGCACAAGTCACCTCTGCTGTTCTGCCAGGCTACCTGCAGGTTTATTGTGTATCTTCTAACACTGCAGAGCTATTCCCAGAAGGTAGGGCTCAAGCCCAGAAGACCATGACAGGAAGACAGAGTATTAATAAGAAAAAGAGTACCTCTGCTCTGGGGCTCTGCTTCTGCAGCAGCCACAATCTTCTATTAGTTCTGTAAAACTATTTTTATAGACTAACCTTTCTATGGACAATCTCTTTCTAAAAATCTGCCATTGTGTAGAATTAGTTCTGTGAACTCATTCTGAAACTCTTTCACTTCTACATTATCTATGTAAATATAAAGAATCCCATTAAGTTATAGACAGTTCCTTGTGAAAATCAGTTTCACAGAGCTGAGAATTTTACTATGTTTAGAAAATACTGTTCACAAAAATTACTAAACATATAACTTTAGGAAACAGAAGCAATATTTTTAAGTTTTCTTCAAGTCCTTTTGTTAGTGGTATTAAGTAATATGTGGTATATATTCTCCATTCTGATAATTTCTGTACACTTTCGCTTTTACAGATTTTTGTTGTAATTAACAACATATTCTGAAATGTTTCCTACTTTTTTTAGCTTTTAGGAGGGGCAATATCCAGACAGGTACTTGGCATGAATCTGTGCCACTGATTTATTTAATGGAGTATTTCTGTTACAATTTTTTATCTCTTTTAAAAAGTAGTTCTTCATACATTGCTTTCTTTTAAAATTTTCATTCCATACAGAATGTTTTTAGTCAACTATTACAATGATTGCACAAAGCACTCATTGCTAAATCAAATATTTTTTATTTTAGCATGTTTCAACTGTTCATTGCAACTCATAATACCATTTTTTGTGTATAACAAAAAAATTCTATTTCTCTGCCTACTCACTGTTCTGATTAGTTCATATTATGCAATTTTGTCATAAAAATTCAAAACCTCCAAATAACCTGCTTTTTAATCCATTCTCTTTTTAATAAATTTTGCTTGCTTGTCCATACTCTAACATGTCCTCTTTGTATTCGAAAATCTTATTTTGCTTCATTTTCCTGTTACTGAAAGAGATGTTGATCTGTATTTCCCTGGATAACTACTTCTTCAGCTACAGGACGGAAAAAAGCACCTCTGCTATCCTCTAGTCCTCTGGCATACCGGCCAGTTTAAATCAAAGACTGTGTATTTATGTTAGCAGTTCAACCACTCAATCTGAAATTACTCTGCAATTCCCTCATGTACAATATCTTTGTAAGTACTTTTCTTCCTTTAATTTATCTGCTTGATCCAGTATAATCCCATTTGAAAATTTAAATCTCTTTTAAATGTTAATGAAATTCCTAACATACTCTATCAAGCAAGATAACTTAGGATTTTCAACACTTTGATTCTCCTTAAAGTCACTGTTCTTCATTTGGCAGATCACTGACTCACAGTTTTAGCTTTTGTTGGGTTTAGTGTTGGCTCTTTACTAGAAACAAAATCCACAGAGAATATACAAATAACTCTCTAGTTCACACCTATATTCAAATCATTATTTTGATACAATTGTGCTACTGGTATTCTTAGGAAGTTTCTGCTTCTAGGGAAAGCATTATTTACTTTTAGGTGTTTTATGTTAGGAAAATGAAAGAAACAATTAACCTAGATATCAGTCTAGGCTTCCAAAAGAAAATTAGTTTGTGTTTTGCAATTCATAAGGTTCTGTATCCTTTTAATTCTCCAGATTCAATGAATTATATATTCGCCTAACAAAATGAAATCTCGTCTCATCAGGCTGATCTATTTTAGATATGTGACCTTTGGACAGAAATGAACCATTAGGTTTGTGTAGACACATCATGGTTTTCTTTTGCCCAAAGGAATTGCAAAAGTTCAGTTTGCACTTGTTTTGGGGCAACAAGGAGAAAAGTCAGAGTGAAAACAGTGCGAGTTATGTTCAAAACCATTGCTCACAGTAGGGAAAAAAAAATTGCTGATTTTCTGGTTTCTGGTGACTGGCCATACGTGCAGATCATAGTACCATGGTGTAAACCCTAAATTACACATTCAGCATGGTTTCCTCATGTTGTTGCTGGTTTCCAAAAACCAAGTCAAATTAAATGAATTACCAGGTATCAGAGTCCATTAAATTATATAATGACATTGAAATGCTGCCTTTAATAAATGACACACTAAAACTTCCACCCAGTTGATATTCTCTAGGCACAGGTTTAGCATTAGTTTGCAGCATCAAGAAGATGCAGGAGTTCAGAAGCATCACTAAGCAGTGCTTAAGGAGACATCATACAGAAAAATGATGTACAGCTTTTACTTCACATTTTGTTATTGTGGCCTTAGATACAAAGTGGCAATTTTGCATGCTTTGCTTTTCATCTCTATTGTTTACTACCTAGAGTAAACCAGACAAGTCACTCATCATTTCCAGGACAGGTGACAAGAGAGACCAAAGACTGAGAGAAGTTTATTAACATTTGTTTGTAGAGAGATGTTATTTGGATTAACTTCTATCTTCCAATTTAAATAGGATTAAAAGGATTAGCTTGAATAATAGAAGCATACAGGACATTATAAATACTTATGCTTCATTTAATTAATAAGTTTGGATATGAACATAAGATACATCAAATTATTCCAGAATAGCCTATAATTACATTATTTTAAATAATAGAAAAGAAACTCATGAGTCATTAATAAGAATATAACTTTGAAAAAAGCAAACTCATTCAGCAAATATGGGGTTTTACAAGACACGTTTTCTATTTATATGTATAGTTAATGACATCTATTATGCAGGCTTCAACTTAGAAGCCTGTGTTTGCTGAGAAAAGTACTTCAAAACAGAGATTAAATTACATGGTGTGAGAGCTCTTTTGGCAACATCAAGAGGAAGAAAGTCATTTGTGTTTTAATGAAATGTTTTGAAGGAGAAAACTAACTTTAGTTAAGTACTCCACAAGTTTCAAGCTGTAGGAAGAGTATGTGGATTTCAGTTTGCTCTTCCTGATGTGTGTGCCAGCATAAAAATGACTAAAAAATATGCTATATTTACCATGTTATGTAAGATGACTGCATAATTTTCATCTTCTCTTCTATTCATCTTCATCTTCTATTGCTTCTCTTTCTTTTGCATAACAGAAAGAGTAATGACATCCTGCAAGTGAGCTGGAGAGAAGAAAAGGTTCATTTTAAACAATCTCTACAATGTTCTTACAGAGATTTTGTTAAACTAAGCAAATGTAAGAGGAATACAGGAACCTGAGACAAGGAATGTAAGATGCACATACCCATCCATATTTTATTTTTTGTTAAAAATTGACATATTCTCCTATAAAGTGTGTTGAGAACACGAGTATCCATGTCCCCATCTCACAATTAATTATATGGCTGTTTTATAGATATGAGACTGACGTAGTCAGTATGTTGTTATCTTGGCTAGGTTATCCTAATCTGGGTTCCTCGGGTAGAAATACTGTAGTTTGACATTGGAAAACAGCATGATGGTTGTAATATGAAAGACTACAGTAAATTTCCTATGGTAGAGTCCATGCAGGATTCGTAGAAGAAATAATAGAAACTCTTTACAATCATATTGCAGAGTGACTCTCATTTCCAGCAATGTCCTTTGCCAGAATATCACTTTGAGATGTTAAATGCCTATATTAATAAACTTACAGAAGTAAAGCTTGTGTAAAAAGGCGTATTTGGTTCAGCATAGCAGGACTTCACTCTCTTGACTCTTCACACCATCTTTTTTTTGCTTTATATCAGCTTTAATTATCATAAGAGATGTTGGAATAAGTGCCGCAGTTATGGGCAAGAGATAAATCCAGACCAGCGAGTTCTTGTTCTCTGAGTTGCAGTTCCCACATGCTAAGTCCCACAGGAACAAGGCACAGACACCATATGCAGGTTGAGGGTAAAAACTGGTCTATTTATTGGACAACATGGTGGGTTTATAAGGGCAGGAGAGGGGAAGTCTGGGATAGGGGGACACCTGGACCTAGGATTGGTCAGGCAACATGACCCACAGGGGAAGAGGAGGGTGGTCCCAAGCCAGAACATGGGGGGATTGGCCAGGGCGACGATTTCCCAGGTAGGCTGCCCTGCAAGGGGCTGCCAGCATCTCTCCAGAGAGAGATGTCCTTGTCTCCAACAAATAAGAGATCTACTGTGAATTAAGTGGGAGCAGTAATATTATAAATTTTTTACACCATCCAAATCATTTGTTTCAATTCTGCTCTGGCAACACCAGGCAAGCAAGGGAAGGATGAGTCGATTTTTCATGTCTTACTGTCTATCTTCTGAAACTTCAAAGTTTTCACTTAGTGTTAGCTCCAGAGGAAGCTCATGGCACAGTGAGCTGTGCAGTAGTAAATGCATCAACATCATTGTCAGATTTCAAAAAACAGCCAGGATCAGTAGTAATTTTCAATCAAGTTTGTTCCTTGCAGCATGTGTCATTTTGGTACTGAGGAGATCCAGGGAAGTGGCAAAATGTGTGGTGGTTATGCGAGCCAGGCTGCTGTATGCGGGCTGGCAGAGCATGCATTCTGAGACACATGGGAGAGTTGGGGTGGGAGAGTGAGCATCCATAGCTGCTAGGTGCCTCATGGGTGCCCATGTTCCAGGGAAGCCCCACATCCTGCAGGGGTGCCCATGTCCCAGTGAGATTCCCAGAGGTACCCACATCCTAGTGAGGTGGCCCTGGTTACTGCATGCTGAGGGCCCCATGGGTCATGACCCTCCAGGAATAATTATAGACTAATGGCCCTCCTCATTCTCAAAGCTCAAGTGCCCATCTGCAGCAGCGCTGACTGGGAAACATGGTGAAACTCCTGCTGAGAGCATCCTACCTTCATTTTCTAGCATGTCACATAAAAAGGGAGACATTTTCTACTGACTCATATACAGGCCCTCTCTGGACAAGAAGATACTGGGCTTACTTTTAGGATTCCTGGCTGGTGAGGCACGTGACAATTTCTGTTTCAGTACCCAGCAGTAATATGAGGGCGAAAACATCAGACCTCTACAGGCTGGAAATTGAGGCAATCATGAAAGAGAAAAAATGAAATGCCTCATTGGAAAGCGTGGCTTTCTGGCCTGTGCAATTGTCTGTTTAGAGCAGAAGTGACCTTGTCTGCAGAGGTACACAACTCCCTGATCCAACAGCTGATAGCAGCCAGGTCACCAAGCCAGGTGACAGAGAAACCTAAGCATGTAAGAACTGTCCCAGAGCCCTATGGATGCTGATCTCAGCTTTAACATCTACAACTATCTGATCTGAGCAGTATTTCAATATTCCCCTCCAACTGATGAACAGCAGGTAGTGTATATCCCAGGTACAACAGCATCCATCTCTTTTCTCTAAGATAGGCAGTGGTAGCTCACAAGAAAGGGGAGCCTGGATAGCAGGATGGTGGTTCTAGCTATGGTCCCAGCCAGAGGCCAAAAGCAAGTTCTTCACCAGAGCAGTGTCTTGGCAGCAACTCAGTCAGGAGAGGAGAGACCCACCAAGGCTCGCTACACTCTCTTCTGTAGCCACAGAAGAAAATGCAAATTTTGAAGAAAGGAACTGTGCCTAGCCTGGGGCAGCTGTTACTCTGGTTAGCCTGAGGGAAGGATGTGCCAGTCTCTTATGAAAGCATGCGGACTGCTGTGCTTATAATGTTGTAAAAGTTTCCCAGATGTAGGACCCGTAGTGCATCCACTCAGCATCACAGTCTTTTGCACAGACACCGTCATTTGGGACAGCCATATGCTCACATACGGCAGTGACAGCGCTGGGCAGAGAGCATCAGCATGCAGCTCTTACAGTTTTCCTGTACAAACCCAAACCTGGCCCTACCTGTGGCACTCACCTCTTATCCCAGAGTCCAACCTCTAGGCACATTGCAGCAGTTCACTCTCTCTATAGAGGGGCAGCAGCTCACAGAAACACACCCTAGTCTGCCTACAGACCAGCGGCTGTGGAGATCAGAGCTTATATAGATAGCTTTATATCAAATAAGGGTGTCTTGGCTGCCCCAACACATTACACATCTCATTATTCAGCAGCTGACCTCTTACTAAATGTTTTAACACATAAACACAGTCTTAGCATAAAGAGAAGCAAACCAATTAAACAATGTACCCCAATTTCATCCTTTTCCTTAATTCTGGTTCATTTTGGTCTCATTGCTTTGGGTTGGATCTTGAGAGGAATTTTTTCCAAAGTAATTTATGTGGCCACCTCAGTTTCAATTTTTTTTTAATGCAAGATTTTAAATGGTTTTCAATTAAGAATCTCCATTTTAAATTCCTAGGAGTGGATTGCTGAATGTAGTCGAACATACCTGTATGCAATAGCTACTGAATGTCATGTGTGTATGCAATTGTGTACTATTAATTTCACTAAAAGTTCATTAGCTTCATTTCAAACACAAACCTTGATAAAATGCTGGGGAAGAAATGCAAGACTGAGTGGGCATGCACAGATGCTCACATAGGCACACATAGACACATGTGTACTTGCAGAGTACCCATTTTGCATTTCTAGTGTTTCATTGATTCGCAGATCTCACTGCAATGCATTCTTGCATTAAAACTAAATACCTTTTTCAATTTCTTGGATTCAGGTAGAAGAAATAAATTTTAAAATTATAAGTAGATGACTGTGGCATTCCCATCTACTTTAAATATAGGCTGAAAAGTGGGTGTACGAGGGGGAAATTCTCTGCTGGAAAAAAAGACCTACTATGATGTTGCCAAGTTTTAACCCAGAGGGAATTTCTAGCCCTAAGTTATAAATTCCAGAAAATAGGGGACTATAATAGAAACACTGACAGAACTTTAACTGTAGCATAGCTAAAGGCAACACTGCAATAAAACGGAATGACCTATGAGATAAAATGTTTAATCTTTTGAGTGAGATGTGGCCTAATAACTCAGAAGCAGAGATGGGGGCATGATTCAGGCTTTTCCTTGCAGCCTCTTATATGCCCTTTATGAAATTCACTGTCACTCTCAGCTGCTTTCCTTTTCAGGCTGAATCTTGTTTCACTCCGTAGCCAAATGGACTAGAAGGGTCATAAAGAACCAATTTATGGCCCCTAACTGTTAAGCAAAAACTATTTTTCAAAATGTAAATTAATGGCAACAGAAGCAGAAGGATCAGGAAACACACCTTTGCACATGACATGAATAATAGAGACAGAGAAATGGGAGGTACAGATGTGTGTTTGAGTTTCTCTGCTATTTCTCACTTGTGTCTTTCCAAGAGAGTAAATCAGCATTTGAACCTTTCTTTATTTTACTGAAAACATTTCTGTGAAATTCTTTCTTCTCAAAAATAAAAACCTAACTCCTATTCTTATGTTGTTTTTTAATATCACAGGAGGGGTAAATAAAACCTCTGCATATTAACAGATTTTTTAATGTCATGATTGATATTAATTTTATATGACATATTTTTCTCTGCTAGCAAGTGAAACTGGGCATAATTACTTAGGAGGTCTTCTCAAATGCTATGACAAATCAAATGAAGAAAGATGTAATCACCAGGTATGTAGTGATCTCTCTCTGGTCAAAAATCTTAGATAAGTTGGAATTTCACTTATTTAAACAATGACCTAGGCCAGGGCAAGGGAGTGCCACCATCATTACAGTGGCAGAGTTCGGTTTATATCTGCAGATTTCTTTATTTTAAATTTTTTGCTCTCCTGGAAGCAGGTAAAAAAGGCCTTCTCTGTCTTGGTTGCTTCTTATTCACTAAAAGTTTCTACCTGAAAAATCAAGGTTATATGAAAGTGAATTCTTTGAAAGTTTGCAGCTAATTTTTCAACCAAGTACATAAGGAATCATTATTATAATAATGATTCCATCCCATTAAAAACAGCTGGAATTATGTAGGTAATTCCTTGCATATCACCCAGAAAATTTACCCAGAGCCTCTAGTCACTTCTGTTCCCCAAACTTCCCTAAGGCCAAAATCACTATGAAGAACATCTGTGCTCTGTTCTTTGGGGATTTCTATTTTATTCTATCAATATTTTCCCTCATTTTAACACATGAAAATTGTAATTAGATACTCCCATACTAGGTATATGGGAACATCTACTGCAGATGATGCTCCCAGAAAAATCTGGTTTGTAAGTCTCCTGCGCTGGCCATTGTTATACCTGTCATTTCTGATTCAGCAATATTTTGTACCTGTCAGTCATAGCTAAATGAGGCACTACACATTGAGGATGCGTTTGCTTGCTGTCCCAATGCTTACATTTTGTTGGACTGCACTGGACTCCACAGGACTGACTTAAAAACATGCTCCCAAATATTAAAGGAAAAACAAAACAAAAAAACTTCCAAACCAAACAAAAAACAAACAAACAAAAACCAAACAAAAAACCAAACCAAAACAAACAACAACAACAAAAAAACCTCACCCAATGGCTGGCACCTGTAAAGTGTACAATAGAGTGAGGTTAAAGAGATTAAAAAATAAAGAGCATTTTCATGCTTTTATATTAATAACAAGAGTAAATTTTTAAAAGAACAATAAGATAATCGAAAAAATGGAGGATCCATCCGTAGTCAATAAGAGTTCCTACACATACATATAAGTTTATTTTAATATATATTTTACATATATAAACACCTACATGCAAATATATATATGCTTTTTTTTTTTTTTTTACCTGAACCCCTTTACTACAACTGACCCATAACCAACTCCTATTAGACATCTTTTTACTCCTATTATACTAACCTCTTCTCCTACTTGCCTAGAAGACCCTGCTGGACAGAATATAAGTGGAAGGAACCCAGTTTTTACCATAAGTTCATGCAGAAAAATGGAACTGCTTCTTATTATACATAAGCAAAAGTAAAACTTTAGTTGTCTGGATAGGAACTTTATTTCTAAAGAGCAACAGACAGTATTGAAGCCATATGTATGTTAAGGTTTGCCATTCCCTCAAATTTGATAGTTTCCAATGCTGAAATTATGATTTGAAAGGAGTAGATGGACCTAGTTTGGTCAGTATTCTGTGTTTTGTTGCTTTGTGTACTTAAAAATAAAGTAATGACAAAAGTCAGTTCTAATTTAGGCCAATGTTTTTATTGCTCAGTTATGCAGACCAGTGTACTATTCATCTGTGAAGATTTGATTGGAAGTGATTTCTGATTTTACCTGATACAAAGACAGAAATACATAATTTATTTGCTTTCAGATTGCAGCTTTCAGATCAGTTGTTGCTTTGCCTCTTTCTTTCAAATAAAAAAAAAATACACATTTTGAAATTACAACTTAAAAGTATTCAAAAATTATATTAAGAATTTTATCATAGCTGTCCTTTTAATAAGATGTAATCATTTATAATGTAGATAGTTTACACTGGTGGACAACTAATGAAAAATTTTGTTGTTATCTTCAGCTAATCAACTTGAAGTCATCATATCTCAACCTCAAAGTTCTCTTCTAAGCTGATATGCTATCCAAATTCTCTCGTAGTGCAATATACAGGTAAATATAACATGCATACATATTGTTTCCATGTGGAAACAGATTATTAATATTGACTTCTATGTCCAGTGATACATTATTGGACATGCATGACTCTAAAAGTAATACAGAAAAATATTGAACTATGGAAATAGATCATAATCATGACAGTCACAGCAGAAAATCTTGTAACTATATTTTGTAAAATTCATCTTTTCAGCAAAGAGCTTGTGCGAGCATAGCTCAATAAATTTTCTACTTCAGAAAGCAGTTTTTATTAAGGTTATGTGGAATCTTCTGAGATGAACTCTGTGTGTGTGTTTGTGTGCACACATTTGTGTGTTACACAGACAGGTTTTTCTATGAGCTTGGCATATTGCTTGTGGCAGGCTGCTGAGACATGAATAAAGACAGTGGGAAAAAGGCAGTGCACATCCTGCTGATAATCTAGGGAAGGGATTGCTGCACACTTCCCTTGTGGAAAATATCAAGGTTTGCCCAGAAGCTCCCAAGATCATTTCTTAGCCCCTAGATTTTCATGTTGAATTATTTCTCTTGTTTGCTAAATGAACCTACTTCTTATTTTATTTAAACCACATGAGGTAGGTGTATTTGACTTCCTTGCAGGGAATGCAATATTTAAGTGATTTCAGTATGCACAGCTGTGAAAAGGTGAAGCATATTTTGTGAACATAATTTGGGGTAATTTTAAATGGCATACCCTTCCTCCAACTCCTTTCCACAGCCTGAAGCTGTAAACATAAAGTGTAGCTCATATGCTTTTTACAATTTACTCCTGAGAAACACTGACCACAAAAGTCAGTAAACATTCATCATGAGCTTTAGGCTACTTTCCTTGGATTTGGCCTCAGGCTAAGCTGAGGGCTAAAAACATTTCATGAGGGGGTTAGGGTTTTAAGAAAAATAAATATATTGCTAGTACAGCATGGTTACTCAGCTTGGTCTCATGCTGGAAAAATTCCTTTTCCCAACAAATACGCAGAATTTTATGTTATTCATCTGCCACTCTATAACTGATACTGTGGTTTTAAATCACCAATATGCTAATCAACATAGCTGTTGTGACCTACTTACCACATATTTCTGCCAGAGCTTCCCAGAACATGTCACATTGAATCCTCTCTGAGAAGTACAAACCAAATCTACTTCAATCCATTTAGCACAAAGATTCTGGGGAAGAAAAAAAAAAAAAAGAAGAGGAGCACAGCAAAGCGAAAAAAGCTAGGTCAAGTTCTCTTGTTTATCCTGGCCTTCTCTGACATAAAGCCATGTTTGCCACTGTCTAATGCCATATGCAATGACATGATTTCTCATGAAAAGGACTACAAATAGGGAGGACGAAGCCCCTGTTGAATACCATTTTCTGTATCAGAGGGAAAACTTGGAAGATTCCTCACCAAATGGTTGGTTGTCTTAGTGCAGTTACAAATCTCTTTCACGTAAACAAAGCTTACAACGATTGACGTTTTAAAAATATCACCTTACTTTCTTTTTTCTCTGTTTAGTATTCAACCCCTATCTAAGGAAGTTCTTTTTACTTGAATGAAAAAAAAAAACACTGCAAAAACAAGAAACCACATCAGAAGGAATTATGTGAATATACTTTTAACTTTTCTAGAGATTTCAGTAATGTGTGCATAAGATATCTTAATTGTTCTGGTAGAGTTAAGTCTTGCTTGTTTATTTTTAAGTCTAATATATTTTGGTTTCATAATGGATTATGAATATAGGAAAATAATGTGTCATGGAATATACTGGTCAATATTAATTGTACTGTTAATGTTCAGTTTAGACAGTAACATCTGTAAAATGACCTTACATCATAAGGAAAATAAGCTAACATAGATTATAGCACCAAGTGACACATCAGATCATTCAATTGATGTTGCTGGGGATGCTCATATTGTTCTGCTTTGAATCACTGTCTAGGATATTACAGATGTCTAGGGTTACAGATTTCTAGGATAGAATAATATTATCCTAGATGAGATACAACGCAAGAACTTGAAAATGTCTATCCGTAGTGAAGACTTCCTAGCACATTTTTATAGGACATCTTTAAACCTGCTTCCCCAGACAAACTCTAGCCTAGAGAGTTACAGCATCCTTCTCTGAGTTCTGAGTTTCCACTGCGCTCGTGTGAGAAGTGCAGATTAGAAAGCACTTAAACAAAAATTTCTAGAATGAGAAATGCAGTTATTGGGTAAAGACTGCAAAAGAATACCTGAAAATAATAATTACAGCTTAAAGCTCCCTACATCTTGGAAAGAAGAACTAACTGATACATGGTTCCTCTCCAAGTAATTTCTTGTTCCGGCCCAGATGGTCAGTCTCGTTGTTGTGGGGTCAAATACTGTTTTCCACTGCAGACATGTGACTTCTAGTGAAAAGAAAGAGAGGTTCACTTAGGCAGCCAAAAGCAGAACTTGTCTCTCTGTCTCAAATTGAGTGCTTTCAACTACACTGTAATAATCACAGATGCTCTGCTCTTGGCAGAATGAGAAAAACTTTATACAGATTCACAAAATAGCTCCATTAAGTAAAGATGCCATCAGTCTTTATTACCACTATTATCATAAAGCAAATTTCACCTAACATAATATCAAATTAAACTTGCAAAAGGACTGAGGAAGAAGCTATGAATTAATATAAAATTACTAAGAACTGAGGCCCAGGAAGCTTAAAACCTAATCAACACCAAAGTAAAGAATAGGAATCAAAGATGTAAAGCATCATGGTAATTTGTTCCCGTGTTGACTAGAGCAGCAAAAATAACAGTCTATCATGTCAGCATCTGCTAGTGAGTTTCAATGCCTGTAAGCATAGTTTATAGCTGACATTTGTTCAAAGTAGGTTTTTCTAAGGAGACAGTTTAATACTTTAAGTTTGCCCTCCCAGCTTCTTTTAATCTCACAGGTTATGTCCAACTTCATCATACTTTTTTCCCCTCCTTTTCAAAGACAAACTGCATGGCGTATTATTTTTAAAAATGCCTAGCTAATTTAACAGTTAAAGAAAATTGCTCTTTTTTAGAAAGACTAGTTCTTTCACTCCAATGGTCATTATCACAAGATAAATTCCCATATGCCCTAAAATAATGTTCTAGGATTTTTTGCATTATGGGGCACTTGCCTGTTGTTCTGTTTTCTGAAAAGCCAGTAGCGCACCTTGTATCTGGTTTGACTGGGAATGGAAGATCGTTTGAAAGTGGAGGCAACACAAAATCATTTGTGAAACACTGCATCACTTTCAGTTGCCATTACAGAACTTCAAATAATGAAATTAAGTCATTGTAAGAACATAAACCCTCCTTCAGGACTTTGACTCATAACTAACATTTGTAATTTTTAAAAAATTCATTTATTTAAAACAGGAAAAAATGATTAACAAATTTTTTCAAAAATGACAAACATTCATTTGCAAACTCAAATGCCTTGCCTAGGAGAAAACATCAAAAGGATCCATATCCTATTCAAAATCTTTTCAGGAATCCTAGCTTTTGTTTTGTGAAAGTTGCTGTAATGGTAGCATGACCAAAAGAAGCAAACTTGGATGCTTTAAATTCTGTTTTCTACTTATAGCTAAAATGATGTGCCAACATATTGGAAGCATTAGTCCTCCATCACAGGAAACTTTCATAAAGAGGAATAAATACAGGTTGACCTGAACATCTCAGAACACCTTCCACTGTTCAACATTGACTATTGTTTCCAGTTACACACTGGCTGTCTGCTAACCAAGTCACAACTATTTAAACAGGTTTTGTTGCTCAATTTCCACTCATGAAAAATAAGGTGAAGCAGAGTCCAGTAGCTGACTAAAAATTTTCTGACATAAATAAAAATCTTTGGATAAATTCAAATAGGGGGGCAGTGAAGAGCACACCTGTGGGATCTATGACTCACTTTACATTCTGAACACTGTACAATCAATGCACCTCATCATGTCAAAGTTCAGATACAGGGTTTTTGAGTCTGTGAACGTGATAGAGTACCATTATTTTCATGGGAAAGCAGATCTCATGCTATCTAGATTTCTCAGAGTCTTACTAGAGATACTATACAAATTAATGCCTTGGGATATGATTTTACACATTCCTAGTGTGTTACCTAACTCCATTACTAAGAAAGCACTCTGGCAATCTTCCATTGAAGATGAACAAATATTACAGAGAACATGCTACATGCCAGACAAATGGCCTTAGCCTAAAGTTCTGCCAGAAGAATATGTTGTCTATTATAGATCTGAAATGCATTTTAAGTCCACAGCAAATATTACATTCTCATAATGTGCCTGTGATCCTATTTACACAGCCTTGGGAAAAAGATAACTATGAATTGGAACCACATAGTAGTATTAGCACTGTGTCTTGTCAACACTAAGGTTACCAGGACTGATGAAGGTACACAAGTTAGGGATTTCTGAGTCTAAAATACTACATCGAAAAGCTTCATTGTACTGTCCAAAATTCAGGCCGTCAGTAGAAAGAATTATGAGATTAATGAAAAAGATATCTAGATATTTTCCTCAGGTAATATATTATAAACATCTCTATTTGCATAAGAAATATGCTATAGAGATACAAACCCTGAGTTTCTTTTGCTTAACTGAATTTGAACCTTCCAGTGGTTTATTTTTGTTTGCTTTATTTTTTGAAAATGAAAAAGGCAGGTAGAAGGGCAACCAAACCTCTGTCCAAACCTTTCTAATTTATACAATTTCATCCACATCCCTAAAATAAACATCCTTATGTGACAGGTGTGAAAGTCTTCATAGGAACTGGTGTAGCATCCTGAGGTTTACGAAAATAAGACACTTCACGTACATCCCTTAAAAAAAAGAGCCCTTACCCATGAACACAAAACTGTGAATTTCATGCTTTGCAATAAAAAAAAAATAACCTTAATAAACTCCAATATAAATAAAAGAAAATTAACACAATACCATTTCACAGATCATCAGCTGGGTCATACCTGATATGGAAAACAAGAACATATTTCAAATGTTGGATCAGCATGGCCCTAGGACAACGCTGTTATGTGGAGTCTTTCAGTA
This sequence comes from Pseudotriccus pelzelni, assembly GCA_035584735.1. Taxonomy (NCBI): domain Eukaryota; kingdom Metazoa; phylum Chordata; class Aves; order Passeriformes; family Tyrannidae; genus Pseudotriccus; species Pseudotriccus pelzelni. The sequence goes on along the minus strand of JAWMRA010000161.1, from coordinate 33,899,283 downwards.
AGATTTCAGGAAATCTTCTGTCCTAAATCTGTGGCAGCCCTTTGGCAAACCCAGTCCAGAACTGCAAATTCTGGAAAGCTGACATCCTAGTTTGGGTTAAACCACAACATCTGCAAAACTTGACAGGCAAAATGTAAAATCTAGATGTGATGGGATAGATACCTTGAGGCTACAACACACTTTTAAAACAAACCCTGAAACCACCATTCTCTGGCTCTTAAATCAAATGGCATGGTGTGTGTTTACAAAACCAAACTCTTTCCCTCTTTTCTACCACAACGATTTTTAATCCACCACAATGCCAGCACACTCTGTTCCCTGCCTATTGCCATTCCAGAACCTTGCACAGATACTGACTAGGAAACTGCAGTTGTCTTGGACTAAAACCATGCCAGGGATCTTGCTTACAATTAAACAATGTGGATGATTGCTAAACAGTGCTCAAACATGTGCTCCAGACTTTTTTAATTTAGTAGTATATGTAAGGTTAGAGCCACGGAGATGTCAGGGTTTCCAAAACCTTAAATCTAGAAATGCTGCCTTGAATCAGAGCTGTACAGGCTTCTATGCTTCTTGATTTGTATCAGGGAATTTGCTAAGAGGAAAGTCCAAAGTGTCTGGGCAATCTGAGTGGTAGGTGTGCCATAAGAGCTCAGACTTTTGAAGGAGAACGTCATGGGATAAAAAGTGACTAATAACCATGGACTACAAACTTTGCTGTGCTCCTCATTCCAAGGAGTTCTAAAAGCCCTAGCTTGGTGCTCTTACTTCTCACCGTTTGTTGGCCCCCAGCAGTAAGACCAGGAACTCAGTTCACCAGTTGTCAAACATATTAGATTCTATTTCTTTTCTTCTCTTCTTTTTCAGAAAAAAAAAATCCAAACAACCCACAAACAAAACAATAAAGCAGCACTTCATTGCACATGTTGCTGCTAGCTCCCTTCTTAGCATGAAATACATTTGTTTCTCCTGGTTGAATATGAATGTGTGAATCTTTAATTGTGAGAGACAAAACTTTTTCGAAAGGCTGATGCAAGCCTTGGAAGCTAGCAAGAACACAGTTTTAGTGCAGGATGTTAATATTAGCCAGATGGCCACAACAAGAACTTTGGATCTGTGTCTGGATATGAATGGCTTTATTTAAACCCAGAGCTCTTGCAAAGGAAGGATGCACCTCTGTAATGGATCAATCTACCCAAAGATTTTCTTCACAACATTGATTTTGGCTTGTGCTCAACATGACGCATATTTAATACACAAACATTTAACCACACACATTTGACACACCAGTGAGTCACAATAGGAGTTCTTCAATCACTGCACCATAATCATCATTTCTGATTGACAAAACACCTCACCACCACAAAATGACCATTTCTAATGAGGGATAGCACACCAAGTATTTAACTGCAGAATTTATTTAACTGTTCCTTTGTTAGCACATTCCTCCATTTAACCACTTAAACGCTCTCCTGACCAAATTCTGTATTCTTTAATTAAGAAAAACTTCTATTAGCACCAATACATTTTTTGTAGGTAGTGCATTGGGCATTCTTCTAGTGCATTCTTCTATGTAAGGAAGGGTGATAGCCACCTTTGGCCTCTAATTGGTTTCAAATGCAAGAAATTTCTGAAACTCTCGCTTCAGATTGGTGCTCCCTTAATCTTGGATCTATCTCCAAAGATACCAATCTTTTCCTATCACTTGACTGCAAACAATCCCTTTTTTCATGGAACATAAACAACACAGACTACACTGATTTGTCTTTGAATTACACTACAGACACACATCCTGGTTTCAGCCAGGACAGGGTTAATTTTTTTGCAGTAGTTGTGAGGGGGAGAAGCCTGAAGCTCTGTGGGCATGTCTAAATTTTTATTCTATGCCACTGTATTGGGTCTGACTGAGGTGCAGTTCATTTCCCCATGTATCCCTCACAGTGCTATGCTTTGCATTGGCAGGTAGAAGGGTGTCAATAACACACAGGGGTTTTGGCTACTGCACAGTGTCAGCACTGTACCATTCCTTCCTTGGTTGAGGGAAAGATACTGGGAGGGACCCAAGCAGGCCAGCTGACCCAAACTGACCTAAGGGATATTCCAGATCATATGGTGTCAGCTCAGATATAAAAGCTAAGACAAGGAGCAGGAAGGTGGGTATTCATTGTCTCCAATGGCTGCCTGCTGAGGGACCAGCACATGTACCAAAGCCCTGCTTCTCGGGAGTGGCTGGACATTGCTGTTCATCGGAAATAGAGAATAAGCCTTGCTATCTTTTGCTTCTGCACATGCAAGCTTTGCTTTACTTTTTGCTTTAAATAGTCTGCCTTATCCCCACCCATGAGTCGTTTTTTTCCATCTTACTCTCTCCTCTGTCCCGCTAGGAAGGGGAGTGATAGAGCTGCTGGGTGGGCACCTGGAGTCCAGCCAAGGTCAACCTGCCACAGCCACCTAATGTTATCTATGGGGGCAGAAAAGGGACTTCCAAGCAGAAAGTGGGCATGGTTTGTGGGGCGGAGGGTGAAGGGGAAACATGGTGGGTGGAAGGTCTATCTCTCATTGTTTTTCATTGTCCCAGGCTTGCTGAGCATTTTTGCATGTAAATCACTCTATCATTGTACACTTTTGTTATTTGTATTGTTTCTGTCACTGTTTGTTTTCTTATATCATTGCTGTTTCCAGTAAATGGTTCTTATCTCAACCCATAATCTCTGCCTTTTGTCTCCCACTGGAGGGAGTGGGTGAAGGAATGGAGTGGGTTGTGGTTTTTGCTTTAGTGGGCGTACTACATTGAGGAGTGCTGTTCCTAAACCAGCAAGTACGTGAAATGAATCAGAATTTGTGAAATGGTGATTCAGGAGTGGCTGTGAGGAGGTGGTAGCGTTTTTAGGTACAGTAGATAGAGTAGTAGGAAATATGATTCAGAATAATTTGGAATATCTTTCAGAAGCTACAGATAATCTGTACATCCTCTTTATTACATCAGAATCCTCATATATAGAGAGAAGAGATTTGTGTTTATTACGTGTGCATTGTGGGAAACTATTCAGTAGTAGAAATTTCACCATGTCCCAACCGACTTGTTTGTTACTTAAAGTGCATGTTTTCATTAAGTTATCCAGAAATGGTCAGCTAAAAGTCTACTTTGAGGATGGATAGTTAACTGGTTTCCTTTAAGTTCTTATCGTCCATTTACAATCAGAATAAAATACACTTACTGCAGTGAGTGAACAGTATTGAATTTCACCATGCCACTGCAAGAATTCTAATACAGTCAAGGTACCTCAGCAAAAAGCCTCTAAGATCCTATTACCTTACTTTGCGGTAATAATTAAATAAACCTTTATAATTAGTTAATAAAAAAATTACTAGATTTATATTGTCAGAGAATGTACCTTTGTTCCTTGAAATCAAGCAGAGGACATTTAGAGTTTATGTTCCATATTAATAATTACCAATTTGTTTGGTTTAGTTTGGGTTTTTTTTCCAAGCTTGTCTGCATACAGCCCTCATTCAAGTAGTTAAAATGAAGCTGGGAGAACATAACAGAACTGTCACTGTACATTTCCCATGATCACATCCACTTCTGTCAAAATACACTCCTCATACTTTCAGACTTGATACTAGGCTACGGTGACCATTGAGCTGATGAAACTCAAACTTAGCTCTCATTTAGGCATACAAAAGATGTAACCCTAAGAAACACTTCTAGCCCTTCTAATGATAAATATCTCAATAGCTTCATGGAAGGCTGGGAGACTTTCCTTAGGACAAAAGAGATTTGCCAGTAACTCCTCATTTCACCAAATGTTTTATAGGTTCTGGTCCTTTTCCATGCGATGATATTTTTTTAAAGACAAGTTTCTAGACATAGAAAATTACTAAAACCAAACTGAATTAGCACACACACTGAAACCTCAGATATCAGATGTGAAAAGCCTAAAGCTGCTTCCAAAGCCACAATAAAAGGAGAGTGCAATGAGAACTAAGCTGAATAAATCCCCCATTTGAAAGTGGATTCTGCAGTTTCAGTAACAATTAAAGCAGTGAAAATTGTAGGGTACTACTTCAAAAGTACTGGATAGGCATCCTTGGTTAGCAGAAAAAAATGAAGAAGAAATTAGAGATGAGATGCAGAAGTTCATGGTCAGTTTAAGTACAACACTGTATTAATAGAAAAACTTCTGAGTGATCACATTACAGTGCAATGCATTATAATGAGTCTAAAACAAAGCAACAGATGTCTGTGATGAAATAGACCAGGTAAAAATAAAAAACATCATGAAGTACATCTAAAGGATTTTAGATAGATTTAAAGAAATATTTTCTTCTATCAACAAAGAAACACTCCTCATCTTTTCTTTGTATTTCACAGTAACAAACATCTTTAAGTTTAATAGTGAATCTTTGTTGTACAAAGAATTCTGTCCAGATAAAAATTTCTTCAGCTGTATCTACTACTTTACAAACTTCTAAAAGGAAGGTTTTTTTATTTCAAGATGTTATTAAAGGTGACTTTATTCAAACAAATGCTGCTCATGCTATGCGTGATATAGTACTGTTTGTACTCCTGAACAGGCGATTCCCTAATTGCCAATCAAAATCGTACTTTTGGATTTAGAAATTACCTTTAGTAAACATTAAGTTTAAAATTGTGTTTTTCTTTAGACTTCCCACAATTTGAATTTTTCGATTGAATACTGAGAGAGAAACAAGATAATGGAAATGAACTTGACACAAGCTAATTTATTTTTAAATTTTAGCATTTGTGGGGGCAGTTTTTTCCCATCTCTGGTAGTTATGTTAAAAATAATATTGGGGTTTACTTTGTAAAACTCCAGGGAACATGTCAAACATAATAAATATGTTCAGGTTTTTGGCTTTGCAATGGAGACCAGCTTTATATGAAGTGAAATTTCAAGAAAACCAATCAGACAAATAGGTTTACCAAGGACATTTTTAAGTATTTACTAAGACAATCAAGAACAAGAAGATAATTTTCTACCTTACTAATTTGTTATAATCTCGACATGCACTTTTATAAAGCATATGTAGCAGGAAGGTTTTGCAGCTTAGAAAGGAAAGAACTTGTAGGAAAAAATGCAGAGGTTAAATTATGAAATTGCTATTATGACCACAAACATAACGTTCTGATAGAGAAAAAAAACCAAACAAACAAACTACTTCACAGACATATAGCTTTTCTTAAAACAAAACAAAAAAAACCCCACAACCTATCAAAGCAATACAATTTTATCTGCATTGCGAAATGTGACATCTTGCACAGGCAGAGTGGCATAGATAGACACAATGAAATTATAAATACTATCAATCTTCCCATCCTAAATCTTAAGCTAATGACTGACTGGGGTTAGGAAATATTTTTCCCTCTTTCTTCCATTTACAGAGGTTTCAGAATTTATTCAAAGGTATTTGAGTTATTTTGAATGCTTGAACATTTAACTTAATGCTTAATTTAGCAAGCTGAAGCCTTTTTTCCCCTCATGGAATAAGGAGTATAAACATTTTAATTATTATTTACTATATATTAATATACTATTTCTATTTTATACATCTCATGTAATATATAATAATACAACAACACACCATATTATTAGTATTTGAAAAGTATTCCTACCCACAGAAAAGAAATGGAAAGTTAAAACAGTGTCTTGCCATGGTTTAAGCCCAGCGGACAACTTAGCACCACACAGCCGCTCGCTCACTCTTCACTCCCCCACCACCCTGGTGGAAAGGAGAGGAGAATCAAAAGTAAAACTTGTACATTGAGTTAAGAACAGTCTAATAATTCAAACAAAGTAAGATATAGTAACAATAATAAATTTTTAAAAAATATATATGTAAAACCCAAGAAAAACAAGCAATGCACAATACAGTTGCTCACCACCTGCTGACTGATGCCAAACACTGACCCAAACTGTAATTGACGCCCCTTCTGGGTAACTTCCCCCATTTATATACTGGCCGTGATGTTCTGTGGTGTGGAATATCCTTTTGGCCAGTGCAAGTAAACTGTCCTGGCTATGCTTCCTCTCAGCTTCTTGTGCAGCTCTTCCCTGGCAGAGCATGGGAAACTGAAAAGTCCTTGACTTGGGCAGAGTAAGCACTACTTTGCAACAACTAAAACATCAGTGTGTTATCGACATAACTCTCATACTGAATCCAAAACACAGCTTGCATCAGCTATTGAAATGAAATCAACTTTATTCCCGCCAAAACCAGGGCAATATCTACCTCTTATTCCATACCATTTACACCATGCCAGGTCTCACACTTCCCAATAATTCATCACCTTCCCTATTTATTTATTTTTATAGATATACACTCCCAGTCAGCTCTCTCCTTCACCTGGCTAGAGGTAGGGCTCCTCTAATGCTGATCATGAGATTCTCCACTTAATTCCTGTAGAAATGGACTAGAACTTCTTTCCATAGAGTCACTAGTATAATCAACCCTTCCCTTCTGCCTGGTTAGCTTCCCAGTGGAGACTCGAGCAGCAACTTTTCTAGAACCTCCATTTGTGATTATTTTTCCCTGTAATTCTTGCACCTTTGCCTTTAGGGTGGTGCCACAGAGAAAACCACATGGTACCCCATGGTTTGTACCTTCTATATCTTCCCTCTTGAGCAAAAGGACACCTGCTGTCCATTGCTAAGATACAGGCCCTTAGAGGCAGGGAGAAGCAAATATCCCCTCTGAACTCATGGGTCAGTTTATCTGATAGCTCCGCTGCAGTCAAGACAAGGGAAGAAGAAATACTGTCTTTATATTCACAGAGCTGACAAGCCACTTCATCCACTATTGGTGGCACATCATTTTTCCACATTAATGTTGCCAATGTGTTGGTATGTGCCATTAGTGCAGCCGGTACAAATTTCCACCAAATGGGTTGTAGGCATAGGACTTCTAGTTCTACGGGTAATTGCACATTGTCTGGGTCATTAAAAAAAACATCTCTCACATGCCTAGTTCCAAGGTATTCAATACCTTCTTCTATTGCAGTCCATTGGCCTGGATGATACAGAATATCTTCCTTTTAAGGATATCTTTCTCTCACCCTTGGCAGGAGTCACCTGCAGGGGCTGAGGGCCTTTGTCCTTTTTCCCATTACTTTGTCAAGTGATCCCAGCTGTTTCGCTTCCTTACCCTCTAATTACAAACTGCTATCCCACGTTGTCCCAGCATTGAAGCAGCCAGGAGGTAATACACTTACCTGGATGACAGCTAAAATCTTTCACTATCTGCTGCAGCTCATTCAAGGATAGGGATTGAGTGATGGTTACCTCTTCTGTCTCTCCCTCCTATTCTTTGATGGCCCTTGTGATGGCCTTGATAATAATAATAATAATGGCCAGTCTTTGCGAACGAAGATCCGGGGAAGGTCTTTACGCCTTCGAGCCTGCGCATTGGAT
>JAWMRA010000161.1:33853425-33891750 GCA_035584735.1 Pseudotriccus pelzelni | reverse complement strand
GTGGATTGCCTTACAGGGCTAACGAGCTCCACCTGCCCGGGGAGTGTCCCTGGCTGGGAATCAAACCCGGGCCTCGGAGGTGAAAGCACCGCATTGTAACCACTAGGCCACCAGGGGCTCCCGATGGCCTTGATAATGACACTGAAAATGGCCCTTGTGATAGCCCTGCTGCTTTGTCCTCTTCACCCTTTTCACCCTCCTTGACCTTCTTGCCTTTTTGTCCTCCATTACTGCAGCTGTTTTAAAAGGTGACTTTTGTGAGTATTTCTTCTGCTTCTGTACAGAGGCAACTGAAACCAGTACATGTTGGTTCTCTGGTTCAGCGACTGTCACCAGGGTTGGAGCAGCTGCAGGTCCTATCTCTGCGGTTGTAGTAGCTGCAATGTCTGTCACATTATTATCAGATCCAGATACCTTCTTTTCCTCCTGAGGGCACTGAACAGTGTTGAACATGGCTTGATAGGCTTGAGCAAAGCCCCAGCACATTGCACGTGTCTCTCTCTGGAATTGCCAGTGTGATAGCACACCTTTTCCAAACACATTACTAGTTTTTCTGGATTCTGCACTTGTTTAGAAGTGAGGTTCAAAAACACTGGAGGTGCCCACTGCTCTAGGTACTTGCCCATACTGTTCCACACACCCCAGCCCTCAGATCTCTGGTGACGTTCTTCGTTGACTGTCTGACCATAAACAAGACCTGAACCATATGTAGTGACATGCTGGCTCCAAGCAAAAGGACCAGGCTGGTTTCAAGGGTATTCAGATATGATTAAAAATCTCTAAAATACTCAAATGCTACTGTAATCAGCCTGGAGAAGGAAGGAAAGAAAGAAGGAAGAAAGATGTAGGAAGGTATCTCCTCCACAAGTTGTCTCTCTGGGGAGAAAGGCCTTTTCTCTGAGAGAAAAGGTGCGATTAATTGTTGCCCAGATGACTCTCGAAGGACAGAAGTGCTTGCAATACTCAATACATACAGCAGTTTGGTTTCCCCAACCAGTAACATTACCATATCATAAGCCAATACAAGAAAGTACCTACAGTAATAGTTTTATCCCAGGCCCCAAGGGCAATAAACATCACCACAGGGTACACATACTGTAAGTACAGTATTACAGGTGTTACAGAAAACAACCCTGAGAACAAGCACAGCAATTGCGAAAGCAAAGAAATCAACGTTGTCACCAATGTCTATTAAACAATGAAAGTTTATAACAAATTCGTTTTAACACACTGTGGTCAGATCTGTATTTATCTCAACTCTTCTGGCAACTAAGCACCACACAGTTGCTCACTAACTCCACACCCCACATCCCCCTCAGTGGAACAGAGAGGAGAATCAAAAGTAAGACTTGTAGGTTGAGATAAGAGTTTAATAACTGAAACAAAGAAAAATATAATAATAATAGTAAATTAAAAGAGAGATAAAACTTAAGAAAAACAACCAATCAAGTGATGCACAACACAGTTGCTCACCACCCACTGGCTGATGCCAAACCCTGATTGATTTATTGCTAGATTCTATGCACCAATGCTTTATTTAGACAACTTCCATCAAGTATAAAAAATTTCCTAAGGTTTTGAAGGAGATCTTGGCTTTTGGGAAGGAGGTTGTACAGACTGCAGTTCTAAGATGCCTGTCAATCAAAGGGCCAACACTTCTATTTTAGACGCCCTTTAGCTTTTTCACTGTCCAATTATAACAAGGAACTGAAGCTGTTGTCTGAGAAGTGATTTGTGACAAATAACTGAAGTAGTTCTGTGTTCTTGGTTGTGACAATTGTTATTTTTAGGGCTAAAGGGAGGAAGATAAAGTGTTGCAGGTATTCTATTCTAAGACACATTTCAGTTTAAACAGTGAAGCTGCAGTTGTATATAGATAATCCATTTTGCAGGTCTAAAAAAAGCAAGTTCAAATTAACCAGATATTTATAATTAATGTACTCCAGTACTAAGAGCAGAAATTTGTGGACAATCACATTCTTTGTAGATGAAGGGGTCATTCAAGGAATTCATGCATAAGCGTGCACAAGTGAAGCAAACCAAATTCCTTCTTTTTATGTTGTTCCCAGGCTGGCCGAGAGTTGCAGCACAGCCTTGAAAAATTTGAAAAATGTGTGTTCTGTTAGTCAAGATTAATAGGCTGTTTGGAGACATTTATACCATGGTACTGTGAAACCTAATGTTGAACTTCCTTCCTTCAGGGATGCTAAGAAACAGGAGAAAGAACAGAGGTGGTTATTTGGTTTGGGTTTTCTTTTAAAGGAACTCTTTTTCTGCATTTACTGGCATTATCCCTGTAATTCAGGGGAGAACATTTACTTTCATATATCAGCCCAGCTGCAGAAATTCCCTGACTGTGATCTGTTACCTGCTGTACTTCTGTCTTTCAAGAAAGCAGCTTTTGCAGGAAGAAATGTCAGGTGTTCTAAGGATGATATTTTTTGTATTCTTTCACTCAGGCAGAAAAAATAAAACCTTTACCAGCTTTTGCAATAAACAAAGATGGGAAATCCAAGCAATGTCTCTGAAAACAAATAATTACTATTTTTCCTCAATGTACATCATCTGCTCATCTTTGAAAGCAGATTATTCATGGGAACATTATGGAGCTTAATGACAAAAAGAAATTGGAGCAATGGATCAAGAAACTCCTCTGGAATTTCAACACACCTGACTAGGTATGAAGGTGTATTACATGCATGTGTTTGTAGCTTAATGGCAGAAAAATCAGTTTCTTCTAGGAAGAGCTGAATTTCGTAAGAATTCCTATTTTGCTTTGGGATAACATCTTTCATTGATTAAATCTCTTCCTGTATGTGCTTGCATCATATGAGATAGTTGTGGTTTTCATTTTACATTCAAGTCTACAGTATGATGAATAGTTATTGTCAGCTTTACTTCACCTTGACCAGTGGTTGCACCACGGGGGGTACGCTGGGGTCAAGGAGATGGCCTCAAATAATCTACAGTTTTCCTAACCGTATCCTCATCCCCTTTTCCTTAGAGTGTTCCTTTCTTTCTCTTTTTTTTTTTTTTTTCTTATTTCATTTAGTGCCCCATCTATCTTGCTGCTTACTGAGGCTGGACCTCTAACTAGGAATGACAGATCACTTGATATTTCACACTTTATTGTCTGTTGTACTTTTTCCAGCATCTTCTTTCAAAATCATTACAATTATGAGGTATATGTTTCTAGTTTATATTACAGAAAAATCCTGCCTGTTTTATTAATTCAAGTATTTCCGTTTGGTTCAATGGCTTATTTGTAGAATAGTGGAATCCAGCACTTCAAGTATTGACTCCATATGCTTTATTACACAGTGGTGTTATTACTGTATGAATATACTTTTAAAACCTGGCCTTGATAGTATTTGATTGAGGCTGATTTTATCTCAAAGTTTTTGGCCAAGAATGTTACAGCTCTTCCCAGAATAAAAGCAGGCATAAATTCATTGCATATAGCTATTGGCAGTTTTCAGTGAGAAACCAGGAACAAAAGCAGAAATGTAACATAAAGCATGGACAGGTAGGATTAGGAAAGGGAGAGAATATTAGTTAGGGAACATGACTGCTTAGAGGAGATATATACTGGGAATTTGAGCCTGGAAATTCAGAAGGGTAAGACTTGACCTTTTTTGGTGGTAAGGTTGGGAGGAAATGAACAAATCATTAAGAGTGGGCTGGATAGGTAAGACAGTAGTGCAAAGGGCCGGACTGCGGGATAGTCTGAGATCAGTGAGGACCACACTTCTTTTTGCAGCTCAGGGTAAAATTGGCTTTCTGGGTTGCATGCACACATTGCTGGTTCATATCTAATTTTTCATCCATCAGTATCCCTAGGTCCTCCTCTGCAGGGCTGGTCTCAATCCATTCACCACTCAGACTGTACTGAAACTGATGACTGCTCCAACCCAGGTGTGGGAACTTGCACCTGGTCTTATTGAACTTCATAAGGTTCACACTGACCCACTCTTCAAGTCTGTAAAGGTATCTCTGTATGGCATCTCTTCCCTCAAGTGTATCAGTTAGATGAGCAGTGTTGCCTTGTGGCATTAAAAAGGGGATCTTCAAGTTCAGTTCCATAGAACTCACTAGAGACAGACATAAAGCAAACTTAGTTTAACGAACACACTAGTCACTCTCAGGACTGGGGTTTAAGGATGTACATAGGCATAATAAACAATAACTTTCACACACACTGAAGAAACAATATTTTTATATATATATGTAAACTGTGCCTATGTACTAACCAGCAAGCATCCTTGTCAGGCTCAAATAGGTTTATGTAAAGAAGCTGAATATTAGAACAGAAGCAAAAGGATTACTGGGAAATAAAAGAAAGATAATTGGCTAAACATATCCCTGAGACCTGCACCATAACCACCACTATTTGGATAAGTAAAATACCAGACCTTGTCCACTTGAGCTACCTGATGAACTGTAGCTGCAATTCTAGCTGGTAACTACTGCCTATAACGGTTTTGATACAGATTCTCTCTGCAGCCAATTGTCACAGAAATTAAAACTGTTGAGCAGCTAGTCACATTCCTGATTCTGAGGAACTCATTTGTTGCAGCTTTGGCCCAGACACGAGCAAAAACAGGCAAGGAGCTGTTTTAATTTATGCCACTGTCAGAGTCTCTCACGGTCTCTCTACCACTGGAGTTCCTCCCTGCCACAACCTTTCATGCTCTGACTAGGGATTTCCCATGCAAAAATATACATATGTGCAATGCACAGATGGTTTGCATATGCGCAGTAGGCTTAACATAGCTGATTTACTGTGTATGCACAGACCATCTGTGCAGCACATGTGCAGCAGGTCTGATGTGTACTGGACACATTGGACTTACTGTGCATGTGCTACACAGTTAATCTGCACACACACAGTAGCCACAGCTCTGACTGAGTTGCCAGACATCCAGATGGCCAAAGTCCTTAAATCCCTTCCAGAGAAAAAATTAAGATGGAATAAGGATGTTTGGGGGTTTTCTTCTGGTGTATATCTTAGCTTATCCTTTATCCTCCAATATAGGAACATATTAAAGTGGATACACCACCTCATCATGTTTTAGTATAAAAAAGAAATTCCCCTAAACAGAGAACACTTCTTTCTGGTCATGTATGTCCAAAAAAAGGCTATAGAAGACAAAACAAAGCTGTGATAAAGATTCTCCTCCATAAACTTTTACAGAACAAACATATCCATAACAAGTGAACTACACAGGCTTCTCTCAGAGAGTTTTGGCAGCTACTTCTGATTTTCTAGCCATAAAAAGCCTTTCATTATGGAAATTTTTTAATTATTTAGGTTAACGCTGAGACAACTCAGCAACGCAAATCGATTGCATGTCACAGTCTCAGGAGGAGAGTTAGTTATTTCAGGCCAATCCTTGCCATTTGGCTGGTTGAGATTCAGTGTCTTAGAGCACACATGCTGCTTGCTTTCCCGTCATTAAGACTGATATAATAACACTCTCACTAATGTTTTTGACAAATTTCCCCTCAATAACTGTTGCCTAAAACTAAGATGCAAACTTAAACATGAAAATAACTTATCAGACCCATCAGCATTTTCAATAATTGCTAAACACACTGGCAGTTACAATGTATGGAGAATTTATCTATTTTTACTTACTGGGGAGAAATTTGAAAACATTCCGTGTCTGTGGCTGGCAACCAGCTTTTCTTGCATGCCCTGAGAGTGCACACAGGAAAGTCTGCTCAGTTTCTTCTGCATTCTGGGGAAAGGCCTCTCTAGCATGTTATTTGCATGCTCACACTCCCAAAGGTGGCACCACAGAGTTGTTCCTGAACGTTACCCCCAGCAGCAAACTCTGCTTACAAACGCTAGCCCAAATCACCCTCTCCAAGAAAAAAACATAAATTAAGGGACCACTGGAAAATAAGATGTGAAACAGAAATCTGAGGCGTTCAAACGTGAATTTATACTATCACGCGACCCAACAGTACAGGAACATATGACTCTTAGATTAACAAAAAAATCACCCTGTTTTTCCCCTCATTGCACGTTTCTGCCTTGCAGACCTCATCAAGGTGTGTTTGTGGTTTTTTCAAGGGCAAAACATATTTAGGCGTCATATCTATAGGCACTGTGTCATGCCGTGAGGTGCACCAAGGCTTTCTCTGCCCTGTGCTGAACCAGCCCCCGCCACACAGACACTCCTTGCCTCCTCTGAGCCCCTCAAGTTTGTCAGCCTGTCTCTAGGACCCCAAAGAGGACATTGTGATGAATGAGGCCTGATGGGTGGTGAGCAGAGGGGAACACCCTTGGACCTCCTGTCTAGAGGAGAAAGATAGGAGAAGACCTGTCAGAGCAAGCTCCCTGCGTGGCACCATGCCTGGCAGTGCTGAGGTCCCAGGCTGTTGCTTGCCAGGCCTACGTGCACTGCCTGAACACACAGGAGAGAGCTTGTTCTACAAACTTGCTGCTCCCTTCTCCTCCATCCCTTCTCCTCCTCTTTCATCATCTACTACTTCATTTTCCTGCTGTTCTCCTCCTCTGCTTCTTCTTCACTTTCTTTCGTAATAGTAGTTTAAATTTTTTTCCCCTCTCGGCTATGGGGAGGCTCCACACTGAGCCCCTGTCAGGGAAGTCCCTCAGCAGCTCTCCTGTTCTTCCCATGGGCTTTGTAGCCACCAACATGGATGCAGCCTGGGTTGGCACCTGGAGGCCTCATCATCCATGTGGCCACATCATGGCAGAGTTCACACCTTGGGATTCACGTACGTAATCCCTGAGATGACAGGTAAACCAAGAATCACAGGGGCAGGACTTGGGGCTCGAAAGGGCCACAGCGCATCTGCTGCTTCCACTTGGAAACTGTAGAAATTTCACACACTGCAAAGGACCAAATGTCCCATCACAGACAGCTGCTCTTCAGGTCCCTGGTACTACATCCATCCCTGCATCACCAAGAACAGGAAGGATATGAATCTAGCACTACACATCTGCAGATGCCCCAAGATCAAGACCAAGGTCACCCCTGGACCAAGTGAGTACCACTTCTCCAGCCCTGCTTCCAGGCAAGACAAGCACATCTTACTGTGTGGGTACAAAACCTGTCCAAACCAAGAACAGGTGTCCACCACTGCCTCAACACTGTTCCCATTGAGCAGTGTCATTGAGCTCATCTGTGAGTGCAGGTAGGACATGGGGACACACAAGAGTGTGGCTTAGTGTATAGGAGATGGCATCACACATTAAGAGGACATCTTTTAAGTTCTATGTCTGGATATAGATGTATACTTTATGCATCATCAGTGCACATCCATGGGGACACTGCACCATGGGGATATCCCCCTCCATCACCCGATGATGTTGTTTACCTGACTGAGTACTTGGGTCCCAGGCAGATGAACTGTTCCATAATGGGGATGTATGAGCAATGAGGCACGCACAGACACACACCACAGTCCTTTCTAGTCCAGTGGTGTCCAAGGACACAGGTTGTTTGAAATAGGTTGAGTATGATCTGCAATGTGCAGTTTCTTTTGAGGGAACTTTTTAAGCCTTTTTATGCACTTAGGATTTTGTTAACACTAGGTAATAAAACCCCACAAAATCAGATAAAAAGCCCACCATAAATGCACTTAACTGGGCACATGTGAACTGCAATATATTGCAATATGCCAAACACAGAGAAGCTCTCACCCTCTCTGGGTTGTGTGGCTCCCACTCTTTCACCCAGGGCATCTCTTATATCATGTGTGATGCAGGAATTTCATATATATGGACCACAGTAAGATTGCCTGTGTCAATCCATTTATTAAATGTAAAGCAAAATTTCTTTTGTAGATTAAAAAAAAACAGTTCTAGCATTTTCCTGTACCACAAAGGACTGAGTATCCAATGTGTTAACCCAAGCTTCATTTTCCTCTGTGTGAGGCACTAGATTATATCATGGGGTCAGAACCAGCTTGCGGATGTGTGTGTGTGGAGGGAGGAGGGGTTGGATGGAACCTCATGGAGGTGATGTGGCACCCTATCCCTCATAGCAAGCCCCTGGAACCCATGGGAGAAATCCCGGAGAAGCTGCTGGTCAAAGGCAGCCTGGGAAAGCTTCAATACACCACACCTCCTGGAGCCCCTGACCCAGCCTTAGATTGTCAGGGACAGTGAGAACACTGTCCCTCACCCTGGCCTGGAACCCCAGAATGGCCAGTGGGCTGGAGGTCCCTCCTGGGGCAGGCGGTGGCCATAAGGACCAGAGCAGATAAAACCAAAGGAATGTGCTCTCCACGCAGTCATGGCCCTGCCATCTGGACACGTGAGAGCTGGACTTCCACAAGGATCCAGTGATACCTGTATTATAATCTTTCTCTCTCTCTCTTCTCTCCATGCTTTTTCTTCTCTTTCTTTGCTCCTTGATGTTTTGGGTAGCTTAAAGCCAGTGGGATTAGATCCTGCTAAATTGTAAGGGTTGTCATGCGCTGGGTCAGTACTTTGGTGGAATGCTTTGTGTGATTGTATGCTACCCTTTTGAACTTTTGCAAAGATCTCTTCTCCACCTAAATTATCAGTAAAGGCACCTCTTGAGAAAAAGTGTGTGGCTTATTCTCTTTACACTATCTCGAGGTATTAAAGAACCCTGCATATTTTTAAAAGTAAAACTCATGGATGTGCTTGCAGTTCTGGGGCTGGGGTGTTACATTCTGTCCCTCCTTTGCAAGAGCAGCTTTTATTGTTTATTATTATTCTAACCCTTTTTTTGCTCTGATCCTTTTAATTCACTTAGGTCTTGATCTAATTTTAGTTAAAATATTTCCTATTAACTACAGCCATTTCAACTCACGGACAAGGGCACCTGAGAAGGGAAAAGTCTGCTCTGGGTTTCACTGTGAGGAGACACAGTAAAGGTTTTCAAGGCCCATCCTCAGCAGGAGGGCAGGGGTGGAAAACAATGTGGAAAAGCTCGTCAATGGAGATAACGATGTGTGAAATGGACTCGGCTGGGGGAAATTAGTGTAATTTACTGCTATTTATTCAGATAGTGAGAAAATAAAAAAACCTACCTGCCGTCCACTGCTCTCCTTTCCCTGAGGGAGTTGCATCCCGCTGCTGGCAGTTCCTGCCTGGAGCCGTGCTCAGGCACTGCCTAGGTCCACTCTAGCGCAGGTTCCACTGCCACAGCTCCCTGAAAGACTACGTCCCTGCTCCAGCAGTGCCCTCCAAGAGCTACAGGGGATGTCTGTTCACTGAGGACACAGTGGGAATTGAGTATCACAGTCCTGGGAACTTTGCCTTTTGCCTCCAGTCCTGGGAACTTTGCCTTTTGCCTCCTGCTGTCATACCCACCCTTCCCTCAAATTAATGGGCACCCAGATGCTCCCAGCACCACCTTCGGATCGACTATTCGGTTGTTTGTGCAGCAGCTATATTGCCTAAGGGGCTCTGCTGTGGCTGGGCATGGGGCTGCCATGGAACTGGCTGAGTCCAGCATGGGCAGCCCCAGATTCTCCACACAGAGACCTTCTTGTGTCCCCACGCACAGATACCCAGTACAGCCCTTTGTAGTCAAGTGGTGCGTGAGGATGGGTCAAATGGACTGAGTCTGGAATGAACTGCTGACCGTGGAGCTGGGAGAGGCTCCTGTCTCAGAGGACCTATGAGAACTGCCTGCTCCAACTCCCACCCCTTTCCTAGGAATCAGAGCAGAATTGTTTTGGCATCACCACTTAGCCAGAAGGGAAGAACATCTCCCCAGAGATGCAGTAGAATCCCATCACTGGTGGCAATCAAGTTGCAGTTGGCTGGGTGCTAGACATTCTCCCCCAGGCTGCCTTTCCCACACAAGGGCTGGATGGACCTTCCAAGGTCCCTTGCCATCTGGGCTTTTGCATTTTCAGACTGGGTGTAATGATTCTTTCTCTAACAATTAGTGTTCCGGTGACTTGCCTGTGGAAATGAGGCCCTGCCTGTGTCAAGAGGTGATGCAGACCAGCTGTGTTTCTGGGTGCCCCCTGGTGTGCAGATGCCACCCATGTGCACTGTTAAGGAGGATGCTGAGAAGGGCTGTGCCCTTGGGGGCTAACCTATGCCTGTGGGATGTTTATCCATAGGGTGAAAGTGTGCAAGGTGGCGCTGGAATGCTTTCACAGCAGAGTGCTTTGCTCAGACCGGGTGAAACAGTGCTGTTGTAGATGATGGTCCTGCTCGCTCTGTTACCTCACTGCTCTCCCCTCACCCTCATCTTGCCATGTTTTGGCTGAGGTGTAGACATGAAATGGAGAGAACCAGTGGTCTGCACCTATGCACACCTATCCATCACTGCAGCAGAGGGTGAACAGAAAAGATCTTTGGAGGTATCTGGTTTTATTCAGGAGGCATCCGAGGTAATAAAGCAGCTTTGTAGAGGGAATGACGAAGTCCGAAAGTGTAAGCAGGCTCCCGGGGCTTGATCAGAGTCAACTGGAAAGGGAAAGTGAGATGAAATAAGTGTGATGGTAGTCCCTTGTTTTCCAGACTTGTCCTCAAGTAAAGGCCATCCAGCATAACACATTTGTGGACATGTTGCCTTACCTTTCCCACGCAGTAGTCTGCTGGCCCTGGACGCAGGGTCTTGTCACTAAGTTTAGTTTTTAGTCCCATTGTGTACTTGGGAGCCCTCTTTTTGTAGACATCCAGTTCCACCTTGGAGAATGCCGCAGGACCTGGTGTCTGTAAGAGAAGCAGGGAGGTTGGTGGGTACAAAATACTGTTGATTTTTGCCAAGCCCCCACGCAGGCCATACTGCTCTAGGTGGCTGGACAGAGAAGAAGTGTGGAAGGCATGGAACCTTGGGAAGGAGGGCACCTCCTGTTCCCCTGCAGAGAGACAGATTTCCCAGAGGAGAAGGGAGAATGTTCTTAGTGTCAATGAGCTGTACCCCGCCAAAGCTGTTAGTATTGGAAAGGGAGGGACTGCAGGTGTCAGTGTTCCTGGTAAGCCTAGAGAGCCCGGGGCCCTGTGGCTTCTCAGGCTTTGCTGCAGGTGCAGGGAAGAGTGTGTTACACAGAGCTGCGACAGGCACGAGAGCCCTTCTGCCCTGAGGAGAGCATCTGAGCTTCCACTGCTGCTGCCAGAGAGCAGAGAAACACAGCTCACCTTGGCCAGGTCTTGAAAACAGCTGTTGTACATACTCTTGAATCTCATGGAGTAGCACGGGTTGGCATGGGTGTAGACTGTATGGGGTCCCAGCAGCCTGGGAAGGGTGTAGGCACCAGGACCTAGAAAGGGAATGGGAAGAGAGCATAGGTGAGTCCTGTGGGAAAGGGAGCAATGCCCAGATGGGACAGAATCAGTCTACCAAACGAGCTGTGAGGAGCAGGATGGGTATCCTGTCCCTCCTCCCAGTGCCTCTGCCTTCTGATGCACGTGGCATACATTGGCCATTCAAAGACAGAGCTGCCGGTTCTTCTGTGAGATGGGAGAAGCTGCTGCTCCTGGGCAGCAAGAAGCTTGTCAAGAACATGCTGCATCCTGCCACCTAGGCTTCTTGCTAGGCTGTTGAGGAAGCGGCGCAGCAGATGTTCTCTGAAGGACACATAGGCAGTAAGAGAGTCTGTTTCCCCAAGTTCCCATACCTGGTGTTTGGAGCGCGCCAGCAAGCTTGTGCCGGAAGACCATGGATTGTACCGGTGCATTAAAGTAGACATGTTTGTCAGCCTTTTCTGTGGAATAGTCACCTGGGATAGAGGAGAAGCCAAGAAAAGCAGTGAGGCTGGGTACGTAACTGCAAAGCAAAGAGGAGAGGCCAGGAGGAGGTGCTCAGCCTTGTTTGTTTCCTATCTGGGACTCTCTGAAGCCCATTCAGAGGTGGTTCTGTGGCACAGGACAACAGTAAGGCCTCGAAGAAGGGCTGCAGAAATGGTACTCACTAGGTCCAGGGGTGACCTCAGACTTGGTTTTGGGACGTCCGGTCACGTGTGCTGATGGAGGCACATATTTCCCAACTTTGGTGATGGAGGGATGGATGAAATACCGAGGACCTGGAGAGCAGCTTTCTGCGACTAGACCTTTGGCCCCTCTAAATGTGTATGCAGGGGCTTTGTCTCTGGTGGGATCGTGAGATGCGTGACCTGGGAAAAAAAGCCTGTGAAAGGACACCTGCCTGCAACTGTACAATGAAAGGCAGTTTCTAAGTGGAAGCAGCAGATGTGCTGTGCATCCACCCAACCTCCCCATAATTGTTGGTTTACCTGTTGTTCCAGGGATCCAGTACTTAGGTCCTGGAGTGTTGAACTCTGCCAGAATGGGGCCACGTCGGGGGTGAGGCCTCCAGGTGCCCACCCACGGTCCTTCCATGTTGATGGTTACAAAAACTATAGGAAAAACAGGAGAGCTACGGAGGGGCTTCCCTGACAGGGCCCTGGTGTGGAGCTTTCCTGTAGCCCAGATGGGCAAAAAAGTGAAACTAACATCACAGAAAAACGTAAGGAAGTGGAGAAGTAGGAAATTCAAGTGGCAAATAAAAGAGGAGAAGAGATGGGACGAGCAGCAAGTTTGTAGCAAAAATGCAGAAAAACCTCCCTGCTGTGCCCACAGGCAGTTTTTGCCGGCCTGGCACGCAGCAGCCTAGGACCACAGCATTTGCACAGCAGCAAGATAGCTTCAGACACATGTGCTCACAAACTTGCTTGCCTGGAGTTTGGCACTGGCTGGGTGAGATGTCCTGATATAACCAGTGAGGGCCTCCAGATGCTTGGTGTCATCATAATCCATTGCTAGATGGATCCATCATCGGTGATGTCCACCACTAGGTGACATCACAAAAGGCCACCCACAGCCAATGAGGGGCATCATGGGGTGAGGCCCATTGTGATGTTGAGAATGGCTGTTCAGCCATTTGGACAGCAGCCATGGTACCTCCACTGTGTCTGGGCATGGGGCTGCCATGGAACTGGCTGAATCCAGCATGGGGCAGCCCCAGATTCTCCACACAGACACCTGCTTGTGTCCCAATGCACAGATACAGCCCTTTCTAGGCAAATGGTGCCTGAGGACAGGGATTTGGTCACTGAGCTGAGTCTGGGATGAACTGCTGACCCTGAAGCTGGGAGAGGCTCCTGCCTCAAAGAGTCTGTGAGAACTACCTGCTCCAATTCCCACACCTTTCCTAGCAATCAGAGCAGAATTGTTTTGGCATCACCATTTAGCCAGAAAGAAGGAACAGCCTCTCCAAGGACTGGGAGAGTTAAGCAATCTTTATCTCAAACTTTGCACTTTTCTTGCTTTTGCCTTTCTATTCACTCTCCCATCCAGTTCTGGAGGGAAAGGAGTGAATAAAGTGCTAATGTGGCTTAGCTGCTGGTGAGGTTCAACCCTTGAGTTTCTAACCATCTTTAACCAACAGTGTAAGACTGGCCTTCCTCTGGGGTGAATAAATGTTCTGAGTTAGCTGTAACTACTACTTGCTGTGCCTGCAGTTATTTACAATGGGAGATCCCCTGAACTGAGATGGGAAATTGATAATGTCCAATTCCCAGATTGTCCTTTGTATCTTTTGATGTTTTTCCAAGACATCTGTTAGAAGGGCAGGAGAGAGCAAAGCTTTCATCTCAGTTGCTCTGGCTTTTCCATTTGAGGAACCCCAGTGTCTGGATCACTCCTCAGATGCTCCTGATCTCTTTAAGCAGCATTGTCCCCCTGTCTGCCCACTTCTTCCTGTTGTTTAGGGAGTTCATGGTCACTAGACTTTTCAATTTTGATGCTCCAGAGACAGATGAAGTGACCTGGAAGGGCTGGACAGGGATAAGTTTCATTATTCTGAATTTATCAGTGGTGTGCAAGTGTTTACACCTGCAGTGTGAGTGCCTCACACACCCCCCCCAGATTTTCATGCTCCCAGGTTTCATGCCTCTTTGCTAATTACCCCAATCATTTACCCACACTTTGTTTAGCAACCCCCTAAGGTTTTCAGTCCCCAAGTTTTTATGGTTTTAAACAGCTGCTCTTTCATTGCTGTCTTATCCTGACTCTTATCTCTGTGTGAGACAGGCCAGTGACTTCATTCAGTGCACAAACCCCCCTGCTGTGCTGCTTGTCCCTCCCCCCATAGGTACCATTCAATCCCAGTTCAGAGATGGGGACACGGGGTTTCAGCACACACTAAGAGCATCACTGGAGTGGGGGCAATAGGGGTGTTACCAGGGTTGTGTGGCGACAGGGATTGTGCCTGCAAACTGCCTTCAGTTTTGCCGTGTGGGGAAGGACACATTGAGTGTCCCCATGTACGTGCGGGGATGATGCACAAGATATGGGTCTGTACCCAGATATGCAACAGAGCCTAAGACATGTCTCCCCTCCAGAGGTGCCTACATGCAGCTCTGCCTCATGTTGCCCCAAATGTCACACGTTTCTGTGCCCCCCCCACTATGCAATGCCGTGTCCTGTACATCACCCCATGCCCCTGCATGCCCCGTATCCCGCCCACACTCACAGATGAGTTCAATGATGCTGCACTCCATAGGGCTGCAGCTGAGGCAACCCTATGTCCACAGGCAGTGAACAGCGCTGCTGGACACCTCATCCAGTAGTCCCTGCACCACTTGCTTGTCTGTGGCTAGGCATCAGAGGGAGAGCTGCAAGTAACAGCCATCTGCTTGCAGCTGCCACAGGGAGAAGCATCCCAATGACCACAGTCACACATACTCCAGCAAAGTCTTTATCTTAGTCTGGATGATCCCTGTCAGCACTGACACCTAGGACATGGGCACAGCAGGGACTCACTGCAAAAGGGGACAGGGATGACCCCAGGGCAAGAAGGTCCCAAGTTACACCTGTGCAGGAACACTGGGAACTCCCCTCTCCAGGCCACCAGCTCCTAGAATACTCTGATCCTGCTCAGCAGTCCTCAGTGTTCTCCCAGGTCTGAGACATGCATATAGGGACACTGGGGACATGTGGCATGGAGAAATGGGGGCTGCTTCAGCTCAGTTCCTCCAGTTTAGGGAGGCCCCAAGTCCCATCAGTATGAGCACATCAGGTACACTCTTATAATGGGTAAAGCAGTTATCTTGAAACTCCTCAGAAGGTTCAAGAATTACCCCTTTACCATAAACACACAAGGAGAGAACCATAGAACATAAGCTTTTAAAAGCTCTCTAGTGATCAGAATTATCCCCCCAATTTTTTGAATGTTTTGCACAAGGGATGGTTCTTGTGGTTTTTATCAATATGCTCCAGGGTAGCCGCCCCAGTCCCTAGGATGCTTCCATTGTCATTAGGCTCCAGATTTAACACCCGTGACCCACTGGAAAGCTCTCTCTTGCAGCTGCTATCAGTAGGTTTCACCATGGTCACCATCACCCAAGAAGGCTGTTTACTGGAATGGGTATTATTAAGTCTCCAGAGTGAAAATAATCCTCTAGAAGGCTGTTTCCCAGAGTTGTCGTCAGTAGGCTCCGGAGCATCAGCTAAATACAACTTAATTGATAGTTTTGCACTGATACAGGACATAGAAGAAAGCAATAGGGGAAAAAAAAGGATGTGGAAGATTCAGGTGAATGCCACCAAGAACACAAGAACTGGTTAAGCCTCATCAACTAATACCGGCATTTCTAATGTAATCCAACAAGAAACAAGATTAGCCAGCTGCACTGGTGATGTGTTAACTCTGGCCAGCCTCCTCAACGTCTGCTTTTCCCACTGTAAGAGAGCAAGCTAACTTATCACTGTATACAATTTTGTTAGTGTACTGAAGATTGAAAGTGTTATCAAAACTGCTGATTACATTGTGTTTGAGTACTTGACCACTGGGAGAAAATGCTCTCTGTCTGTGCCTTTGAAGTTTAAATGCCCTTCACTATACAAAACAGCCTGTCTTAAAGAACTCTTTTCTAAATTGGTTTGCCATTGCATTGTTTTACATCACCCAATCTCCATTCAAATCATGATTTGTATGTTTCAGAATGTATTTCCTAACTAGTGTTATATTCAATCAACTTCTTGTAATAAACAAGTTCTGTTAACAACAAAAACATATACTGTAGCTAGAGGCTGAAATGTCAGACTTATCCTACAGTGAAGAAAGGAAAATCTGTAGGTGGAAAAAGCCTGCAAGGTTTTTTTAGTTCCTTTCATTACTGTGTCTAATCACAAACACTTAAAAATATAAATTCCTCCAAATTTTGCTCAAAAATAGAAGGTTTTGAATGAAAGATAGAAGTTTATTCACATAATCTGTGAATAGAAACAGTCAATGACTTGCAAAACAGGATAATTTACTACTACTGAAACTGGCAGTGGGTGTAACATACTTGGCACATTTTTAATATCCTTAGCATATTTTATTTCAAACTTGTTAAAAGGATATGCTATAATTGATCTGTTTTTAGTGACAGTATAGAAGAATATTGCCAGAAGTTGTAGCCTTATCAACAAAAAAGGACGGCAGAATTAAAAGATGCCTATTAAAACTGATTAAACTCTTCAGTAGTAATTACTACGTATGATCTATTATTCAAAAATAACTGGATACATATTTTTCACTGCATGTTATAAGATTTTACTGCATGCTATAAGATTTTTATACAGTGCACTTTAGTAAATAAAACTATTGTCTGAATTAAATCAACGATTTTTCAAATAAATTGTACCTGTATATTCCAGAGATAATTTGGGGGATGTGGGGGATGTCTCCCTGCTGTATGGAGAGCTCATAGCCCAATACTCACTGGTGCAGTTAAATCTCAAATTATGAGATCTAGTGTGTGTTACACTAGACACCTTCTTTGACAAATAAGAGGAAAAAATGTTAAAAATATCAGCAATTAAATTTGATCTGGTTTAAACTTTTGGTTTTAAAACAGATATAGGCTTAAATACCTACAAATTTGAAGGCTTTCATATCTGTGCATTCACAGATGGTATTGAAAATGAAAAGCCAACTCTATTCCTTAAACTACCATTCCTTAAACCATCCTTAAATTCTAGGGATACAGTCATGAATGGACTAGTTTATGTTTTGAAGCAACACTTTTTTTCCTGTAGATTCTTTATGTGTAATATTGATTATTCTCTACTGTAGAGAGCTGGGCAAGACTGAATCACACTCATCTGCTACTACCAGTTTGTAGGAAGCAAACACTCAGTGGAAGTTCGTTAGTTTTATGTTAAAAAGACAAATGAAACTATTACCTAAATTTCAAATGGGAGTTCTACCTGTCACCCATACTGGAAGGTGAGTGGTGGTCCTTTTTCTTACTCAGGCAAAATGTATGAGTTATTACTCATACACTGCTGTATATGGTGAAGAAAATATTTAGCATGGTGGTTTCTGCTTCAATAGAACAGAAAATGCCTATCCTAGACAATGAGTTCTTATGGGCAGTTAGGGACTTCTGGAGGCATAGATATTTGGAAAAACAAACAAAAATTTGCTTTCTTTAGGTAAATACTGACTATTTGCTTCCTACAAACTGGCAGTATAGAAGATGAATGGACAAGCAAAACCAAAATTTTACTGAAAAGTCAGTTTATGCCGGCATCTCAATTGCTGGCAGATTCAATCTTTTATATGCTATTGCTCCTTTTACTGCTCATCCACTGTGTAAGCACTCAAAGGAGGGTATAAGAGGTAACATTAGAGTATTATAGTATTAGATTTGATATTCAAGTCTTTGGACAAATTATTCCTGTTTGGCAGTTAGTAAGAAGGGGGATAATGAGAGGGAGGCTAAAAAAATTATAAGGTTCTGTTTTTGAGAAGAATGTTAAGCATTTTCATTGACATCGATTTGACTAATGTGTGTGGTGTTAAATGCGTAAATGCACTTTGAGCTCCTGAGGCTGTCTCTATAAGCCCTTCAAAACTGAAGAACCACTGCTTAAGTTTGAGGACTCATACACAGAAAGCTTGAAGGACCAAACAGTATAAGAGATGTTTTTTGACATAAGAATGAAAAATAAAAGAGAGACATAAAGCCCAGGTCACTATTTATAATTTTTCCCTTAGAATATGTAATGATAACTACATGTTCACAGGAGAAACTGATTTGATTTACAGCTCTAGGAATTAAATAAACCCCATGTAATAAATAAATCCAGAACAAACTTTTAAAACAAAAAATTTGAGATCCAAACATCAAAATTTTTGATTTCACATCACTTATTGTTTATACAATCAGGAATTGGCTTGTAGAGCTTTGATCCATCAAGAGAGATGATGGAATATGTGGAATAACTATGGGATAGAGAATGTTTTTTATACCAGGCAGTGTTTCTCCCTGTTCAGGTAGAGAAAGGCATAATTCTGGCCCCTTCCTCTCTCCCATTTTTTGGGCTGAATGGAGTTGCTCACTAAGGAAAGAAATGCATGCCAAGTACAGTTTGGCTTCAGTTTATCTGGGAACAAGGGGATAATCCAAGGACAGATCAGGAGCCTCACTGTGCAGCATCTTCCTCAGGATTTCTAGCCAGTTTATACCAAAGAAACCATTACATTAATTTTACATGAGTTAACAATTCAACTTAAATTCTTCAGCTACCTTATTGGAAAAAAGATTTTATTATTTTCATGTAAGCTAGCATAGGCACAAAATCAAGTGTGTGATAGGTAATTTATTTTTTTAATAATCACAGAATTATTGATGAACATTTCAAATCAAATACCTAAAGCAGAGAAAGAATAAAATCTTATGAAATAAGAATATTAGCTAAGGAAAAACAAATTCGTTTGTAAGGAGGGTATTATCTCCTATTTTTGGAATTTCTCTAAGATTCCTGTCTTGGCTGTATTTCAAGAATCTGTCTATAGGTTGCATTCCTGAGCCTATCAGCCTTACACATCAGTTAATAAAAGTCAATCAGTGATTGTTTAACTTCTGCTACTGCCTGAAGCAGAATTACAAAAGCTAAATGTGTTCAAAACTCCACCAGGAGTTTCTGTCATTTAAGAACTCCAAGTGTATGACCTCATGGCAACTAAAAAATAAATATCCCACAACAGCTTGAAGAAACTTTTAGTTAATATGCATTCATATCAACAAAATAAGCAATCACACATGAGGAATAGCAATGTTTTTACTTTCTGCTCTTAGGAAGGTTCAGTTAGAGTAAGAACTAACTGGCAAAAGGACCATGAATATGAAACAACTAACAAGGAGAAACTAACAAATGCAATTAATTAGAAAATAGGAAGCTGATTGCCAAGTGAGAAGGTTTATAAACATTGTCATGTGCATCAATCAGGTTCACTGCAGTTGCAATTAACTGTTCAATACTAAGCTTCCCCACATCTTCTGAATCTCCTGACCAATTTACCATGAATTTCCATGTAGTTCTGATTTTGAACTGTCATTAGTGTTCAGTCTGGTATGTACTCAGCTGGGGTATATTTTGTTTCATGAAGATGACTTTGAAATGCACTGAAGTAATTTGTTAATGCAAATTGTTTTGCTTTCATGAAATCTCACACAATTTTTGTTTAATATGAGGAGAAAGTAAGTAATTGCTGTAGAAACCAGTCTGCAATCAGTTTTCATTAATTTTTAAGTGATGGGGTGGTGTTATTCTTATAATAAATTAGTAGTATATCTTCTTAATCTGTTCCTCTAATCTATAACTTTGACCAGAAAATTAGTGAAAATTTACTCATGTAATGTGAATTGGAGTTAGCAAAGATACCAATTTCTTTTTAGTTCAGTCAGGAATTTTAGTTCAACTATTTCAGCAATAGTATTTTAATATGCATTTTCTTTCAAAAAGACTAACATTTCGTCTCACCAATCCATGTTCTGGAATCTTTAAGATTATACACACATAGCTTTAAGCTATAAAAATTTGGAAGAATGTCTGTATCTTGGTTCCACAATCAGAAACCTAATACTATATGCCTCTTGCCTCAGAGCCTAGCAAAATTAGATGTTTACAGTAACCTTAGTTACACAGTTGTGAGAGATTAGGTTAATACAACAATTCGTCCTAATTTGTACCCTGTCTTCCTTCAAAGATCAAGCAGCTTTTGCAACATAAGGGGTTTATGTGCCTAACGCTGAGGATGTGGCACCATTGCAAAATGGTTTGGGAATGCAACAGTGGACTTGGACAAGGAGGTATAGATAACCTTGGCCAGCCTACCCCAGTGATACTATCAGTAGAACAATATTAGGCAATTTTACAGCATAACCTGAGCTCAGTTTCTTAAAAGCACGTCACATGCAATTCCTATTTTCCAAAGCTCACAACGGATCATGGACTTGAGTCTAAAGGACATAAATGTGAGAAGAGCTCAAGTTTTAGAAGACGCATGGATCTGAGCTTACATTAGAGAAATACTGAGGAAGTCCGTGTTGATTTTAACTTGCCTAGATTATACTATTTAATTTGTGAAAAGTTAGAGTTTACTATTAGGAAAGTGAGACTTAAATACCCACACTGCTGTGAAATTCTGCAAAACCAAGAGTCAAATCTGTGGTTTAGTTTCTCATAATAATTTTATCATTGACAGGCATAGTGGCATCCACAGTCAATATGGACTTATCTAGACATGTAGTTTAATTTCAGAATGCATAGTTCAATGCAAAAGGAGATTACCAATCAGTATTGATGCATTGTGTCATTCAGTTTTATTTTGTTCAGAATATTCAGCCTGTTATGAGTAGTAATTTTGAAAATAAATCCTTATAGTAAGCATCTCAGTAAGTAAAGCTCGTGATGGCTATCAAGAAATAGCCATACACATTGATAAAAACATTTTCATTCCCTCTGGCAACGAACCTAACTCCACTGAAGGCTTCAGAGTCAGCTCTGCTAGCTTTTCTCTTTCCTCTTGTTCATTCCACAGGAATTTTGAGGGAGCATCACCCAGATAGGTGCTAATGGTTCATTTCCCACTGAAGCTTTCAAAGGGAACTGCTGAAATGGATCGGCCACATGCAATTCTTGTTTTACAGTTACCAGACTTGTACCATTAGAAAATGCTGTGCATTTATTTTAAAGCATCCTTTGCACTGCAGTTGTGTGGAACAATGATCTGCTGAATTTAATTCAGAGATCAAAGAGAGAGGAAATTAACCAACACAGTAAATTGATTATTTCATGGGTGACATAACCAAGGCAATGATTTATCTTAATAAAGAGCAACATCCCTCTAGTCCTTAACTGAATTCCAGCCAATGCAATAACGCTCAGTTGTTAATGACTTTGATGTTGATGTGGAAAAGTGAATGACTGTATAATCACTGAAATGAGACCTCATCACAGTTGGAAATGTTTAAGCCAAATCATTTTGGACTGTAAAAAGAGCCCTGAGTGGTATAGATTGGCTGAGACCCAGATTTTCAGCCGTAACTAAACAGGGCCTGAAAACTTTATTATACTGCTGTGTTTTGGGCTGGTCTGCAATCCTTACAACCCCAGAGAATAGCAGTTTAATACATATGTGTGGACGTTCTGTGGAAAGAAAAAGAATTCAGGATTTACAGAATGCCATTGAGGTATATGAAACCCATCTCACAGAGGTAACAAACTCACAACCAAATCCAATGGCCGAAACTAACATACGAGAGGTGACCATCACACCCTGGAGACACTGAACAGGCCTGGGGCGATGGCAGTTCAGGTACTGAATCCTGGGAAGAGGCTGTTGGTGGCAGCCCCATCCCTGGGCAGAGCTTCCTGTGCTGTCCCACCCAGGAAAGGCACTCCCCAGATGGGACTATCCATAGGGCCCAGTTACAGCCTGCTTGGGTCAAGGCTTGTGGCCAAACATGGTTATGGTCCAGATCGCCACGAAATACTGGGATTAGTCCTGGTGGGGGCTGGGTGCACCTGCCACACAGCACCAATTATAAATACCTGTCTATCAGCATCCACCTAAATGATAGTTAGTTAAATCCATCTTTATGAGAGGGAACAGAAGTCAAATAGGAAAAATTCTATTGAAAGCTTATGTTTATATCCCACATCACTACATTTGGCTTATGAGGTTGAAATGCAGCATTAGTCATTCATAGCAGCCTTCACCTTCCCGTTTACCCTTCTCTATGAACTCTTACAATAACAAACAGGCTAAAATTAGAGTTGCTTTATAGTATGTTAATTTGATTATCATTGCCTTGGCACTGATTGAAGAGCTTGCATTAATAGCAGGGATCTCCTTTACACCAAGCCCAGCTTTCCTGATGCTGATATTCATCTTTTGGATCCAAGAAGGAAGTCGGGTCATTTTTTTTCTGCTCAGGTTTCCTTCACAACCACTTAATTCCCAGAGAAGGATTCATAGCATTGACACTGCCCTGTCCATGTTTTGCTAACTTTTCTTTCTTTTTAAAAAGACAGGAAGAACACTTTGCATCCTCCCAGCCTGGCTTTGCCCCGTGCACGCTATGAGAAATCAAGAGGAGATGAGGGAGGAAGAAGGTGATGGCAAATGACAAAGTTTGCAACTCCAGCTTTCCTAACCTCAGCAGAGAGGCAGCTGCAGGTAGGGTTGGAGGAATTCCAAGAACTCACCCTGTTTGAATACCACAGAGCCCCCAGGCTCCAGAAACATGATACTCTGATGCTGATCATGTAAAAAAAAGCTAGGGACTGTTAAACTGCTCATCCAAGCCTGCAGCTGGGGGTGACTCAGAGTGCAGAGTTGGAAAAATGCCCATGTGGCAAGATTAGAAACTCATTTGTGTAGTTTATGTGGCCTTGCCAAGAGCCTCCACTTTTTTCCTAACCCCCTTCAGTTTATTAACTTTAAAAGCTCTCCTTTCCTGTTGGGGATCTGGCATGGCTGCAACCAGGCAGCTCTTTCTCCTTTTGCATTAACAACATTTAAAGGCTTTCTTTCCTGTTCAAAATTGACTGTGTGAGATCATCTGTGGAATTTTCAAATGTGCTCACTCTTTCTTTTCAGTTCTTTCTTTGTCCCAGGGTTCCATTTAAATCCAAGTGCTTTTAAACTAACTATATTCAGCAAGCCAGCACTTTCAGGAGTATATGTTATGAAAGCATGAAAAGAAAAGGCCTTCTTGTCATCAAAACCATAATAATTATGTGTCAAATGTAATTACTGTTCTGTGGGTAATACATCTAATACTTGGTGACAGAGTAAGCAGCCTGCAGAAGTAGAAAGTAACTGGTGGCAGGATCAAATTTGATATAAAATTAACCATCATGCTTAAATACTCTGTCTCATAAAGTTCTACCAAAAAAGAAGAGGCAAGGAAAAAAGGGTTTTTTCCTCATTTAAAATCGTTAATGT
Organism: Pseudotriccus pelzelni; assembly: GCA_035584735.1. Taxonomy (NCBI): domain Eukaryota; kingdom Metazoa; phylum Chordata; class Aves; order Passeriformes; family Tyrannidae; genus Pseudotriccus; species Pseudotriccus pelzelni. The sequence goes on along the minus strand of JAWMRA010000161.1, from coordinate 33,868,552 downwards.
GCAAAAACTCCTCAGTTCTCTCCACCTCCATACAATGAATCACAGTACTTTTAAAATAAGAAACACTGTGCTAGAAATGTGAACATTACAAGCATCACACTATGATGAAGGAGCTCATCTAACAGGAAGGAATTAAGTGTGGGAGTTCTCTCCTCTTAACCCATTGTGTTTCCTCATCATTGCCTTAACACCGCGCACTTGACTCACTCAATAAGAAACAAGCTTTCTGCATTTCCCTACCTTCTTTAAAATACATAAATTAATGAGCAGCTGGTGAAGCTGACATGTGCCTGTGAATTTGAAGACTACTGAAATGTGAAGTCATATTCTGAAGGAGGAAAAAGTGCTATGTCAGGAAACAGTATTCTAAATATGACAGCATGTGTGAGAAACTTGTCCAGTTTAAAAACAATTCCTCTCCTCCCTAACACTCTTCTTAGTAGACTTAACAAAATCTAACATACTCAAAAACACTTTAAAACCTAATGATTTGATGTGAGTCTAGATCCTGAAAATAAACTTCAATATCGTGTTTAAGAGTTATACAATGAGTAAAATAAATTAGTCTAATTGTTACCTAAAAGCAGAAGATTTTTGTAGGATTGATGTCTTTTACTGAAGCTAACGTTATATATGCATGTGCTTTTATTAATTTGAGTAGGACTACAGAATGGAGAAGTTAAGAATAATAAGAATATACTAAGTGGCTCTAGATTTTGGTCCTCAGTTTTACATGCTCCTGCATGATAGTCAGAGAAACAAGATTTCTGTACATTTGTGTTTCACTTTTATTAACATGTTTTGATTTTCTTTGCTTTCATTTTGTCTTTCTATTCCAGGAATATTCCAAGTTTGCTACCAGATGTATTTAATGAAATATGAATAACATAATAAATCTTTGAGAAGTTTGAAATATTTTTTAAGTGGTTTTATAAAGGAATTAATTTTTTCAATCTAAAGTTGCTTGGAAGTTTTAAAACTTGAAATACTCATCAAGTAACTATAATGGTTTATTTATATAAAGAAAATTCATGCTTATAATTTATTGTATTGGAAGTCTGATTTTAAAGATCAGAGTCTCATCTAATTAAGCAACGATACTCAGTCACAGAATTAAAATCATATTTTTAAAAATCCAGTGCTTAAAAAGGTGCTCCCAAATAAGGAATTGACCAGGAAACATTTGGTGATCTTTTCAAGGACAAACTTGGGGGGAAAAGAAACCCTGGAAAATGCTGACAATTTTAAGCTTTTAAGGTTTCATTTGAGGTATTAATTCTTTTCTCTCTAGGCCTATTCTCCTTTTTCCACATAAAAAAAAAAAAGCTCACAGGTTGTTTTTTTTCTAACTTTTGTATCCTCTGAATGTTCTAGTAAAAGCTATTTCTTAATTAAGCCCAATGCTTTCCTCCGATATTAGGTGTGAGAAAATGAAGGCATCTCATGAAATTGTTTTTACCTAATGAATAGGCATATTCGTATACTAATCTGCTTTGTAGTAAGACTTTGGAACACATTTCATTGACCACCAGACTTTATGCATATGCAGGCACATAATTAGCAGCATTTGCTATCAGTCTCAAAGCAAGAATGTTTGTAAAAGTTATCCGCATTGCGTAAAACAGCTGGATTACAGGAGAGTATTTCCACTAATTAGCCTCATGGTTCTCATTTGTTCATTTCTAGAAAAGATTTCACAAGTCTCTCTCCTCTAGATGGCTAATTGGCACCAACTTTAATTTAGGGAAAGTAGGCACTAGAAGAGCTCCACATTCAAGTTTGCAATAAGAAACTGCTTGTGCCTTAACAAAAGAGCAGTGGTGATTAATACATTTTTTTCCTCAAAAGCAAAATTCATTCTAGTGGATGAAATATTTGAGATCTGCCTGGTATACACTCCTTGTGTCTTCTGAAGGGTACTTCCTTTAAATCTTGGTAGTATTCCCAGTTCCACTGGGTCTATTATGGAACACAATCAGCTCTGTCTATACACATAATTATCAACACTTGAGAAACACAGGCCCAAAAGTGCTCTCTGACTTTCTTTTGATAAATAAGGCTGATGAAATGAATGGCTTGGAACTGCCATGTTTGGTTATGGTTTCTGAAAAATTAAGCCAACATGAAAGAAATCATGTTTTCAAACAATACTGTTCTCTGTAGACTGATACCCCAATTTATTGAACCGTACTCCTCGGGTCCCAGGTTCAAATGCTACTTCTGCTCATCAGTCACCACTGGTTTCTTGAACTAAACAACACACCTGTAATTCTCAACTTGACTAGAATTAGCTCCCAAAAGAAATAAAAAAGTTTCAAATACTTCTGACTGGCTTCTAAATTGGAAACACCTGTAAGTGTTATATCTTTTCCTGACATAAATTAGTGACAAGGAGTTCATATAAGAGGTGCAGACAGAAAAATAAAACAGTGCAATAAGTATTTCAGGTACCAGAAAAAGAAGTGTTGCAGCTAGATTGGTATAAGAGAAAAGAATATGTGACCACAGACTGCTGAATTCCTATAGTACCAAAATAGATGCTTGATACCCTTGTTGTGTTAACCAGAAAATGACTGCCTGAAGCAAGAACAAATGTCTCATTAGCACTTATAATCACTTCCATAAGATGAAAACATGAAAGAAGAAAGGATAAAATTCAAGCAGTAGAGTGAAAAAAATGGATCCCTTTTGTTCTGTAGTGTGCCTTCTCTCTCAGATGGGCCCCTCTCATAACTAACTTGAATTCAACAAAGTCACTAAAAACAAAGTTCCAGAAAATCTTATCCCACTGTTCATAAATACAGTGGAAGGTCCTTTGCATAACCATCAGTAATTACAATAAAGCATAAAATTTCTTCCTGAATAAAATTTTAATAATAAATTTATTACTTTCCTCCAAACTCATGACAGAACATTTTAGTCAGTTGCTCTCCTCTGGAAATTGTTTATATATCTATGTTTTCAATGTGAAAAAAATTTGCCTTAACCATTAGAAAAGTAAGGATCTTCTAGCATTCTAGAAATCCACCTTGATTGCAGCTCACAGGGTAAGTTATCTCTTAATTTATTCTAATCCATGGGCTGTGCTAGCCTACGAGATAACTGTTGATTATGCATGAAGAATAATACTGATTCATATTACAGTTGCATAAATTTGATACATAGATAGACCTGCACACACACTTAATACATGGAGTAAGGGATAGCTGCATTCAATTGCTTGGCTACTTTTAATGAGTTCTGAAATGTGTTCAGCAACAGAGCAGTGATAAGAATTTGTTTTTAAGAAGTGATGTTAAAGAGATGGCAGCTCTTGCAGTCACTCTGCATAGTACAACATTGTGAGGGCCGACAGATTTCATCTTTCCAAAAGGATAAGATGACTGACAGACTAAAATATGCCAGGTGATGCTAGGTGATGTTAAGACTTTTTTTTTTCTATATTTGTGTTTCTCTCAACTACAACATCCAGTATTTAATGAGGACGGCAATTCTGTGACATTGCTTATCAGAAAGTACAGAGCTTAGAGCAGTGTGCTATTACAAAAGGAGTTGTATAAATCAAAAAATTCTTCCCTCCTCATTTGTTATAGTTTAGTAACACACGGTACGTTTAGATAAATGTAGGTACTGTTTTACTTTATCAGTACTTAGACTGCTGGCATTACTTCCTACCCACAAATATAATAATTGAAATCTACTGACTTGAAAATATAAAAGAAGTTGGACCTAACTGCATTAAGAACAAAAAAGATCAAAAACAGGGGTTTTTTATTTGCATTTCCTTGCAAGTTTTCTGTCCTCCACTTAAAAAAAAAAAATCCTCAAAAATCTGCAATAGAAGGAGGAACACAAGGAATAAAGTCTAAGAAAATCCTAATAAGTAGCATTGAAGGATAGGGCTACGTGTATGAAAAAGATGGATAATTTTCTTCATATATGATTTCCTCCGTGATGGTGGTATCTATCTCCAGGTTCTCTATATAATTATTGAAGTCTAATTTGTATTCATTAAAAAACCCAAACAAATAAGGAAATTTTCTGTAGTGGCTATAACAGGAATTGAATGGCCAACGGAAGAATGGAAAGGTGGAATAAAATACCTTCATACTTATTCACTCAGCATTATGAGTGATTTGTTAACATAATGAATTTTCACGGGGACTGGATAGCACCTTACTGAAAAATTCTTCATGGTCCAGTGGATAGATACTAACTTCTGGTTACATACTACCAGCTGAACATAAGTGGATATCATGACAGGAATGTTTGGCTTTGCCAGAGCTTTAAGAAACAACTTGTAAATTATAAAAGCCTGAGAGTGTTTCCTGTGAAGAAAATGTTACTGCCATATTGACTCTGCCATGTTTATTTTGGTGACACCAGGCAAGCACTGCCTTCTGAAGTGGACCAAAGGAAATGTTAATGATGTGTGGGGTGACATGTAATAATATTGTGTAAAAGTGATTGCATTTACTTCAATGAATACTCACAATGTAAATCCAAAAATTGCACAACATCTTAACTGGTCAATACAATTTAACAGCAACTCAGAAAAATCCCACACACTGATGAAAGTGCTGCCGAAAATGCATAACAGGTTCTCTGGAAGGTTAATGCTTTGCTAGTTTCCCATTTGGATTTATTGCTTCTGATTGAGGGACAAATATAATGCATGCTCTCCACAATGAGAAATTGTACTTGACTTAAATGTTTCTAATTTCCATTCAAACTATATGTTTGTCTTTCCAGAGGAAACTATGGTCTTTTTATTCCTTCTTTCCTGTATCTAGAATGATTGAACAGAATCTGGATATACAGCTGGGTTCATCCCCATCGTCAGGGACTAATGCATCTTACTCGGTGTACTATCCCATGGGATAATCTAAGTAGGGCTATTTTTCAGACATTTCTTTAACTTCAGTCCCTCAGCAAGTAGGAAATGAGAGAAGTTTGCCTTCATATGCTTTCTTCCAAGGAGACTGTTCTCCTACAATGATTAAATTAGTTTATAGCATATTCCCTCTTTAAATTTATTTTTGTGTAATACTAATGTGCCTGCAATGGATTTGTTTAATAGTGCAGCAATCTCTTGGAGCCTGTGCTTTCTGCTACTAAATTATCAATCTAACACTATGTAAGTTTTGAGAAGTTCTGCTGCTAATGTAACTTAGAAACATTTGCAGCTCTCCCTTCCCTTTGCTTTGCACTCTGTGGAATTCCCAGTGACTGATCCTATGTCTACCTCTCCCCTGAAAATCTCTTTTTTCAAGTTATTATACTCTTGATGGTGATTAACAATTGAAGTTATTACTATGATATTTGATATAATAACAGATAGTTTCACAAATTTGGACAAGAACATCTCCCAATATCTTACTGTATACCAGGAAGCCTTCACTGCCACAAACTACTAGAAGACAGATTCAGCTTTTGTGATTCTTGTGGTGACAAGTCTCCATCTAAAATATGCAGTTCAAATAGGCGTATCTTCTCTTAGCCTTCAAATAAAGCAAAGGATTTGTTGTGAAGCAGGAGCACTTGTTATGGGATATTAAGTCCCTAGGTCCCTATTTATAATTTTGGGGAAGGGATCATTATAGCTAACAAGTTACTAAATTATGTTTAAATCGTCAGCTTAAGGTAGATAGGTGGATATGGATAGAGGTATGTATAAGCAAATAAATGCATTTATTCGAAACACCCAAACCACATAACTTCTACTGGTACATTAATGTCTCCTTGTTACTCTAGGAATTTTGTCATCTCAGCTGGATAGTAAACAACAGTAAGAAATTTAAAGTTCTTTCCTCTACCTTTGGTGGATCACTGGTATTCTTCAACAGGAAATTCATCTTCTTCTCTGCACAGATGCAAAATATCTATCTATAAATAAACTGTATTGTACATCTAAACTGCCTGATTATACTCGGCTCATCAATGGCTTGCAACTGAGACCATCCGCAGTAGCAAGGTCTGTTCCTGTGTGTTGTCACTGTGGGGTAACAACAGGATCACACATAAAAATTACATAACTGTTTTCCACCTTCTCTCCTAATATAAACAGCTAAACTCACCGAGATGACCACTAGCTAGTCTTAAATATTGGGGTGTTTTTTTCAGCTTCCTAAAGAGCCAGTTGCTCTGACAACAACTGCAAGATCAGGCTGTAACTTAAAGTGACTGGTGCTAAATTTAAGTGACAAAACTTTTGCCTCTCTTTTCCACGCAGTAAATGTCACCTGAAGAAGGAAATCTTGATTTAAAAAGTCATCTTCAATTTATGTTTTCCATATTCTCACCACTATTTAAATTTTCTAAAGCCCCCTTCATTTCCTGTACAGTACTTTAGAATAGTGCTTGTACCCACTTCCATTCTAGATACAACAAATAAGGCTTTAATATGGAATCCACCATAGTTAATAAAACAATCAAAGTGGAATTTAAAAATACATGTTGATTATCAACTGATTTTTCTTCTACAATTCTCTTAAAATTTTTCCTACCTCCATTTCATCCCTTTAAAATCTTCTTCATGACAAATTGTATATATATATGTGTGTCAACAAAATCAAGAGAGAGATGTCTTTAAGGCATTAAACATGTGTCAGTTTTGCCCCTTAGTTCCACCCTCTGCTGTGATACACACAGTGCAGTTCCAAAAGAAAAATATTTCCTTTTAGCACATTGTAGAACTGATAAACTTTGATAGGAAACTAATAATTCTCTATGTTGTCTCTTTTGCTATTCTGAGACTTACTCTTAACTGCTACTGAAATTCAGCTCATTACAAAGCACACTGCACAATCTATTACACAAAAATACGTATGCCAGCATACAATCAATTTGATTTGAAGTAACGAACACAAAGGACTACCAAGATATACCTAAGGCTGTAAAACCAGGATTCTCAGTTTCACAGGAAAACTTAGCTAAACTGCATTTCTTAGAAGGTTCTATATCTTTCTTCAAATGCAGAAAATTAATCTGACTTTTTAAGTTATGAAAATGCATTAAACCCACAAAAGTAATACAGACCTGCATCTTGTATATGAGAAAAATATATGTTTTCCCCCAGGGAGCCTATGGTCTCATTTTTATTGAGGCAACAACTGAAAAACAACAGCGCTACCTTAACAGAACTGACACTGATAAGTATAAAATATTACTACCACACTCTATTTTGGTACTACAGCAGTATATTACATACACATAAAATTAACTTAACCAGGAAGACACATTTTTCAGAAAATCAGGAAAGCAAATTCAGATTTATAAATAGTATGATCATGAAGTCATTCAAAACAATGGACCTTCCTTTCAACTATTAAAAGTTTCTACTGTATCTTGATGAGACTAGGTTAAAAAAAAAAAAAAGGAAAAATCCTTTTCATTGACATATGCTATGCATGCTGATTATTTTACCTTTGAAGATATACTGTATGCATATGAAGATAAATTATAGTACATGGGTATGCAGGCTGGCAACAATGAATTATTATTAACAATCATTTTATATGTTGGTAAAAGCCACTGGTTTGGCTTTTTGTGGGATGACGTAGATTTTGTGCACTGTCTGGAATTCACCACTTACAACCTTTAGGAAATGCTGAAAAACTTCTGGCTACTCATCATCAAGTTTAAATAACCTTGCCTTGCATGAGAATTGCAACTGTCCCCTCCAAAGTAAAAACAAAATAAGGAAGGGGTGCAGGGGTTCCCCTCCCCCTTTGCCAAATGAATACATTTCTGTGTCCTATCCAGGCTCCAAGAGAAGGAAGTTGTGTTCAGTTGTCCGATTGCCAACGCCACGGCCCAAGAGAATAGCATTGCCTGTTCTTGCACTGATGTCCTGTGTGAACCTGGATATTTCACAGTTCCCTCCCTGCCCCTGAAAAATGAGAATAGCACGGTCCTAAAGCCAGCTGTGGCACTGATAAATAAATACAAGGCTGCAAAGTATCCAGACTGTATGAGAAGCAGGAGTACAGGCACAGCAACATTTCTGTTCTTCAGTTGCCTCACAGAAGTATTACTGCACAACATACCTGGAATATACAAATACACTTTCTCTTTCAGATTATCCAACATGATCAAAGCAACGTTTCTTTTTCCACCTTCCTTTCTGATTCTTCTCCAAAGTTCGCAGGCAAAGTGCCACTGAACATGGATTAAACAACACTCTAGCAGATCCAAGATCATAGCTTATTTGCTTTTGTTTCTGAACATAATCAGTCTCCCAGTAATGGAGAAAAACACAGATAATGCTGTTTAATTTTAACTATTTCAACATTTTTTTCTCCAGAAAACTGAGAATAACAAAATCTGAAGATTAGGCATTGTCACATCACAACCTAACATTACCTATCCATTTAACAACTGTTATTAGACAATAAACATTACATCTCTTAATTACATCTTGAATAGCCACAGCCATGACTATGTTAGGGTACCTAAACCAAAATCTTTTTGGATCTAGGGATTTGAGATATTTTTTATATGTATAAGGGAATAGGACTGGGAGGGTAGTGGTACTGCTTTTACATAACATACACTTGATGTTATGCGTTGTATTGTTCCAGGCAGAACTGCTCTACTAGTGATCCGTCTTCTGTGATTTTGTCTTTCCTTCCACACATTCTCATTTCAATTTAATGCAAAAAATAATACCTGATTCATTAATTGAAACATATTCCTTTAATTAAACTTGGAAATACTCTTGAGAGTGGAAATACTCTTGAGAAGAGTACCAACTGTATTTCCCTGATTAGCTTATTACTTTTTATGCAAACATCTAAAAATGTACAAAACAGCTAAACAACAAGCATTTGAATTAAAATCACTTAAACCTCATGGAAAAGTATTTTCCTGTAAATATTTGATTCTCCATTTATCCACTGTATGTCCAGGAAAAAAAAGGGGTGGAAAGTGGCCATTTCAGTGACCTTGTGTCCCTCCCTTAGAGGAAGAGAGCTGACAGGTAGATATATGAACAGTTTGTTATTGCAGATTACAGATTTTGTGATTATCTCTGACTCAACTTCTGGGGTTTTATCTGGAATTCCTGTGACAGGTCAAATTGTGTACTACTACTTGTCTTTACCTTGTACTGACCCCAGGTTAAAAATACACCTTGCAATAACACATAACAGTTTCCAAAACTTCTGCTTGTGCTGAAATAATGATGGAAAGCTCCAGATTTAGGATGATCCAAAAATGTGTCTCAAAATGTAGACTTTGGTTTAACTGCAAAGACGTTATAATTATGAGTTTTTCTATACTTGTTTGGGGGTTTTTTTAGTTTTCAGTTAGTTGATGCAGTAGGTACAGTAAATAATTGTTATTCATTTTCTTAATGAATAAACCATATCACTTTTGTCATCTTGCAGGATATTATGTGCTATCGCAAAATGATACATTTTTAAAATATCTTACTAGAATTGCCTGGGACCTATTTGATGAGAGAAGATAAGTATTCATGACTTACATATGTTTCGAATATGTGTCTATGTTTATTGATTGTAATATAAGCAAAATATAAGTCACAAATCAGTGTCAGTAACATTTATAAAGTACTCTAAGATCCTCTGTAAACAATTTTGGAGACAGACTAACACACATTGCCAAATTTTGTCTAAATCTTCCTGCTTCTTCATCCAATATTAAGTTGTATTTCCTTGCCTCTCCTAAATAAATTTCAGATTCTGCTGTGCTCTTTGTCAACAATTTTTGCTACATTAGCCCTCTTTAAAAGGTTAATTATTTTCAGCAGCAGCAGCAAAAAAGTGAACTTTTAATTTTTGAGAGCAATAAATAAGTATGTCTCATTTCTGAATGCATCCTACTAACCTAGGATGAGGTCACCTCTGACCTTTCTTAAGGCAAAAAATAAACCCACTTTATCCCTCTTCCCCATCATTCACTTCCTCCTGTAGATAGCATAGATGTCCTGGCAGAGTTTTGCTGATGTTTTTCTTCCTTCTGATTAATCTTTATTTTCTGACCCCCAGCTATAGCACACCTATCATTCTCAGTGTAATGTTGCAGGATTTCTCCAATTTCCCATGGGAATATCTTTCTAGCAAGACACAGAAACCGGGACTGATATGTGACAATGCATTATAAAATGAACAGTGCCCATGTTACTGGAGGACTAAGGGAAGCGTGGGGGACAAGAGTTCCGCTATTTTTTCTTGTCTCAACACAAGATTCATCTCCCCTGTGCATAAACATAGGAAAATAAGACATCTTCTCCTTCAAACTTGGACTTCAAACTGCAAGTCAGAGCAAGAACCTAATTTTGGGTGGTTTGCCATTTTAGGTGCTTGTGCTATAATTTGTTGCTTCTCAGTAATACTGGCTCACCGGGGTTCCCTGAAAAGTACCAAGAAATACAGAAAGATAAATGAATCCAAAAAATAGTAAATAGCACTTCATTAGTGATTGCAGTTACAATGCAGAAATATATATTTTTGTATTTTTTCCAGTTACAGCCGTGCGCAACCTTTCTTTTCTTGGATAAAAGGCACATGAAAGAAAGACATTGAAGGGGGCAACTGCCTAAAATAGGGCATTTGAATGTAGCTGTTGAGTAGATCTCTACCATTTTAGGTGCTCTGTGGTATCAATCTTGCCTCCAGCCATCACTGCAGAAGCAGTCAATACCTCCATAAGTCTTGTGGCATACCTTCCATCTCCACATGAATGTCTCAAGTATCTCAGAATATCTCCAATTACACTGTAAGTTTAATTGCACAACAGGGGAGCACCCCTCACAACTGCATGCTGTGAGCCTGTTGAGTCCAAACTCAGTAAATACACTACAACCCCATTTAACTCAGAAGGTAATGTACACCCAACCTCATATAAGTGAAAAAAGAATAACAATTTACCAGAAGAAAAATAGATATAACTACAAGGATACAGGGGAGAATGGTTTATCAAAAAAAAGGGGGAAATCCACCCAAATCGTGACACCCCCACCCTCCGGAAACAAAAGAGAAAACAAACAGGGTGGAGGGTCTTCCCCATTAAAACCACCCCCTTGACAGCACTGGCACTGCTCGTTTGTCTTGGCTGGACTTGGGCTCTGCTGGTTTTTGTTTTCTCCACGCGGCTGGGGCGAGAAGTAAGGGACTGCAGTGTGGTGGCAGTCCCCGTGCCACTGGAGCAGTGGCGACAGCGACAGTGTGCAGGGTGACCCCAAACACTGCAGCTCAACCCCTTGGCTTTGGTGTGAAATGTCAGCAAGCCAATGGTCTAGGCAGTAGATCTGGGTTCGGTCGGGCAGCAAGGGCCAGGCACTCGGCAGCAGTGGCATGGGGCCTCTCTGCAGTCCCCAACACCCGGGGTACCGGCAACAGAAACGTGAAAAAAACTGAGCCCTGTCCCCCACCCCCCTTATGGTTTTCTGGCATGGCTTCTTTTTTTTTTTTCCCTGTTCCTGCGCTGGCTGAGGCAGGGGCAGCCCCCTTCAGACAATGTAATGGTATGAATATTAGTTGCTAAAGGTCACTGGTTTTGTAACTGTAACACTGCCTAACTAAAATGTACTGTTCAACATAAGGACGTTTGATTCTGCTTGCATCTTTCTGACTACTTTTAAGCTTATTGTTTGTTGCATTCATGGGAGAAACACTAACCTCTTGTGCAAATGCTATTATTCTAATGAAGAGAGCTGGTCTTCATTAATTACAAAGGAAAAAATTGAAAAATTATCAGGAAAATAAAAAATTAAAAGACTGACTATAGAGAAGAAAATAAAACACCATCTAAATAATGATATTATATAATATATATAACACATAATATATCTTCTCTTTGATATCCTGAGTTATTGCTCTTCCTTCACTCATAAAATATTTTCTCCAGTATTGTTCCTTCATACAGAATATCCTAACAGTCTGTTTACAGGAGAAATAACTCAGCTGACATTGTAACTGCCAGCTTCTTCTAAAGCTGTCTATAATGCACATATTTGCATAACTCTGCATGTTTTCAGGTGCAAAACATTACAGCTTCTAAATCAAAACACCACCTAACAAATGCTTAAGACCATCCTTACCCAAGACAATACCTTCACTGAGGCTGAAATGTAAGCAAAAGGAGATGATTTTATAAATTGAAGAGGAATGCATGCACTTTTCCAAAAATATTCTGCAACAAATACAAATGCAAATAGAAAAATATTGTCATAACTTATGCTGTCGTTGTGTCAAAATGCCTCATTGAACTGAGGAGCCTGTTGCCACAGATAATATGCAGATGAAGTAAGAAGCAGGCATATCTCACGTCTGCTTAAGCAAAGCAGACTATACAGAAATAGCTGCATGGAAGCATTAAGTACCTCACCAGCATGACAGTGAGAAAGCAAGCTTAAAATGGTGAGTTACATGATGAGAATACTGCTGAAGTTTTGCTGTCCATTCAAGAATTTTCTGTGCCTTTATCTGTTCCACTCATACAGCACACATTAACATTGAAAACAGAGACTCCATTGAATTTAATAATTGCTGTACAAGTAAATAAATGTTTCACTAAATTATATTTTTTCTATGGTTGTATCTGTTCATTCAGAGTCACCATTAAAGTCATAAAAATTGTCAACTCATTTTTGTCAAGACTGGCAAATGCAAGGCTAACAGTGTGGGTGCCCAGAGTCTTTTACAGAGATAAATTTCTTGGCTCTCAGTAGTATCAGCACAACTGGATAAAAGACTAACTATTGGAAGGTATTGATCACCTCATCCTGGAAACAAGATTATTCAAGGCAAGTCAAGATCTGACACCTTATAAGTAATTTTTAATATCTTATTGAAACTGCATCTGTGTCTTTAACACAAAACCCAAAATAGAACTTAAAATTCTGATTGTGTCATATTGACAGCAAGAGATGCTTGACCAAACTCACTTAAAAGCTAATTTTTACACACTGAATTCAACCAAGTGCCAAAAATCTGGAGTGGGTCCTCTCCAGTGATATGTTACATTTAATTTATTATATGCTACAATTAATTTATTAATTGCTCTTCTTTTGCAAAAACCATCCCTAGTAATTTATACCCTCCTGTATTTTTAAAAAGGTAAGGAATTTTAGCTGCACAAATAATATTGTAGCTAACAAAATAATTCACAGATTGCCTTGGAAATAACTGACTTAAATAGATGGTATCCAACAGAGAGAGTTGACAAAATATGGTTTTTGCAAGTATCCATTAATCAAATAAATGCAAATACTTGGTTAGAAAATTGTCTTTCACAATTCAAAAAGAGTGAACAGTACTGTCAAAAAACACAGGTTGAGCATTTGGCTTGACATCAAAACAATTACTGAGAAATAGTAAGTGTAGTCTTTATTTATATTGAGGGCATCTTTCTTGTTCTGAAGTCCCATTACTGTTTCTAGGACCATCCAGAGAGGTAGGTGCAGTGTAAAGGAAATAGGAATAGCTCAGTCTGCTCCTTGATATCTTTCTTGGTACTTGGCATTCCATTACCTTATGCTAGAAAACTAAACAAAACCGGATATTTTGCAAGCAGATAATTTCATAGTTAAAGGAATGGTTAACAGTAACAAGATGTATATCAGCTCTGCTTGCTCATATTGCAGATGTAGCTGTAGTCTCAGTCACCCTAGGTTCTCTTCTTTTGTACTATAACATGGTATAGATGTCCAAATGGTCAGGGTTTCCTGTGTTGACAAATTATAAAAGATATGTTTAAAATAAATACATGATAAATGACAAGAGGCAATAAAAATCCATATGCTACCCAGAGGATAATGTAGAAGTTTCCTGAATAGCCTCCATGTTCCTTAATGGTAGTGATTAGATGGAACTAGAATTTAACCTGCCTGGCAGCAATCAGAAATCAGGGACTCAGCAAAATGTGGCTGTTCAAAATAGGGAATTATGCTTACACATCTATGTACAGTAACTGAAAAAAAAGAACTTACAGTATGTAACATATATGTTTTAAAAATTAGTAATTCATTAAAATATATTACAGTGATAATATGTTTGCAGGGAAATTTTCAATGATTAGATACTACCCACCAATCAACAGTCTCCCCTTAGTCCACATTTCCTACCGCAAATTATTTTTCTTTGTTTTTGTTCCTGCCACTTTCTCAGCACACCCTCTCTTCTTCAGTGTCTTTTTTCCCCATAATTTCTTCTTTTCAGTTGGCATTCCTCCTGTACACAAATATTAGAGGTGAAAAGATTATGAGATTTTTAAAAAAAAAAAAAAAAAGATTACTTTTTCCAGATATGGTCCTTACAAATTGAATTTTTGGGGGGGGAAACTCATCAGAATCATTTCAGATTTCAGTTTTGGGTCAGAAGGTTCCTGAGAAATATAAAAATGGCAGAAGCTTGGACAGCATAAGCTTTGTGAAATTAAGGAAGTTGCTAATAAAAAAAAGATAGAAAGAAAGGAAACCAAACAAATTAAAAGTAGACATGGTCTATTTTTTATATTTTCTTTCTTTCTGAGAATGTCTTTACCTCAAAATGCCTCCAGTGAAAGTTACTCAAGATACTTACATAATCCATCTACATAAAGCTTGATTTTGACAGATCTGAAATATATGTAAGGTATTTTAAATGTTTCTGCTTTTTTGATTAATTTTGCTAGAAAAGTTAACCCTTATAGTTAAATTTTAAAAAAAGTTGTCAATACAAATTTAGATTGATAAAACAAAATACGAGAGTACAAAACTTACAAAAAATTATATTCTTTTGAAAACAAATTCTTACCATTCCTTTAAAACTTGGGCCTAATTTTGCAGTATGTAAAATGTAAATCTGGGATAACTATTAAAAACTGATTTATAAGAATTTTTTTAACTTAGGTCCTTATTTCATTACTTATTTTCTTATTCAGCATTATCTCTTTCAATTAAGCAAATACAGTTTAAATTGCATACTCATACACTTCTTTACTCTCACTGACAGTAGGGAAAAGAAGGACTGTATGTTTTGCAGGTTCTTATTTTTGTAGGTTCTTATTTTTTCTGACACTTCAATGAATGAAAGGACTGTTGGTTAGGAGAATAGAATAGAATAGAATAGAATAGAATAGAATAGAATAGAATAGAATAGAATAGAATAGAATAGAATAGAAT
>JAWMRA010000161.1:33760410-33852783 GCA_035584735.1 Pseudotriccus pelzelni | reverse complement strand
GAATAGAATAGAATAGAATAGAATAGAATAGAATAGAATAGAATAGAATAGAATAGAATAGAATAGAATAGAATAGGTCTGTTTCAGTTGAAGGGGACCTACAGCAATCATCTAAGCCCCTAAATCCTTCATCTCAGGGCTGCTTTCAATCCATTTTCCACTCAGCCTGTTCTTGGGATTACCACAGGCCATGTGCAGGACCTTGCACTTGGCTTTGTTGAACTTCATGTGGTTGCATGGGCCCAGTTCTCAAGGCTGCCAAGGCCCTTCTGGATGGCATCCTTTCCTTCCTGCATGTTGATTGCACCACATAGCTTGGTGGTGATGGTAAGTTTGCTGAGGGTGCACTCAATTCACTGCCCACGTCACTGATAGAGAGGTTAAACAGCACCAGTCCCAATACCAACCCCTGAGGAATGCCACTTGCCAGTGTTTTCCACAGCTGGTCCCTTACAGTATACAGCCATGGAACAGTAGAAAACTCTCCCACCCAGTGAACATGAGCTCACTCAGAGCTCTCAGCAAAATTGTTTACAGACGTGGGATTTTTTGTTTTTATAATTCAGTCATCTCTTAGTTTACACACCAAGAGAAGCTGTACGAAACACCTGTATGCCTAGATTCCAATCTGGTTTTACATTTTATGGCAGAACTACTGGAATTTACCAACAAAAGATAATATTTGTCTAATTCACAAACATGATGAAACATGAACCATCTTCAGAAAAATTAAACAA
The DNA here is from genome assembly GCA_035584735.1 of Pseudotriccus pelzelni. Taxonomy (NCBI): domain Eukaryota; kingdom Metazoa; phylum Chordata; class Aves; order Passeriformes; family Tyrannidae; genus Pseudotriccus; species Pseudotriccus pelzelni. The sequence goes on along the minus strand of JAWMRA010000161.1, from coordinate 33,852,046 downwards.
TTATGTCCTTGCATAGATTAAATTGTAAGGAAAAAATCACCTTGATTCTCAGTAAAATATATCTAGATTTTTTAAAAACCTGTATCTTCACTACTGTCTTCATGTACAACCCTAAGAACTCTGCAAATTTTTGGTTTTCCTGGACTTTTAATATTATGAGTATTCAGAAAGACATGTGTGAGGTACTATTTTGGCCTTGGATCTACTCCTGCCAAGCAAGCAATCAGAGCATCTTAATATTACCTGTTTGTTAAAGAAAAGCATTAGAGTTTCTTTATGATTAACTAAAGGACCAAGACTAGTTAACTAAAGGAACTGGTTATACAACCAGGTTTCTGTCCCATAAAATCATTCGGGACAGAAAAAACAATGGAGAAGACACCTGAAGCATGAAGACGTGCCTTGAACTCCTGGAAGAATAAAATAATTTTTAGATTATTCTATAGATTAAATGAGATTTCATATGAATTCCATCTGTAGATTACAGTTTATCAAAAGACAAAACTGGAACTGCACCTGCAGAGAGGAGAGGAGCCTTTTCTTCTCCCTATCATGCAAGAATTGGAGCACAGCCCACAGTAGGGGTTTTCATGTGGCTTCTTCTCCCTCTGACCATTGATTATTAATGTAAAACTACAGAAGCAAGCCAGTGAGAAGATCCAGCGGAATAAAGTAGAAGTGGCCAAAGCAGATAATTTTCTTAGGCTAAAAGTGTTATTAGTTGTTTGGTTCTAACTTGTCCTTCCCCTATGGTAGTTTCATCTCAGCTTTTCTTGACGGCTTGGAGCCCATTTTTTTAGTGTAGTGGACAACAGCAAGCATTTATTCTCCATATCAGTTACCCTTTTCTTCATTTCTGCATATTTCTATTCCCCCAAACAGAGCTGCAGGGGCAATTTGGAGGAGGAGGAAGTGTGCAGCCACGAAGCTGCTTCCCAGTGTCATCATCAAAAAAAGTATTCACAGTGGTGCGAAGTGCTAATAGGATCACCATCGTCATGTTAGACCTAATCTGCCAGTAAACATACTAAGCCCTCCCTCCTTGCTTTCAGTAAGAAATTATGGAACTAATGTAACATTTGCTGCCATCACATTGTTCACACTACTGTTCTATGTTATGCCTCATCATTCACCCTGTTGATTCAGATTACAAACTCTCTAGAGGTGGGACCATCTGGTATTCTCTGTTTGTAAAGAGTGTAGCACAATAAGGTCTTGTTCTGGGCTGACACACAAACATAACAAAAACAACCAATAATAAATAGTTTTATGTCATGAGTCGTTTGGCTTTTTTTCATTCCGGACATTTTTTTGTAATACGGATATTCAAAACAAAAGGGAAAATAAAGACAAGATAAGGAACAAATTCCTACCTAGTCACCTTTTATCCTATGCGCTCCTGTTTCACTTTCCATTTATACAATAAATAGCAGCTTTAATATATAGGTTGGATTAAGTCAGATATGTGTTTATTTCCTCCATTTTTTACATACAAAGGTGGAGACCTACCTAAACCACGTAGGACCCACACTGAAAAGTACATTAATGAGAGTAATTAGTCACAGCATATGGTCAGACAATAATATAATTTTGCTAATTACTCACAGCTTGGGGCCATTTTTTCAGTGTAGTGGACAACAGCATGCATTTATTCTCCTTAATAATAGTAATGGGATAGTAACAATAATGGGATACATCATTAACCCTATTTTATACTTTGTTAATTTTTATAATACCAATAACAAAGATCATTAACCTCTGTTCTGTTTAACAACTAATCAGCCATTTTAGTTAAATAAATTAATATAAAACATTAAAAATTACTATGTTTAGCTAGATTTCCTCTCAGAAGGAGAAATTTTCCTCATGGTATATTAATATCAGTTTACTCAACAAGTGTTAAAACATCAGTGGCAACATGGAAAAAGATCTGTTGCAACATGCAGTGTTTAAACAAATCTGTTTAATCTTAATTATTTCATAAACTTTTTTCTTTTAAAAAGGTAACTTTTCTGCTAAATATATATTGGATATGTTTGATAAATTTTCCTTTTGATCATTCTGTTACCTTCTGGACTTCAAATATCACTTAGATTTGGGCATAAGTTGTTGGTTCAGTCTTACATTTCATCCTTTCATCACAAAAGTAAGGGTAAAATCTACCTCTGTTAGTGAGGGTAAGCTGAATTAAGAAGGGGAAAAATAAAAAGAATATATTTCTGCTGTAAAGAGTCCCTTTTACATAAATGTCCCAAGGAGCAACACAGTAATACAGGTAAAGTTATATAACCAGTATTTTGAGTCATTTCTAGTGACTCATAAAAGATGAAATAGCAAAATGGTGATATATTAATAAGGAAGAAGTATGGCTGTGAATTTCAAGCTTGGCTACTGAAATATTTTTTTATATATAGTTATAATGGTAACATTGAATAAGAGCATAGTTTTTTAGGTGAGTAACCATAACAAGGGAGTAGGGAGATGGAAGCTAAAACGGGGATGAAATGGTGTAAATTTTGGAAATTACAAAACAAAAACTGTACTAAAAAAAATCAGAGGAGTTTTGAAGGTTGCTGATGAAACTGGTAGACCCCAAGTCTTTCCTTGTATTTATTTATTTATGTACGAGTGTTGCAAGCCAAGATCATCTTTTAGAGTGATGTCATGTACAGATCGATAATCTTTGATATGTCATGTACATATCATTGATATGAAGAGACCATCTGTGAAGTCTACATATTTAATATAAAGGTTATAGGATATTACTTATGCAGAAATGATCCAAAAGGAATACAAAACCATTCATCACTTTAAGGCCATAGAGAGTTCCCAAATGTTCAGATATATGGGAATATGCTGATGTTAAATTTCTATGTGATTTTTGATGAATATCTGATGGGTCTGTATGCATTTCCTCTCTGCTTTAAATTATATATATTGATTTTTCACACTTCTACCAAACTTCTATAGTATTTATTCTGTGTTAGGCACAAACAATGCTATTCCCCACAAACAAAGCATCCAGAAAGTCAAAACCACTTACAAGAATTCACAGTCAGAGCAGAATAAAAAAGAGCATCAGCAAGTACAAACCTATATTTTGAGCTTCATACTGCTTATCGAAGAATGCTAAAGGCAGCACCTAAGCTTGAGTTAATCAATGAATCACAAAATAAAAATTTTCCTACTTATATACAATTCTTGACTTTAAGAAGACTTGAAACTAATGTCAGCCTAACTTTTAAATACTTCCACTGCAACTTTTGTGTATATCCTGACAACTTAAAGTAAGATTTTACAGTAGGAAGGACAACATTTTCAGTTACATCAGTATAAGAAGACACTGCTTTAATTCTGTCACAAATGTTCACACTACTGCAAACCTTAGGAGAAAGGAGATAGAAGAGAGATATTCTCTCTAACTCAAAGATACTATTTAGTTCAAACTGCCATTCAAAAATGCCATTATGCTGCCACAGCAGCAGAGTTCTGTTCCAGGTGGTACTAGTTTTACCCTTACATTTGATTAAAAATATTGTATTCCCTAACTGCAATTCCTTGGTCCAAAACGTATTTCCAAGCAAGCACGAGAACTGCATTCTTACCTTCACCAAACAATTGAAAATACACATTGCATTCCTCAAAACTGGCATGAAAACTACAGTTAAGTGATTATTAAGAAAAGATTTATTTAACAAGAATGACAAATTATAACTTCCAGTATATTTCTAAAACCAGAAAGATGTGGGTAACGTATATTTCTCCTGTGGATGGGATTCCCTCAACTGTAGATCACCACTTCTGCATGGAAAATGGGCATTCCAGCTTTTCTCTAGCTCTACCAATGGAGTCTCAATTATTTTAAAAACTGTTAGAGGGAAAAATAATTTATCTCATCCTATTTTATCTACAACATAACTTATCTCCACATAAGGAGATAGCCCTGATGACTTCTAAGTCATCAAACACCTAGTAGACCATTATACACTACTACTGTACTGAGCCAAATACAAGCTGCTTCCTGAATGGGAGAGGTTCTAAAGGTTCTTGGCTTTCTTAATTTAAGAAAATTTCATACAAATCCCAGGAGATGACTTGAAGTACAGCCATGATTCTATGCTAACTATTTTCCACTCTCCCACTCCTCCACACAGCTACTGCACTGGAAAAAACATCAGGCTACAATAAAGCTAGAGGACAGTTGTGTACCTGGTTTCCTTCTCCTTTCCTTTTCTTAAAATAATAAGAGTTGCAATCTCAAACTTCAACTGGACAGTTTTTCTTGTGGGTTTTGACTCTGTGAGTGGTTTGTGAGAAAAGACTAAATAGCATTTGTATTAGAGGCTAAATAATATGTAAAGAAAATGTTCAGTCATGTCTTACTAGGAGTAATGCAGGAACAAGAGTTTCTGATTAATAATGTGAAAAGATAAGGTAAACCTGAAATGCTTCGTTATAAGAAACTAAATATTAACCAAACGCTATGGATTTAGTTGGTAGATTGGGATTTCTTTTTGTTTGTTTGTTGATGACTCAGCATTGTTCCATAACACCATATCCCCTCACCTTTGCATTATAAGAGATTAGGAACACCTGCCTGTTACAGAAGTGCTTTGGAATGCTCTGTTTATATTGTATTTCAAAGAAAGAGGAAAGGATTAAGAGCTGTCTGTGGTTTAATACAACCTCAAGCTCTATCCATAAATGTTACTATTAAAGCGACAAAACAAAGGCAACAAAGCTTTTACAGTTGGTATCATTTAATTAACCTCTTCTTCTTGTAAAAATATCTGCTGCAAGAAGCTTTCTGAAAAGAGTAATTTATGAATAAAAGGAAATTCTAAGTGTTCCTTAGACTATAATGCTGTCAAAAATTGAGAAATAAATGTAGACATTACATATTCCTAAAACATAAAAATAAAAAGCATTATAGAAACCACATCTTATAAACAAACATTTAAATCATCAAACTTTATAACAAAATAATTGTTATAATAATGCTGAGGATCATACTTTACAAAAATTAAGTTGTACATTAAATTATTCAATATACCCCCAAAAATGGGGTAATTAAGCATGAAGGCCATATGTCTAAATGGTTCTCTGAATGAACCAGTACTCACTGGCTTAGTTAATGAATAGGGATACATATCTCTGCACTTGCAAGCAGTAACTATTTTTTAATTTATCCTAGTAAGTATCACTATTTGTATCAGCTCTCTCAAGGAAAAAAGACAGTAAAATGGGTATGTCTACACACCAAGTGCAATTTGCTTTGTTTACACATAGCCATCTGTCCTGTAATAGAGATGCACACACAGCGTTCAGACTATTTTTTAACAAGAATTATAAGATGACATAAACGGCCAATTTCTAAAGAGCCAGACTCAACAGCAAGATCCAACTCAAATGCTTAAATGATTCCCTCTGTAGAAGATAGTCCAAAAAGACTACATAGCATTTCTTCACAGTCCTGTTTGCCCAGTTGTTTTGAAAAGATGTTTATTTTATACTGTCTGAGAAGCCCAGTTAGGCATGAAGTGTGCTTCCCTATCTGCACCAGTCCACTCAGCCATGCTCTGTGTAAAGAATACTTGTTTCTGCCTCTGCATTTCCATTCATTTACCTGGATATGCCTTTTGCATATACAATGAAGCTGACAAACTGGGGTAATTGGATTGCCCATCTAGCATCAAAACTGTACCCCTGGTTTACAAAATAAGGGCAAATGAAAGGCAAGCAGGATCTCTGCATGACCTTCCTATTGCAGAATAAAATACAAAATACTGAAAAGAAAGCTGTGTACATTAATTATCAGAGAAGATTCAGGAATACTGTACAGCATCAACATCTTATGTTAATTTTAATGGGTATATGTTTTGTATTTAACAGCAAATTTAGAAAAATACAATATCCATACTGATAAAGAAGGAGTTCCTAAAAAAAGAAGCTAGTGTTAGCAAAAATTGGCTTCTTTGATAAATGATTGCATACCTGCTGAGGAGACGAAAACACTGAAAGTGAATAGACACAAATAGAGTCAGTGATAGAAGATTCACTAAACATCGCTATCAGCAACTGCTGAAATAACTTGCAGCACTGGCGAGAGTAGATTTTTAGGGTTTATTATAAACACTATTACTATTCTTATTATTATTCAATAGAAGGATATAAAAGAAAGAAATCATACATTCTAAACCTGCGAAAACACCATAAACCTAACTGCCTATTTACACAGCAGAAACAAAATATTCTTGAACTCTTTTTGTTCAGTTTGTGTAAGAACATAAGTATGTAATTTTGTGCAAGATCGTAAGTATGTAATCAGGTATTTTTAATGTGATACATTGCTTTATTTGCCTACTGTCTTATTAAATTGTTAGCTTAGTTACTTGTGCATTTGTCCTGAACAAACCACAACTGCTGAGGCATACTATTTTCTTTGTGGGTGATAAATCCCTTTCCATGTACTTCACTAAGGACAACTCTTATGCATGCCTAGGAAGTTCACTGTCTTTATTTGGCTACGGAAATTTACTATATTTGTTGCAGCCTTAAATTTTGCCTATATGTAAGTTAACATACAATATTTTTATTTGTATTTTCTATTTACTTCATCGCACTTGTATTCCTATCTTGGACAGAACTGCAGTTAACTATGATTTCCTAGAAATTGGTGGGTTTGCTTCAAGTTCCCCATCAGTAACATGCACTCATTCTGTACTGTTGAACAATGTGGACAGAGATAGAGATCTACTTTATTATTGTATCCAGAAATAAACTGTCCAGAAATAGAAAAGTCTCTCAATTCATAAGACCTTATAGGTGTTAAAAGTGAAGATGTAGCAGTTAAAAATATTTCTGTCTTCTCTGTTCTCGGTAGGAAAGCAAACACAAGTACCTCAGATTTGTAACAAAACCAGTAAACAGTGCTTATGAGAAAAGTTTCCAGATGCAAGTATGTTACTTGAAGGACTTGGAATTATGCAAGAATGTTCTTAACGCTATCATTGTCAATCAGATTTTCTTCTAATCCTGACAGTTAGATGCTATTTCATATTACAGAAAAAGATATTTCATTACTTAGTATTTCCCTCCTTACTGGTGCTGAAAAAACAGATAAGCAATAGTCAGTCAACAATAGTTCACAAAGAGTTCTTTTGAATCTTGGACAAAGTCTATAAATAGATACAAGTAGCCGAAAAATCTTCTTCTTTTACTTTGAAATGCTGTAGATAATGACCTAAATAGCACATGTGGAAATAATTTCAGTATTTTATACTTGTAGCTGTTTATAGATGCACCCTTTGGGCGCAATCCAGCAAAGCTTTGCACATATGCTCAAGTTTATGCATTTCGATTAGTCCCAAGGCTTTTGTTTGTACTGTTTGTACAAATGCCACACGATTGTTCTCTTTCATGTAACACCTTTAAGAAAAAAAGAGAAGGAAGGAAAGAAGAGAAAGGTTCACTTAATCTTGGTCCATCCTAGTTTGAAACCTCTGACACTCACAGTTATTGTAAAATTTTGGGGTTTTTTTAAAGAAAATGAGAGGAACTCCTTTATATCTAATTACGGGAAAGATCGAACAGACTTTATTTTGATGAATTTTCCAGTTCTTATTCAAACTAATCTAACAACTCAGTATATTCTGTGATTTTGTGATTTACCTAGCAACTTTATGAGAACAGACTTAATGTGAGATTTCTTATGGTCTTTGAGTCAGTCTATGTACAAGAGTGCAAGATCAGCCCTTTTAATTTTACCTTGGCCCTTGACTCACAGAACCAAGTACAAGGAAGTGCAGAGGAACAAGAAAAAAAGGAAATATTTTTTGAAGCCTTTGACAAGTTCACTTCTCATTTGGTTTGAATTCTGGGCACTGATTCAGATCACCTCTTATTTTAGCTAAATCTGGAAGCTAAACTTTTGCTGGTTTTGTTCAACCTCTGCCCTTTCTTCCTGTCCCACAGTCACCAGTTCACACACTACCTGTGAATCTATTTTGACAGCTGTATTTTCCCAACAGGAAAATACTTTACTCATATGTGGGAATCTCAGACTCAGTACATGCAACTCCCTCTCTTACCTCAATATGCCTCCTCTTCTATTCAGTTGTTTGTGCAGGCTAAGCCTAAGACAGGCTCTGACCCCTCAACTCCTCATTTTATTCTCCTTTTGATTATACACAATAGATAATCTCATCAGTGTAAAAACAAACTGAAGATATAGTGTATTTAATTATTTTTGTATATTGCCTAAACTTGTAATATATTGCCTTGGGTGCCTCTTGGAGTCAAGGAAAGGAAGTTAAAAAAATAGACTTTTCCTTTTGGAAACCTCTTCCAAAGATTTTAGACAGCTTTTGGTGTAAAATAAAAAGATGTTATTGCAAAAGTGGTGGGAAGTGAGCAGTGATTTTAATTTACTTTCATGTTGTTTCCCCACCAAGTTCAATCTAAGGTGAAACATCGTGTTGATGTCAAATTTTGCTTCAAGCAAAACAATAGAAGAGCTCTAAAATTAATGTAGGTGTCCAGTCAGAGGCCTTATACAGCCATTAACGGCAGTGCCAGCTTGAGATAATGCATTACGAGCATGAAAAATTCAACAGTAATTGCTGTGTTCTGATCTCTCTCCCTTTTTCTTACTTTGTTTTCTACAGAATCTGCTGCACATTCCCAAACTGGTCTTTCTGCTAGTTTACCCCACAGAAATGCACTGGATCTGGATCATTATGACTGATGAAATTGCTGAGAAGCGATTTTTTTTTTTGTCAAAATATAATGCCACTCTAGAACTTTCACCATACATTAGGACTGGGTAACAAGGGCTTATGGTTGCCTGAGGCATAACTTTGATTCAGCATCACTTCATCTTTAGCCACCCAGTTCAATGTACTATTATTGTAAGATGAGCTGAATACTGAAATTCAGTGCAACTGGGAGATTAATGCCATTATATAGCTATACATTGTAAAATTGTTAGGTCTTTTGTTATCATCTATTGACTTTCAAAAAAAGTAAAAAAGATCTCTGAGCCCATTTAGAGCATAAAAACAAATTATAACAGCACTAAGGCACAGAGTGCTGAGTTAAAATGAGCTTTTGTTCATGCTGTTCTCCAAATTCCACTGTAAATTTGCAACCCACATGTTGTGTTTTAAGATTCAAACCTGTGGACACAATTACTGTTGGCCAGTATGCTTTTTATCTGACAAATGACTTGGCTGACTTAGAAATCAGATCTTATAGTCTCTAGAGGACAACATGCTCTTATCCATGAGCTTTCAGCTCTTGGATATTTCACATACAGTTTTCACAAAAGAAACACCTGAGGTGTATCAAGGTTTCATGTAATGAAATCTTTCATAAGAGCAAGAAAAATATAACTCTTTTGTTCTGAACACAGGTGTACATAAAAAACATTTAATTTCAAGTCAATAGGTATGCCTCACATTAGTATTTACAGGACTGAAGACAGGAATAGTTTGGCTTCCCTGAATGTATTGTTATCATTATCAATTCCTGCAGTCTCACAATAAGTTTTCAATAAATTCAAGATTAACTATTCTTTTCTTCCTATAAATAAAATATAATCATCTTAAAAATCAATGAAGGGAAAACCATCAAATCCATTAACCCAACTAAGAATTCCTTCAGGCCAATAACATGAAATGCAGTGCACTGGATCTTTCATTTTATTGAGCTATATCTCTTTGTATGGCAACCAGCGGGGGAAAAAAAAATCAAATCTAAAATCAAAGACTAAGGGGTTTTGTTCTGGAAACTAGTGAGGTAAGGATTGAATATTCTTTTATGCCTGGGGTTAATTTTTTTCACCTTAATTTGCAATCAGACACAATAAAAAAAAGATATTGCCCCTGGAAAGAAGCAACTTTACTACCATTCCAACTATTTTCTGTACTGCTAAACCTTTTGTTTTTGAATTCACCTCCATAACCTTGCAACATTATAAACAAATTTACTTGCCTTTGCTGACTGTCAACCAATACCATCTGCTCTATGGTGTCTTAAAAATAGTAACATATATGTGGGTCACAACTGTAGTCTGTAGAGAACCATGTGGCAGATTCAGGTGATTAATTTTTCCACAACCTTTATCTTACCCAGGGGCAGACTTTTGCTATGTCTTTCCCTAGTGAACATTTCTCATAAAACGTGAAATTAACAAAAATGCAATCTTACAAAAAACCCTGGTATTTTGTAGAAGACCCATGTCAACTAACAGAAGGGGTTATTAGTCAGCTGCCTTGATTGAACTTGATCCAAAGGCAATTCTGCTCTCTTTCATAAACAGAAGTGGTTTAAGCCATAAAACTGTGAAACTGGGACAAACCAAAAAGGTCATTTTTTTCTGTAAAAGTAAAGAAAAATAGTAGCATTAGCTGGTGCTTTCAGTATGTCTTCTGTGTTATTTCTCTTAAATACCATTTTACTTGTCTATGACCTGGTATTCTACTTATACTCCTTTTCATGACCCACACATTCAAGCTCCTAAACCGTACAGGATAGTTTGAGCTAATTGACAAGATGATGATACGACATGCCAGTGATCTATTTCAAACTGAGATTATATGGAAAATACCAATGTTAAAAAGGCTAGTAAAATTACAGAAGTAAGCACTGATTTCCTCCTTGACTTGGGATACAAAAATTACATACACATATGCACTATGATAGTCCTTTACACAATTTTTTAAAGAAACAGAAGATAACACTTGCTTAATAATAAAAGGAATTCTGATTTTCTACTGTTCTTATATTTTCATGTCACAGAAGTCTTGTTTACAGAACACTATTCAAATACTACTCTAAAGATAGAATTACTTCCTTTACTATTATCTTATTGCCATAATCCCTAATGATTTTCTTATCATAATAAATCATTTATTTTCGTATAAATACATCTAGTTTGCCATCCTTAAACCTGCAGGACACAGTTGTCTAAAGGTTCAATTAAACCTATGTAGTGCTTCAGACATAAACTGTTGACACAGTCTGGGGCTAAGACTGGGTCCAGCTGCACCCAGACTCATCTCTGAGGAGTTTAGAAAGCAAGGGGGTCCTTTCTGCACCTCATGACTCGTTGGCAGGGCTTCTCTAATAAACCTTTTCTGAAGCCCCCACTCTGCCCACAAAGAGCAGTAACAACCCCGTGTTACAAATAGAACTGAGCAACGCAAGGAATAACATAAAAATATACAATGATTTTCAATGCTTGGACCTGATATTTTCAAAGTGTTCAGCATGTGACAGAAATGAATAGGTTCGAATCACAGCCTTCAGGTACTGAATCTTTGACAGTCAGTTTCAAAAGTTTCAAAATAAGCAACAAAAATTTGGCATAGCATATAAACCCATAAAACAACACTGTTAAATATTTGGTTTAGATGACTTGTTCAACAGCTCGTTGCTTGTATGTAAAGTCAGGAATAAACTCTAAACCTCTACAGCAGCATCAAGTTGCCTTGACAACAGAAACTACCTTTTTATTTATAAGCTATCCTGACTCAATAATTACCTGTTTTGCTATTTATGAACAGGTGAATCAAGGGTCCTACAAACAATTATATGCCTCACTACAGTCTTACTTCTTTCATGCAACAGATTTATCCTAGGCATTGAAGAGGCTAGATTTGGTAAAATAACCTATAATCATAGATATGTAACAGGGCTTAATTGAAGCTTATCTGTGCAATCTAAGCTGTCATTTCTTAACTCTTAGTTCTGTCTTTTAACCCTTTCATATGTCATTTCCCACCTTGGGGTTTTTTGTGTTTGTTTTTTTTTAAGAGTCATTAACATAGTTTAAATCTTTGGAATTGCCATACGTGTTGGCTAACAGAGTATTGGATTGTAATGATAGGTTAGCATCTCTCATACAAAACAGCAGTAGAAAGAAGTGACTTTGAGAGACATTTGATAAAGCAGAAAAATATTATGACTAAGGAACAATGAGTTCCACTCCCCCAGGAAACAGAAAACTCCAGTGCAATGGCCCTCCGCTGTTGATGTATATATGTATGGTCTACTCAGAGCCTGAATAAACTGCATAAAATTATTTTTAAAATATTTTCATATAATGCACACACACGCAGACACTCAAAAGCAACTCTACAACCAGAGAAACTTATAAACTTGGTGAAAATGGAGTTAGCATGCTTTCCATCACACTATAAAGAATAAGCATTAGTAGAATGGTAGTACTACCTTCTTGAGTATAGCCCTGAGATTTCCAGGAAAACATTACAGAGCTTCACACTAAGCTGAGACAAGCTGAATTAACTCTTTCCTATTAAATGTGTGAGAACATGTTTTGGCTTTTTTGTTGGACACACTGGAAAACAATAAGAAGGAACTGGAATTTTGAGCATCAACAAAACATGAGGCCTATACTTTTATAAGAGTAAGGGAAGAGTAATTGGATTTTGAACTTAATAGAAGCTCAATTTCAGACAAGGTTAAGGGAGTGACTGTCACAGGCAGAGTGGGAGTTTCAGATGAAGTTTATTAGAAAAGCCTTCCCACTGAGTCACGAGGTGCAGAAAGGACCCCCTTGCTTTCTGAATTCCTTCTCAGAGAGGAGACTAGGTGAGGCTGGATCCAATCTTAGACCCAGACCTTGTCAATGGTTTATGGCTGTGCTGGTTTTGGCTAGGGTAGAATTGTCTTCCCACTGGCAGGTATGGGGCTGAATTTGTGCTGAACACGGTGTTGATAATATAAAGATGTTTTTGTTATTGCTTAGCAGGGCTTACACAGAGCCAATTCCTTTTTGCTTTTCATCCTGCCATGCTGGCAAGGAGGCTGGGGGTGCATGGGAAACTGGGAGAAGGCACAGCCAGGACACATGTCCCCAGCTGATCAAAGGAATATTCCAGACCATATGACATCACAGGCAGTGGATACAGCAGGGGGAAGAAGGAGGAAGTGGGGGACATTTGGAGTGATAATGTTTGTCGTCCCAAGTAACCGTTGTGATGTGATGGGGCCCTGCCCTCCTGAGGATGGCTGAACACCTGGCTGCCCATGGGAAGCAGTGAATTAATTCTGTGTTCTTCCTTGCTTGTGTGATTGGCTTTTGCTTTCCCTATTAAACTGTCTTTATCTCAACCCCCAAGTTCTCTAGATTTTACCTTTCCTATTCTTGCTGGTGGGGGAGTGAGCGAGTGGCTACGTGGGGCTGCGGTGAAACCACAACAATGTCTGAAGGATTATATAGGTGTAACTGAATGTTTATACAGCTTTTTCCTGCAGAATTAAGGATGGCAAGTCAGATATATTTATAAAAAAATAATTAATTTATCATGATAATTATTAGACTAAAAGATTTAAACAGAATTATTTACTACAAAGAACAGATAGCTGTAACTACTAGTATACCATAGTGCACTATTTTTGAAGCAATATTTAAGCAATTACGTTGAAGCTAACGAAAACAATTATTGACTAGAGGTTAATGTTACTCACCCATACCAACAACCATGGGCAAATCTCTTTTGCTCAGCCTTGAGGAACAGCCTTGAGGGAGGAATCTCCATGCACCCTACAAGAAAGGCTATGCAAGAAGGCTCTGCCATTAAAAAGTGGGGCTGGGCTTCTATCATATGAAGTGTTTGATTGTCAGTCATGTGTTTCAGGCCAGCTGTGTCAGTTCAGCATTTTTAGATAAGTTATCAGTAGTATCCATCCTTTATCAGGTACTTTACGAGGTCTGCCACATCTTCACCTCACTATCAAGTGGTTTAACTTTGGGATCAGCATTATTAAACACGAAAAGCAGCGTGACACCCCCTTCTTCATTCACCACTGATAGCTTTGCAAATAGGGTACTGTTTCAGTTATTTTACCCCATTCCAGGCAGAGCATCCTGCTACAGTGACACAAAATTATCAATCTGTCATTGGAATCACTGAATGTAACACTTATCCAGTTTCTTTCTTCACAGGCATTTGCACTTCTTAATTTTCAGTTCAGGAAAGACATGGAGCTGTTGGAGCATGTCCAGAAGAGGGACACCAAAACTGTCAGAGGACCGGAGCACCTCTCCTACATGAAAAGGCTGAGAAAGTTGGTGTTGTTCAGCCTGGAGAGGGGAAAACTCAAGGGGTACCTTATAGAAACCATTCAGTACTTAAGAGGAGTTTATAAGACAGATAGGGATAGACAATTTTAGTAGTTGCAATAGGACAAGGGGTAATGATTTTAAACTGAACAAAAGGTGTATTTTAGATTAGATATACGGAAGAAGCTTTTCACATTGAGTATGGTGAGACAGTGGAACAGGTTACCCAGAGAAGTGGTGGATGCCACATCCCTGGAAACTTTCAAGGTCAGGTTGAGCGCACTCTGAGCAACCTTGTCTAATTGAAGATGTCCCTGCTTACTGCAGGGAGGTTGCACTAGGTGAGCTTTAAAGGTCCCTTCCAAACTGTGATATAATTAATCTCATTACTAGTCATAGCATTATTTATCAACAGCTTCAAATGCTAAAAGATTACAGTTTGGAGTAGCACTGCATGCACATTGGCTTCTTCCTGCAGATCCATATGTATTGCCAATAACCATTAAGCTAATAAAGATGTTAGATATCTTAGGGACTATTGAACCAATATGCCTCATTCAACTCTCTTGTTACATTTATTCCTGATCTTTCAGTATCCACTGGATATTAGACATCACCTAAACTGTTCATTATTATTATTTTGACATCACCATACATGTTTTCTGCAAACAGATAAAACAGATTTTCATATCAAAAGAAGACAAGACAGTGGAAAAAATAGATAGTAGTGTCAACAGATGAGAAGAATACTTGCAAATTAAAAAAAAAAAAAAGCTTCAGATTGCAGGTGCTCCCTACCGCTTGTTTGATGTTTGGTTTTCCTCAAACTGGTCAATAGTTTGTAATGAGAAATACTTGTGTTCTGAAACAGAGTAGTGGGAAAGCTGCTTCCTTCAACAAAATAGGCTTTAAAACTCTCAAGAGGGAATTTTATATATATTTTTATAAAAATATATGCCATGATTAAAAAACATTAAAAAATCATGGATACTGGAATAACTGCAAAAGTAATATCAAGGGTCTTTTAAGCTGAATGCTTCATCATTTCTAGAGCAGCATTTTCAAATAATCCAGTAGCATAATCATAGTACAACTTCATTAAATTCCAATAGAAGTACAAGCTTTGTCATCAACCTGTTTTGCTATTAAATATAGTTGCATTGGTGTAAAAATATAAAAATTTGCTTGACTCAGATTACTAGTGTAAGGTGTCTTAACACTCCTCTGCCACTGACTACACAAATTCACCATGCCACTCTTTCCTTTTAATGGATATTTTCCATGTTCAAGTATTAATTCAGATTTAAAACAATGAGAATTTTTAAAAATCCTACATTTTAAATTAACTTAAATAAATGCAATTTATTTGTGCTTTTTAATGAATTTATTTAACAATTAAATATAGTCCATTAATCACTGTAAGTGAGATCAAACTTTGGTAGGGCTTGAAATAGAAAACTAACCTTATGATTCTTTAAAAAGTACAATGAAGATGCTCTCCGTCAAAACCAATATTCGTTCTAGGAAAAATAGGAGAAATTATTAGGAATACAAAACAGTATCGTGGCTTCATTTTGGACATGCTACATCACAGTAACTTCCCAAGTTATTTGGGATATAATGAAGGACATTAAAAAATCATAAATACCACTCCTTCAGGAAGATGGCCCTAAAAATGGCATAAAAGCCACATCCAAACTGAACAGAAAGAGGTATTCAGAGCCACATCTACCTGTGTGGCTACAAAACACTGTGATATCCCTTAGGACACTTGTTCCTAAGGCTACGTTACACATCTTATAGAAACATTAGTAAGTAGCAGTAATAGAGGGAAGTATGGAACACTTTGATTGAGTTTTTGATAAGATGGGCCAATTAAAAAACATCAAAACCAAATAGTCTACAGGTGTTGGTTTTTTTTTCTCTAGGTACCATAATACCCAAAATATCCGGATCTTAGCTTTCTAACTGCACCAGAGCTGAAAGAGTAACTAATTGTGCCAGAGCTGATAGTATTTCAATATACTTACTATTAAAGACTATTAACTATGTTTTGATATACGCTAGAAACTAAAAGGAATTATAATTAAGTACTCTGGGTTTTATCCTTTTGGGCAATCTCAATTATGTACTTCTGGTATTAGATGAGAAACACAGGACATATGAAATTATTTCAACTTGTTTATGCTTCTGGTATATAAGATCTGTTCATATAAAAAATGGTAATAGATTGTCCTTTTTTTCTATTCTCTTCATAATTTCATGTTGGCACATGCATGAAATATGACACAATAATTAGCTAGTTTCCAGGATAAAATAAGAGCACAAGCTTTCTACACTGAATGCACATGCAAAAAACATAGTGCTACTTTCAGCAACAGAATTCTAGCAAAACGAGAGGCATTAAAGAATGAAATAAACTTCAAAATTATGTCATAAATGTATTTTAAATTATTACTTACCAGCCTAAAATGATACCAGTTTCATTATTAAAGCTGTTGTATTACTGTACTGCTATGTATATTGACAGAGTATAATTTTATCATTAATAGTACTAAGACAAAATTTAATTTTATAGCATCATTTCTTATTGGCAAGAGTCTCCAAATTCTATGGCAGAATGAAGAATTCTATCATGTGACATCCATTCAGTGAATACTCTATCATTATTGTTCCTTTTTATCTTTTCGGTGTGCAAAACTTTATGGATGTTTATAAAACTATACTGACAAGGCATGATGCAAACAAGACAATGTCAAATATTTGTTTCTGATGTGACACTCAGCTCTTCATGACAGAAACAATTTTCTTCAGGGCTGCTGAAACAATGTATTACAGTCAAATAATCTCTTTGGTAAATGCTTAATAGTGTTTCTTTGTGATACATTTCTGGCTCACTTGTGGAAGAACTGCTATATTTATAATTTTGAGATTTGTCTAGCAGTAGTGTATAAGATTAAATGTCTGGTTACACAGGTGTGAAAGGAGAGAAAAAAAATTCTCTAATACAAAATGATGGAATAATCAGGCCTCAATGGATTATATTTTTTTATTTATTTTGTTTGTTTGGGTTTTGGTTCTGGTATGGTTTTTTTGGGTTTGTTTTGTTTTTCTAAACCAAGAAGTAATAACCTCTTTTCCAAAGTTTTGGTGCCCTTTTCAGAAATTTTAGTTGGTCAAATTGTGAATGTCTTTTTTGACGTCAGTAATAGTTTGAGTGAATAAATTTTATAGGGTAATTAGCAACTGCCTTCAATCTGTTTTAAATATAAAGACTATGACCTTCAGTGCCTCAGTATTCTGTTCTCCAATGGTCTTCACTCTTCCAGTAATTTTTTTTCTGACAGGTCAGCCATAAACAGACTATACAGAGGAAAACATAGAAACATCCCTTGACCAAACTGAAAATGAATTTTGCTAGACATATTCTTAGTTTTCTGTTTTCGTGTGGTATCGTCTTCATTCAAAAACTGTTCTGAACAGCTTTTCATAAAGCCTATCAACATTACTCCATTATACAAAGTGTTTTACTTACGGAAGCATGAAAGCAGAGGGGTGAAGGGTTATGTTGCACTATATAATAAATTTACTTTCCAGTCATACAATGCAATATGTGTCCAAACTGCATTTTTTGTTTTACAGAAGCTCTCTACGTGGGCTCACAAAAAGAGCAGTGAATGAAAGGCACAGTGCCATCCAGTGCACTTGTTCAGCCAACATACAGCCCTTTCTTCATTGAGGGCTGTATGGCTTTTAGATGTTAAAGTTGGAGAGTGTTTCCTTTGTGTTCATACAGCACTCTGCAACCTATCCAGGCTCATAAAATAACAGGACTAACTGTAATCTTATGCTTTTCTGGTACCTCATTCTTGATTGCAGAATTTTAGACACTGTATTTAGAGCAAAGTTCTCTGTTCCAATGCCTCACAAACATCACACCTGTTTCTTTACTCTTTGTAATTGAAGTTTTCATCACCACTTGAGAACATGGATACTACTTGACCTTCCCTGAACCATCTTATTTACTTACTTCTGACCTGGAATCCATGATGATTTTCAGTTCTACTAATCTAGTTTTCACACAGGTGTTTCTCATTGCATTTCCATTTAAGAATATCAGCAATGTTTTAGTAACAGTGACTTTGTTCAGCTAAACAGTTTATGACAGCTCACGCACAGAATTTTTATCTCTTTACATAAAACCCCATCAGTGATGCCAGCTCATAAGCACACCTGGTAAAGCATATGTTTTTGATCTTTCAGTATATTGAGACAAGCCAAATGAAAGAAAAGGATAAGCTTGAATCTATGAGAGATAACTGTGCACATCCAGGTGCCAAGAATCTCTGTTTTGAACTTCCAAAAAGCATGTAGTTTTTGAAACGTTCTTAGTGATTACAACTAAGGAAAACAAAGCCCACCATTGATATTATTTAAAAAGAAGTATGAAAATAAAGTTCGACATTAAAAATTTCTGCCCTCTGTGTTAACAAACATTTTAGAAAAACTGATTCTAGATGCTATTTCAAGTGCTTTTATTGAAGAGTTCTTGGAATAATATATCAGAGCACCAGAAACAGAAAAAAAGCAAACATACAAACTTCAAAGCTCATAGAGTAATTGTTTTTTTCAACCATGTAATTTTAGAGTTTAACATAAATTGAGTTTTTCCACATAAATAACAGTGGTGACCAGATCAATCCAAGAAAGTGGAATCTCAGAAATTTCAAAGCAAATGTATAGGCAGTTTCCAGATTACTTCCAAGTCTTGCCAGGTTTTTGAATAACAAAAAAAGTTTTCTCTTCCCCGATGGAGATCTTTTTTCCAGCAATTTTCATCCTTAACCAGATGTTATTGGTATAATTTCCAGAATGATAAGCCAGCTGCCAATGAATAAACTATATAACATGAATGGATGAAGTAAAAACAAAAATGTCTATAATTAAAAAGCATTTGTTTCAGATAACAGCAATTAGCAAAAGTTGGGCCTATGCAAACCACTTGGAATTTTCAGAGGCTTAGAGAATTCCAGCTTCCAGACTTCAACATATTCTTACAGTTTTTGTGGCACATCAAATCAACAACCCAAGCCTATTCATCAGCTCAAATTGAAAGTGTTCGAGATTATGAAAGTTAATGAGACTTTAAAATACAAGAGACTTAAACTTGAAGTCAACAGCTGGTAAGTCTGAAATTTATTGAGAAAACTATAATTTTTTTGTTCTTGAATCTGAACCCTAATTCTGCATGAAATCATACAGCATGTTTAAAGATAATGAGATGGTATGTAATATTTGCATTGTAATTGACAGATTCTGAAACACTGATGCAGACCATATTCCAATATCTTAAAATATGTCACCTCTGTAATTAGCACCAGCCTCTCACTGTGATTTTAAACATCCCTTCTTTCCTTAATCTTTACTGGTCTTTGGTATAAAGTTGAGATCAAACCATAATTTGCTGACCTTTTCTCCAATAAAGTCAAATCAATCAAACAATAATTTGCACTGCTACAAGATTTTTTTTTTCTACAAGTATTTCAAAGGCTTTAAAAGACTTGATAGGGTACTTCCACTTAAAAGAAGGAATAAAGGCAGTAGATAAGTACACTGGACTCACAGTAAGTTAGAGGCTTAGGATAGAATAGAATCTAGATTTTTCCATATTGCAGTCCTCTTATTTTCAGAAAATAAACCTTCTCTGCCTCTGTCGTTTCTGTTGTATCTTTCTATTTCATGTCACAAGTACTGAAGACCATTGCACAACATGTGTATGACAGCCCAATTTTAAGAGAGACAGATACCAAATATTACCTTATATTACTGGCAGAATTAACCAAAATAGCTCTTTTTGCTAAAGTGGAAAAAAAAATAAATAAAAAGATCATTTTCAAATCAACTAATTTCCCATACCTGGAAGTTTATGCTGTCCCTTAGTGGTGGCATGCAGACTGCTTGAACATTACAGCCCAGTGAAAGCCACACTGCCTTTGGAGTCAAAAACGCTACTGATGGCAGAGAGCTACCCTTTAGGAAAGTACCTACTCAGCTTTTTAAAGTTTCAAAAGCTCTAACTACAAAGGCCACCTAAAGAAACACAGTTTCTTCCACTTTACAAACACCAAATAACTTGGGCAAAGGAAAATCAAACTGGAGTTGCTAGAGTTCTACCACAAAAATACAAGGGAAGAAAATAATACAGGAAATTCATTTGGATTAGTCAGATTTCATAGCTACTGTGACTGACTTCTAGCATGTCAAATACTTCAGATGACTTCAGTGAAAGATGAAGATAGCCCTTGACAAAAAGAGATCCAAAGAGAACACTATTTATATAAAGACCTTTAGGAATAATTTTTTATTGCTTTAAAAAATACATCCCACTGCCATGTATTTAATTTTTGAGGCAATATCATATAGCATATTAAAGTCAGAAAGTACAGAAGATTAATGATCTAATTAACAAAATCCATAGAAATCTTCATACCACTGCTGTGCTACACAGGTAAGACCAAAACAACAACAGTAGAGAATCCCTTTTGCATCAGAACACATATCCACAAAGCAGTGTTCTTTTCCCCTGGTTTAGGAAAATCAACTGTATTCATTAACAGCTTTTCCCTTAGTATGACTTGTGTGTATTACACTCAAACAGTCAGCTGTCATATGAAATGATGGGAGCTGACAGTTTGGAATTTGAAAGGTTTGACTCCTTTTGAATGTACTAAATGAACAAGAGCTGTCTAATTTTGGTTGAACTGAACTCAACAAAAAGCCCCTGTGAGGATGCAAGGTTTTATTCTACCTTTTCAAGTTTAATATGTACAGTGAATATTCAGAGCTTTTCAGCTAGATACTCCGTTAATTCTATGACTAAGAAAGATTTCATTAGGTAGGCTTCAGGCAACAGTGAGCCAGAAATGGAATTTCTTCCTTATTTTCTGAAACTCAAAGTTTATGATCCATATCCAATGATGAATGGTCTATAAACTCTCTTATGATGTTTAATTGCATAAACTTTACATTACAGATTTACGTTAGCTTGTGAATGTTTTTGCTATAAGGTGTAGAAAAACATTAAAAACAGAAGTCCCCCAGCTCTTAGACAATTAGAGTGTGTAAGTCTTCAGTATAACCTGCTCAGTACTTCTGTTCTTTGTTTGAATTTGTACTTCTCTACAAATGCAGAGAAATGAGGCTTTAATCTTTTAAATTTTTTTAAAAATCACAGAATATGCTGAGTTAGAAGGGAGTTCCTACATAGCACCATCCCCATGTGCCTGAGAGTATCATCCAAACGTTTCTTGAACTCTGTCAGCCTTGGTGCTGAGACCACTTCCCTGGGGAAGCCTATTCCAGAGGGTGGTTGGGTACTGGAAGAGGCTCCCCAGGGAAGAGTTTGGACTCAATGATCCTTGTGGGTCCATTCTAACTCAGCATATTATGTGATTCTGTGATTTATTCCCTCTCATCAGATATTTGCACACATTGATAAGATCCCCCTGAGCCTTCTCTTGCCCAGGGTGAACAGTCTCAACTCTCTAAGCCTGTCTATGACAGATTGCACCACTTTTAGATCTCTGTTGTGGCCTTTAGCTGGACTCGCTTCAATAAGTCCATGTCTCTTTTGTACTGGACAAAGCATTTCACTCTGCTGCAGGGAGCATTGCTGGCTCATGGTCAGCTTGGTATTCATCAAGGGCTACATAGGGAGAGGAGAGAGTCAGATTCTTCACACCTGCACCCAGCAGCAAGACAAGAGGCAATGGGCACAAGCTTAAACACAAGTTATTCTACTAAATGTTTAAAAGAGAAGTATTTTTTACTGTGAGGGTTACATACTGAAATCAATTGCCTGGAGAGCCTTCATCCTTGAAGATGTTCCAGTTCCAATTCCAATATCAGGAGCCTGGTCCGCAGACCCTGCTTTGAGCAGTGGGATTGACTAAATGATCTCCACAGGTTCCTTCCATACCCAGTGGTTTTGTGAAATGCTGCCAGAACAGACTGGACAAGGCAACAAGCAGAGGAAATTTGTAAACTGGGACTCTTGTGGGGACTGCCTCTTGATTTTAAGATCTGGACAGATTACAGTACCATACTGGGTGCCCTACCCTGAAATCAGAAAAAGTAGCAAGACACAGTATTACGAGATACCTGCTTATGTTTGGGAGTGGTCAACTGAGAATTTTATTACAAGTGTCAGCCTTGCTAGCTTTAACTTTTTTCACAGTGTTAATAAAATCAAAGCTACTGCTGGGAAAATAAAGTAATCAATACATGTAAATTCAACAAAAGGATATATGCATACAGTCAGACATCTCTGGCCAGAAAATAGTGGCATATGAACTGGTATAGAGCACGTGTTTTGGGAAGGAAGGAGAAAAACCTTGAAGCCAGCAGACCTTAGTCCTGCTGAAATACTGAACACCATCATATGAAGCAAGACTTTCTAGTAATCCCCTGCAGAATGTATGGGAAATGCCCTACACCTACGCAGTAGAAACAGTTTGTTCCTAATTAGTAAAGATGAGGTTTGTTGTGTGATCCTATACCAGGTGTTCCTTCCATATTTTTCCTCCATATATCTAAGCCAAAACATGATCTGACATTTTGTAATATGGTGTTGTAGTATTTTTGCCAATATAAATAAAAGATACTGCAATATATGGGGTGTGTGGATTTTGTTATTTTTAAAAGTTTATATTTTGGCAGTTGAGAAATAATGTAGGAGTATATAAGCAGGATGCAGGTAACTCCATCAATTAAGGATTCTTTTAAAATGTATATGTGTAATCTTGACTTTTTAATTGATAGTTTATTCTTACATTTTATTATTAATGATGAACAGAAGTGCTTAAAATAAAGTTCTAGAGTGTAACATTTGCCGGGATCACCATCTCCAGTGTAAAGAGTCACTTGCCCCTCTAAGGGAGGATGAATTCTGTCTCCATGTTTGCAGAAAACCTAGGACTGAAAATTATTTGCTGTTGGCTTAAGCAGTAATGATGCTTATGGCTGATTATTTCTGCTCCTCATACTATGCTAGGGTAATTGTTGAATGAAGTTTTGTAGATAAACATAATGGTATCAAGAAATTAATTGTGTGAATTGTTATGATGTTATTTGTTTTGCTCAACTGTATTGAAAAATCAACAGAAATCACAGATATTCAGATTAAATAGAACCATCTCATATGAAGAAATGGCTAATATTTTTTCTATCCTGTTTTGCAGTTCTGCCTATTCTGACTACCAGCACATCTTTCATTCCACATACATTATGAAATAACGGAGTCCACATCAAAAAGATCCTAGACTCAGGTGATTATGAGTTTTACAGTAATTTTGCAAAAGAAGATATTATTTAAGCTTTTATAACCCCTGAAAATATCGTTAATTTGGCATAATAATGCCAGTCATATACATACTTGCAGCATACTGCGCTTTTATGGGTATTAAGCCAACCAAATAAATAAACTCCCTCTCACAAATATCTCTTCAGTAACAACTATCATAATATTACAAAGTATGACAGTAAAAACATGCTTGGAGTATTATTTGAAGTAGACATGCCTCAGTATTGCACAGAAGACCAGAGTTTTATACTAATAATTTAACTCTCATGTTGCATTACAAAATTTGAATGGTTTGGTTATCTACAATATAATTTCAATCTTAGCAGCACATTAACCAACTGTTCTCCGCAACTCTTACTTAATCTACACCTAGAGGATCATACACTCTGTTATTAGGACTAGTTATTGATTGTCTTATTAAATTTCTGCCAATAAAAGTGTTTTTAAATAATTGTATATTTGATTGTACGCATTTTAACAATTCTTGATTTCTCTTTTCAGTATTTAGTAAAACAGATGGAGGCGGCTTGCTTGCTAAATGTTTTAGTTAATCATTTTCTGTAATTAAATGATCTCCAATGATTCAGGAAATGAAGATGTGTAATAAAGTTAAGGAAATTGAACAGTCAATAAATGGAATAGATGACAGCAGTTAACTACTATATGGGGAGTTAAAAATTTCCATGCTCTATTGAATTGTATGCCTCTTCAGCCACTGTCTCTTCTAACATAGTGAGAATCTACAATGTGTTGATTATGAATAGTTCCATTAAAGCAACTGCATTTTGGGCCTCTCTCCTCAGTGGTAGGCTAAAGTAAAATTAGGATGCAGCTATAATTGCAGAATTTCTTCTCTGATACTCTGAGAGTCGTTTTTTGAGGGTCATGAGGGGCTTTACTATATATTATACATTATACATTCGCATCCTAAATTAGTCACCATCCACATCCTTCTCCCATAAAAGAGGAGGACTAATGAAGCACTATACTGCAGGATTTCCAGTAGACTGTGTATAGTATGGAAGGAATTGGAAGAAGAAGAAAGAATAACATCAGTGGAACACAAGGCAAGTACTTCCAGGGATTTCTACAAAATGTCATCAATCAAGCAAATATAACCAATTCGAAGGAACATGCTTTGAATCAAGGACATATTTACGGACAAAGTGACACTCATTTTCTTATATATGCTAGTACAGACTTCAGCTTGAGACCAATCCCATTTTCTCATTATTTCTATTTTGGAAAATAACAATACAAATTTGAGTAGGCATTTGTGTTCACATATTCTTTATGCTAATGACTCCTCAATGTTTTCCTCTGTTGTGTGACACAAATTATTTCATTCCTAATATAATGTATTTGTAGTAGAACTAATTGTAGACTTTCCATAGACTATTCTAACTTTGCAGTAATAAGCAAGGCTTATGAAAGCCATTGCCTTTTAATTTTTTCCTAAATTTTAAAATTCCAATATTGTCTAGACATTATTTGCTTTAGCAGTTCTTTCATTCTTTCCTGCTTTGACAGTAGTTACCTAATAAAAAGGCAAAAAAATAAATTGAATTACAATTGTTAACAATGTCAAAAATTGCCATTTACGCAAACAATATTTACTTTATACTGAAAGAGATGTGATTGAACTAAAGAAATGCATTCCCAGTAACAAACAGAACAGGGAGATGAACTTCACCGCTATCTTTTCCATTGATAAATTCTGTTGATAAAGTAACTCTTTGTATAAGCAAATCATTCATTCAGTGACTATACATGTCTAACAGACACAGCTACACTGTCTCAGGAATTTCGGAGTTCCTAAATAAAATAGAAACCTTCACAGAGTCACAGAACATGCTGAGTTGCAAAGGACCCACAAGGACCATCCACATCCAACTGCTGGCCCTGCACAAGACCATCCCCAGGAGTCCTACCATATGCCTGAGAGTATCATCCAAATGCTTCTTGAACTCTGCCAGGCTTGGTGCTGTGATCACTCCCCTGGGGAGCCTGTTCCAGTGCCCAACCACCTCTCTGGGTGAAGAACCTTTTTCTAATATCCAACCTAAACTCCCTCTGACACAACTTCAGGCCATTACCTCCTTGAGCTCAGAAGATGCACTATTCCTTCCTGAATACTATTCAGTTCTGCCAGCTTAATTGCTCACAGGAGGTACAACATGAAGCCAGTAAACAGTTGTAAAATTGTCCGAGAATTATCTTACACTGAGAAGTGCCAATTCGTTAAATTAAATAATTAATTAAATAGAATTCTTAAGATTTAGAGAGCATGTGTCAAGACCTCAAAAATAATAACGGTATTGATGGTTTGTTTTCTAGGACAGTTTCTTGTGGAAACATGGAAATGTAAGAAATGTGAAAATGTAAAAAATTCAGTGTTTCAAAACCTTCTTTGATCTAATTGGACACTGAAATGCATCTTGACACACTGACATTTCTTACAATTCCACATTTCAAATAGCTTAACAGATAGAAGAATAATAGCAACTCATAACTCTACCTCAATACTCTCTTCAACCTTCATTCATCAATGTATATTCAGAGAATTCTGTGTATATGTTGCTTCTGATGAAAGGCCATTATTCTGTGTCAAGCTAACACATGGGTGTTTAATCTGGCCTTATAAATGATACATTCCTTTCTATAGTTATAATTTTCTTAAGATATATTTCTAGCAGCATTTTTATACCATTTTGCTTTTGCAGTGCAGTGTAATTGCTTATACAAATATACAGGCTATGGCCCCTTTAGCTTCTGCAGTTAGATCCAAAAGGATCTGGGATTAATTTGGGTCTATTTTGGATATCCTGTTAAGAGATTAAAAATGTATTAAATCCCCAGTTGCCTTGCTGCTTTTATGTGCTTTTCATAAAAGGTTTAAAAACTGGAAGAATAGTATATTCGTTATTTCTGGCTCTGTTAAACACAATAGTAATTAACATTAGCTATTTAGCTCGTAGAGAGCATGCAAACCACAACATGCTTGTGATGTATGGCACTTTAAACATATGTTTATGGTTATACACTGCCACCTAATCACCTGCATGAGAGCACTGGCACAGAATGCCAAGATTATACAGCCTGTTTCCAAACGGCCCTTGTGTTGCCCAAAGTTGCCTACTCCTCTAGCAAATATTGTGATTTGAAAACTCTTCAAGTATCGCATTGTGAAAAGAATGATTTTCCAGAAAAGATGGATTGTGGGTGAACAACCTGTGTCTGAAAGAGGTTGTAAATACAAAATAAAGTTATTTTACAAAGGATACAAAAAGAAACCAGAAATGAGTGCCCAATGGGAATATTCACTTGGCAATTTTATTTCTATATACAAAGCTGCAATTAATTACAAACTAGTTTTTATGCAATTTTTGCTTTCTTTAAATGTGGAGTGAATTCTACCCATAAACTAATGAACTGAAGTGAAGCCAAATAGAGACCAGCTGGCTGAATTGCTAAGTAATTTTATCCACATGATTGACTTTATGATCCTTTCACTACAGTAACTAGTCTTTATTCTCACAATCATCATCAACCATAATTCCAAGAGGGAAAGATGATTAAAAATCAAGAGAACAGAGGAGAGGTTTGTTTGATGTGGTACAGTGCATTCTTGCACACGCTTCTTCTGTATAATAGGTGCAGAATTACAGCTCTTTACAGCCTCCAAAGCAGCACAGTGAATAGCTGCCTCAAAGACATAATAAGCAACCAACGCCTAAATAATCATTACAGATACTCCATTAACAGCATCTATCTGTGTGGCTTTTAACCATACAAATTGGTTTTTGACAGCTTGTAACCTTTCCGTACAGTTTCCTTTTGGCATTACCCCACATTCAGATCTAATTTTAACTTTTGCTTTGTCTATAATTTATTACTTTCTTCAGAGACACATAATGTATTTCAGTGGAATGGATAAATTCAAATAAAAGACGCTAAAAAAAATCAATTGCTGTTTTAATCTATTAAATCCTTGCTCTCTAGGAGATAACTAAAATCTGATGAAACATAACGGGAAAAAAAGGCTAAATGGTCTAGAATTACCGAGGGTATCTGTTTTACAACAAGCAATATTTTTTTCTTCAAATTATTTAAAAGAGGACATAACCAACTGAACAAAGAATAAAAGTAAAAACATATATAAATAAAACATAAATCCTTTAAGGCTGTTCCTAAGAGCCACAGACTTTACATGACATAATAAATAACATGTTATAAAAGAGTTTAATGATGTATTGCAATGGGATAAAGAGCTAAGAAAGATGTACAGTAGTATCTTTTTCTCCAAAGACAGACCAAAATTACAAATCAGTAAAGATAAGTGACTTATGAAGAGCTAGAGGGCAAGCATGTTTTTCAGAAATTGGTGGAAATGTGTGAAATTAATCTGGGGGATGTTGTAGCAGTACTGTGTGATCCGTATTTGCCGTCATGGCCATTATCTCACTTCTGGGGAAACCATTTCCAGGAATAAGGCCCAGTAAATCAACATGCACTAGCAATCAGCGTAGTAATACCATAATTCTGGCACCCAAAATTTCTCATTTCTTTCAAGGCATTCAACTATTTTTCAACAGATTCAAGTACTTTTCCCAAAGTTTTCAAGTCTATGTAACAGGAAAACATGCATGTTCAATTGACAGAAAAGTGATTTGAAACAACGTAAGCATTCAGTGCTCACAAAGGTTCCTCACAGCTGTTATTCAGTGGCTAGTCACATCAAAATTAACCATCATCATTGAAAGAAGTATAAATCAGATGGGCACAAAAATCTACTACTTAGAATCAACTGATCAAGTTCTTTTCTATCTGCTGAATCTTAAAAAGGGTCACTAAATTTAGTGGCCCTTTTCATAAATGACAGAGAAGGCAGAGTAAATCTTTAAACAAAATGTGGAAATATCCTTCTCAGTGTGAATCTAATTCATCATGCTAAACTCAGTGAAGGTACATCAGCACAAATTAGAATCAGGCTTTTATGAATCAAATGTCTAAATTGAATCTTACAACTGATTGTACCACAGCTTGTATATCTGAGGAGCTGAAAAATAATGACATATTTTTGGTTACATATAGGATAATCAATAAGCAGATTTTTAGAATAGATGTTGATAGGGGAAAAAGAGGTGCCAATAGAAGAAATTACTAGGAAAGGGTAATGAAAGTGTGAAAGATAAAGACCTAGATAAATCATAAATACGAGAAAATCTCAGGCATTCATTTATTTTTTGAGCTGTGTTCAGTGCTCCAGTTCTTTCTGCTGGTTTGGGATGTTTTTGTGTTGTGGATGGAGCTATTTTAGTTTGCTATCAAGAGTATTACTTGCAAATTATGGTACTGGTAGCAGAAAAATGGTAGTCAGAGTACTTTGACAGTTTCTTAAAGACTTCAAGCTTTCTTCTTATTTACCTAATAGCTATTTAATATCTCAGGATGTCCAGTACACGCCTACTGCAAGTGTCATGGGCCAACCAGGAAACTGAATTCTCTGTAATTTGATCAGCCATTGTCAACCTGATGAATACAATAAAAACACCCCTGTCTCAGGCATCTTACAATTTGGGATGGGAAGGGGAAGGGGGAAGAGAAATCGTTAAAGTTGAACCTATTTCATTACATAAGACAGTTCTTATGGCTGTGGACCTGTTCTAATTGACTCGCTCACCAATTGAGAGTACTGTATTATATACCATTCATCATTATCACCAACAGTAGCTAAGGACATTACACAGTTGTCAGTACAACACAATTATCTCTCAAATATTTCTTCTTCTAGTCCTTTCCCAATCTTTCAACCTTGTCATGGAAGCACACTGAACTGTGCAAGTATTTAATTCCAAGATATATTGCAGTGATATAATCTGAGAAGCAACAAATTGAAGAAAGGCTAAGTCAACCAATATTCTAGCTGGTGGAAATTCTAGTTAATAGAAAGCAGTATTCTGAGATACTACTCTATGGAAGCATTGCATTTGCACTACAGCAAGCAATCATGGAGTGAAATGAGAAAATGCATTTAAATAAGAAAAAAAAAGCAGGGGGAGAAGAGGGGGGATGGATGGACAAAGAAATTCAAAGTGCCCTTAATTTACTAATTCTGTCTTAATCTTGTTCAAATACAATTTTCTGGTTTTCTTCAGTAAAGAGGGACCAATCTCTTGAATAGTTATGCAGTCAGATGTTATGAGGACAGTCAAAACTATGTATTATCCATGTATTCTGGAAACAAGAAAAATGGATCTTGTTTCTCCCATTTACACTGTAAATTTATCCTTTCAAATTATGCCAAATTATTTAAGACCATTACTTTTTATTGCTAGTACATCCTTTAGGAGGTGAAGTCATGTATAGTGCGAAGCACAGCTAAATACAAATATATGTAGACATACACATATGTAAAGAAGTCTATGTAAAAGTGTAAGAAGTTGGAAGTGGGCAGCAGGATAACAGGAAAATTCATATTGGAAAGGGTATCAGTCCAATCTTGTGCTCAGAGCAAGGACCAGCTGTGAGATCAGACCATATTACTTTGGGGCCTTATCCAGTCCTTTGTCCATAAACCCAGTCATTTGATCATAAAGTCAGTCAGATTCATCAGACATGATTTAGCCTTTGTAAAGGAATGTTGTTAGTTACCTTCTTCTTTACATCCAGAAGTATTCTCCAGGAGACTCCATGGTTTTCTTGTGGATCACTGTGAGGCTGACTGGTCTGGAGCTTTTGATCTTTGAACATGGGTGCAACATTTGCTTTCTTCCAGGTGTTGTGGACCTCCACAAATTTCCACAACTCTTCAAAGACGATAGAGTGACCTTGCAAAGATATCAGACAGTTCTCTCAGCACTGTTGGATGCAGCCTGTGATATCCCATGGACTCATAAGGGTCATGTCCTCCTAAGTAAATTCTGAGTCAATTGTCATACACTACTGGCAGTTCAGCTTCTCCTCAACCCCTTGTACTAAACACAGATGTCTGTGACACCTGGGTCATGAAGATTGAAGCAAAGAAGACACTGAATAACTAAAACTTTTCTGTGTTTGTTGTCACTGGATAACCTGCCCCATTCAGCAACAGGCACACATTTTTCTTGTAACAGCATTTTACTACTATAGTAGCAGTGCATTTTGGTCCTTAACCATGAACAGCAATCATCAGGACCTCAACAGTGCAAAAATATCCTTCTGCTTCAAATATGAAAAGTTTTGTTAAACACTAAACAGAAGAAAAAGAAAATAATAGTAATAATAATAATAATAATCTTCCTTGTAGCAAGTAGTTCTGGGAAAGTATTGCCCAATGCTAACCTTCTGCCCTTGTGAGAATCACATGGAGTCCTCAGCACAAGAAAGATGTGAACCTGTTCAGTCAGGTCCAGAGGGGGACCACAAAGATGATCAGAGGGATGGAGCCTCTCTCCTATGTACAGAGGCTAAGAGAATTGGGGTTGTTCAGTATGGAGAAGTCTCCAAGGAGACTTTACAGCACTTCAGCACCTTAAGGGGGCTTATGAAAAAGAGGGAGAGGGACTTTTTACACAGACAGATACTGACAGGACAAGGGGCAATGGTTTTAAACTGAGAGAGATATATATTAAATGCTAGGAAGAATTCTTTACTCACAGTGTGGTGAGGTACTAATACAGGTTGTCCAGAGAAGCTGTCAATGTCCAATCCCAGAAAGTGTTCAAGGGCAGGTTGGATGGGTGGGTCCCTGAGCAACGTGATCTAGCAATGGAATGGCAAGGTGGTTGGAACAAGCTGATCTTTAAGGTCCCTTCCAACTCTAACCATTCTATGATTCTGCCATCAAGAGAGTGTAATGTATGGACACTAATAGGAAAGAGCTGGCACGATCCCGACTCAGCTCTGTGTCTAAATTGAAATACTTTGATGGCAATGCTGGGTCTAAAAATCATTGAAATATAGCTTCAAGAGATCTGAAAACTGACCAAAGTGCAATTATCACCAAACCATTAAGGTTTTTGTTCAGTTTCCTTTTAAACATTTTACTGGGGAGGGTGACCCCCAATCTATTCCAGTGGTTAGCCATCCTTATTGTACAAAAGGGTTTTTATGTTTACTTAAATATCATTTTAGCCAGTAAGCCACATCGTGCAAAACAGAGAAGTAAAATGTTATCCATATAACTCTGTTATTCCATCCAAGGTAAAACTTAACTTTGGTTAAGACAAACTAGATTTCAAGATGCTCACAGATGCAGAATAATGACTATTTTCTGCTTTGATAAAACTAGCCCCCTCCTGAATATTACAAAGAGAGTTACTGTTGCAAATGCAGAACAACTGCTGAGCTCATTTTAGCTCTGATCAAAACTCAGTCTGGATGCCAGAACAGTGATGAATGGCATGATTTTTTCACTGCTTCTGTGCTATATATGATTTTTCTGTTGGCAGACTATGTACTAATTAAAATGGCTGTAATACACTCAAACTGAATTATGTTAAAAATTAATTAAGATACCAACTTTATACATTTTATCATATATTTGTGTACATGTATATATCAATATTGCAGCCTGGGTTCTCAAATGATGGAAAACACCAGTCTTTCACTGCAGTCTGAAAGCCTACGTCAGTAAAATGTCTGGCCCAATTTTACCTAGATGCACAATATTTACATACTTGTATGTGTCTATTTTCTAATCACTGCAATTTCAAGAGATTTATTGACAATAGTGTGTCAGGGACCTGAGTCATTTTTGAGGCTCTGCCACAGTTGTCCCGGGTTGTGATCATCGGTGTGGCATGGAAAAATATTATATAGTGTCACTGTTGGCAACTGAACCTTGGAAAGAAGAATGCTAGATTAGGACAGGAACTGAACCACAGAAAGGAGAGCAATAGATTAGGTTGGTGGGAACTTGACTTCTAGAAGAAGAAATAACAAAGCTGTTGTTGGCATGGAGTTGGTATCATAAGCCTTTGTGGTCTTGGTGCACATGCTGGCCACGCATGAGCCAATGTTGCAACTGGAAAATTCTGTTACTGTGAGGAGTTGGTTCTGTGTTGGATGGGTGAGGAGGATGAGAAGCACACTGCTTTTATGCAGGGGATGCCCTGAAAGGTTCATTGCCTGCCTGCCCCTCCTGCCAAGCACCCTGTTCCATCTCCTTTTCCTGCTCAGCGGCTTTTCAGAAATCCAGGGGTCAGTATGTATTTACTGCTATCACAAGTAATAGAATAAAGTTGCTTTGCTTATACCCTTTGTGCCTCAGTGTTCGTGAATTTGGGAATCCTCACAAACCTAGAACAAATAGAAAGACAGATAACTATGTCAACTCATTCAGATTTCTGTTCTTAGGAGTCAAATACCTACACCTACAATGTAGATCTAAATAACGTTTTGAAGTTTCACATTTCAGGAGAAATAGCATGTACTCAGGAAGAAACTCTTCACTGAGGAGGTTGTTAAACTTTGGAACAGGCTGCCCAGGGAACTGGTGGACTCACCATCCACGAAGGTGTTCAAGAAATGACTGGACATGGCATTTATAGCAATGTTTTAGTTGATAGGGTGGTGTTTAGTCCAAGACTGGACTCGATGAACTTGGAGGTCTTTTCCAACCTTAATTATTCTATTATTCTATTTAGCAACTGAAAATCAGGACTATTTGATATCCATTGTATTACTAAAAACATATATCTCAGGGCCCTCCTGGAATAAGATTTGTGTAACTTCTTTTGTAATTTTTTTCTGATAGTTTTTCTGATTTTATACTCTTTCCAATGAATTGTAGTATGCTTAAATTGAAATGATTTAAAAAAAAAAAACAGACAGAAATTAATTTTACTACTCCCGGAAGTTTTCTGAGAATTTGTCAGACAAAAGAAGACAAATGGGACAAAAATAGTCATATACAGATTACCTTGATTTTTCTCTACATATAGTTTTTATTAAAAAAAATAAAATTAGATGACTGTTAGGTCATCTAGAGGATAGTAAATTAAAGAGTGAATAAACAAAGTCTTTCAAAAAAGAGAAAATGATGGAACCCAGATTTTCTCAACATAACAAGGTATGGGATCTGGCTTCAGTACTTCACCACAATAGACTAAATTAAGAACAGCAGAGAACAAGTTAGGAAAAAAAGGTTATGTTTATAAACCATAAAAAGAGGTATGCTATCAGTTGGAAAGTTACGGTATTTTGAGATCAGTTTAAACAAAGTTTCCCTCAAAAAGTTTTTCCTTTCTCCATATGTCAACAACATATCTGTCTTTAAAGCCAGTTTATTGTCACTTTAACCTACAGGAATTTTTCCTCCACACACAAAGTAGAACAAAATATTAGGTGGCTTTAAAACTGCAATAGTATGAGAACAAGTGTTACTGCAGTTGTATACTGGACCAGAAGATGTGCAATCCAAACCTTGATTGCCTTTTTACTTAGTCTTCAGTTTCTTTAAAAATAGATCAAAACAAATACACATAGCTTTACAAAAAACAAACCCAAAATAAAACTAACCAACCAACCAAAATATCCATCAAAGAACACACAGCAAGACCCAAACAAACACAAATGGAACATTTTTATTAATCAGTTTAGTTGCTCCAATTCCAATTGAGGTCTATCAGGGTATGACCATACATTTCATATTTTGCCTGAGAATTTATACAGAATTACAATTACTAAGCAGTGATTTTTAATTAATTATAATACCCTATTTCCTACAGATGTCCCACCTTCTCAATTTGTTTAGTAAAATAATTTCTCCCCTGTGTTATTCAATTCCTAACTTCTCTGAGCTAAAAGCATTGGTTCTTCCTTACCATTTCTAAATTATAAGAAATAAAATATTAATTCTTGGGTTTATTAGAACCTATCTGGCCTCAAGTCACTATTCATAAGAATAAAAAAAAAAAAGAGAAGAGCAGAAAAAAATGCAGCAAGCAGGTAGATTTAATAGTCTACAGGCAGTAGATGGATTTCAGCATATTTATCTTCATTTGGCTTAAACATTTAAACTATTTGATTTCTAAAAGTATTTCTAAGGAGAATGTTAAACTTAAGACAGCCCAACTGCACTGAGCATTTTATTATTTTACAAAATAATAAAAGAAAATGTTTACAACACAGGGGGAAGAGTACTGAGAAATATAACCCACAATCAAACAGCACTGTAGAGAAACATCTTCCAGTTTTATGTTATTTGTCAGCAATCTGCTTTGCTATTATAAAGAGGCACATTCTCCAAGGACCCCAGGACCTTTGAGAATGCATGAAATTCATCCATTTTGGTTGGTTGGTTGTTGTTTTTATAAACTCACAATTTTATAAAACTGCTTATAGACTTTCTACCCTTTTAAATATCCCCTGTCAGTGGCACAATTTCAGTCTTTCAACAATTGCTAACAAAAGCTTTACACTTAGCAGTTGACGTAATTTACACATTAGCCAGAAACCATCTGTAAATACTTTTAAAAGTCACTGAGGCTGCTCAGATTAAGAAAGGTTATTTTGAATTCAATCTGAACACTCAAAAGACAGACAGAGAATAAAATAGATTAAAGTTATACTTTAAAAATATACAAAAGGCATATATTCAAATGCCTATAAGAGAAGCAATAGTGAAAATCTGATAAAAATAAAGGCAGGATGTACATAAGAATCAACCACAATTAGAAAAGAAAACAACTTCTGCTAAAAAAGAACCTGGAAATTTGGTCCAAAACAGCAGACCTTAACCACAAGCATAAGCCTTGGTCCTCACTTATTTCAGGACTACTGAAATTCTATAGCCTCAACCATTCAGAGGCAGAGGCTTTTGGCTGTCAGATCCTTCTGAATTTAACAGAAACTGAAGCCCAGCTAGCACTGAGATGAGAAGTATAGTTGACTTTTGCAGCTCCAAGTTCAGCCTTACATTGATGTAGTCTAAAGTAAAGACCATTATTAGATGTCTTTTCGTTGTCAAATTTGCATGCATCCTTTGCTAGTTTCCAGGCTTTACTATCTGCAATGTAAGCATTCTTAATATGACTTGAAAACAAGTGTAACAACTACAGCTCAAGGAGCACTGTAAATAGGCTTAAAACTACTTAATGGAGAGTTGTCTCCAGTGTACCTGTACTGCTCTGTTACTGTGAACTGTTCAAATATCGACTTCTCTGCAAAGAAGGAATTAGACTGTTATCTATCAGCAAAGTGGCTTCACTGGCGTACAAAATGTAACATCTCAGGGTACAAAAGAAAAAGACCATTCAGTGCTTAAACTAGACGAAGTTGATACCCAATCTACAGCCTTCAATTGAAAAAGTACAGGAAAATATTGGAAACCTAAGAACAGAAATACCAGTTCCTTTCTTTTATCTCTTCAAGGTCTTCTATTTTACTACCTGAAAATACAACCTGCCTGCCTGCAATTATATATCAAATTCTACTTGAATGCAGTAAGCATTGCATTCCCACAATGATTGATGACAGATGTCCAACCGTGTTCTTGTTACTGGGTGAGATCAGCAAAGCAGCTGCCAAAGGCCATAGGCAAAACCAAAGGAAAGAACAATGCAAATTCGCAATTAGGGAGTCTCTGGGGTGTGGGAGTAGAATGATTTGGGCCTCTGTAGATTATTGCAAACCTGGTTTTATTTAAGAGAGAAAAAAGCTTTCTGCACTTTTAAGTTCCTGATCAATTTTTTGTCCCATAACTATTCTTTAGAATCCATAGGCCACTTCATCAGCTGTTGACTTTCTCTCGTGTTGGGCAGCCTGGGCCCTTTCCATCATCTGCAAGAAACTTTCAACACATCTGGTATAAGCTTTTTTCATCAGCTGCTATGACCCTCCGTGGATGATGACTGTTAATTCCTTCCATTGGCTGCTATGCTCTTTGCAGACCCTAGTGAATCTCTCTTAGCGACTCAACAACAGCAGCCTTTCACAAGATGTAATTAAATTAACATTTTTAGCCAGCATAAAAACTGTGACAAAAGAAGAAGTATTAGTTAGCCTTTCCCTATTTTTTCCTCACTGCCTGTTCCGGTCCCTCCCTTTTGTGATGCTCTAAGAGAGACTAATCTGACTGAAAGCTAGTTGGGGGAAAAAAGAAGAAATCATCAGCTAAATCAGTTTCCTAAACTGGTTGATTTTCTACAGAAATAAAATGCTGAAGAGAAAGCAGTGTGCACCTGGATTGAGTGTCTAAGGTTAGGGTCAGAGTGCTTTTTCTTTTGGCAACCCTTGTGGATCGTTCCAGCTCAAAATTTTAGCTGCACTATAGCCTCAGGCTGTGATTCCATAATAGTTAACATCAACCTGTAATACCACCCTTGGAGTCCCTCTCTCTTACTCTATTTCAAGAAATAAACTAGCAGGAATATGTCCTTATAAGAGAAAACAAGACAAGTAAAAAACATTTGCTGACTTTCCGTGCCTGAGCTAGCTCATCAGAAGATCAGATGAACATCAGCGTCAACAGAACAGATGAAGGGAAAGGGCTGTGTTGCAATTCCAGGGCCAAGGCAGGCAGGACCACAAAAGTGCTGACACAGCTTGGCTTCAGACACAACAGAACTGCTTCTGCTTGCACTTTTTTTGCTAGAAATTTTATACTGTCACTTCACTGAAGACCTGGCTTGCTTTAGACTCTGACACCTGCAAAACTCCAAAGAGACCTCAGGAGCATCACCACTAAGCTCTTGGTGAGGCCTACAAGACCTGTTGTAGCTGGATGGTAATGAAATTTGGGTGAATCAATACAACCTGAAAAGAATTTTGAGAAAAAAATTAATCAAGGTCCATTTTACGAATGAAAAAGCCTTTTCAAAGCTGAATTAAAAAATGTATACATAACTATGTAAAATGGGTATTTGCAAAACAATACATTGAATGCAATTTTATCAATGGACAAAAAAATACATTGGGTGGTCTTTGATTATGTGACTAAAATAGTATATTATCAGAAGACATAATTCAGAATGAGGAAAAAATGGCAGTGACTAAAAATCAGAATCATTCCATTTAATACAAAAGAATAATTGCTGAAAGATAAGTAAACTATAAATATTTAAAGCATTCTTTTAAAAATAAACATATTCTTAAAAACAAACCATTTAACATTTCACACATCTGTGAAGCAATAATGCTTTTTTGCATCTAAGCTGTAAAAGAAAGCTGACTCTGTTAACAATTAAGTGTGAGATTTTTAACTACCACTTACCTTTGGTTAAAATACAGTAAAAAGAAAATGTCTGCCTTGGGTGGTTCTCTAATGATAGTGAGGGAATAATTATTCTCCTTCACTGTCATGGTTCAAATCTCAGGGCTCAGGTAGAGATTACAATTAATTTAGCCTACCTTGTAGTTAAGTTAAAATAATACACCTAGCCATTAAGTTAACAAACCACTGCAAAATTACATATAGAACATGATTTCTTTTTTTTTAAGCTGTGGATAAAAGCTGGCATTTAAGGCATCTCTAGAACAATCTGAACAGGCATCTGTTTTGATATGGCACATTTGTTTACACAAAACATAGCTCCCGATTCACTAGAAAAAGTTCTGGACATAATCAAACTCTGAAGGTTTTAATGCAAAAGTAAAACATTTATAATGAGAGATTACATAATAAAAAGAGACAAGGGCAGACAATTAGAAGACCTCAGGTGTTTACACATCCCTATCTACATAAGGTGTTACACCTTAATTGACCATACCTGATATAAAGCAGCTCAGAACACTAACCAAGACAAACTACCCCCAAGTAGAAAGGAGGGGGGAAGCATACTCTATGAAAAACAGGTATTAATTTTAAAATATTGATCTCAAATTTGTCTAAGAGAACATAAATGGAAGGTAGACCAAAATAATGAGAAAAATAAATTAACTTAAGCTATCTTGAAAGCTAAACTCCAAAGAAACAGAGATATAAAGGTAGAAAATTATCACAAAGGTCTGCTAGAGTGCAAAAGATTGACCTTAAGTGTGAAAAACACTAACTTCAGTCAGAGCAGTACTTATGATTCCCTTAGGTAACTGTAGGTTACACATGCACTTTAAGCAACAGGCTTGATAAGAGCAAAGACCGACTCAACAGAGCACAAAGGTCTAATACTGTAAAGGACAGTAAGAAACCCCACAAAAGTTGGTGCATTTATCCCAAGTGCTTAGTAGTTCAATCATATCCGCTAAACAACCAACCTGAGGAAACATTTGGTGACCTTTATTTTAACATTAACGGCTTTCCTCAGCAAAAGTGAAAATGCCCACTGCTCAAACCAAAATGTAGGAACTTGTGGAAGAAAGAGATCTAAGGGAATAAAGTATTCAAAGCTAGCAGAAGACCTACAAGAATAAAGGTCCAAGACTGAAGATCCATGAAGGGATAATAGTATTCAGCAAATATGCAGCTAGAGCCGTGTTTTAACAAAATATTCCAAAACATTTAGCTCCAAAAAACCCCAAACCTAAAACTCCACTTCAAACCATACAGGTGATCTGCCTGCCAATATTCTGTTTTAGTAAGTAGAAAGTCTTCCATATTTTTTTTAAGATCAATCTACAAGAGAAATACGAGAAATAATTGTCTGCTAGTCCTTGTTTGACTACTAAGTTTTCAGATTAGTCAGCTTTATTTGCCTTTCTATTTTATGACTCTTTTCTGCATTCAAATTCATTTGCAAGTGTAACCAGACACTTAAACAACTTTCACATGCTGATGATGCCTGTGTTACCGAGTTAAAAGAATCTGCATATAAGTTCATAATCAATCACAGACTTTCGTCCAGTACTATGTTTCAGAACTACATCATTGTGTTACTACATTTTAAGAAGATTCACCAGTTGGAAAAATCAAAACTGAAGTCTTTACAAGGTTGAGAAACAGCAATATTATATTATTTTTTTTAGTCAACAGTTTTAGAAGAGGAAAAGTTATACATCATTATATCGGTCTTTTTTACTACTTGTACAAATTATTTTAATTTACAAGCCTGAATATTTTTTATTGTTTTGATGATATAGTGTGCCTAAATTCAAAAAAAGAACAAGTCAATTTTAATTTCAAACGAGCATTTTTTTAAAACCACAAACAAATCATCTCACTGAAAATAATCATAGTTGTGAAACACAGACGTTAAAATAGATATATAATATTGAACACATAAGGAAGAATTAAGGATAATATAATAGCAATTGTATAATTTTCTAAATAGTTGCAATCAATGTGTGAACTGCTTTATTAACAGATTATTGATAAGAACAAGTAGTTAATATAATAAACTGTTCCTCTTAATTAAAAAAGCCAGCTCTCTACTCCTGAAAACCTTAGCCCAATCACCTCATTCACAATAAAATTTCTTACAAGGGCCAGAAGAGAGAGAATCAGTCCTTTGTGTCCCTTCCTTTCCTTCCACCCTCCTTATAAGCTTTTGTTTTCATACTGGTTATGAACATCCAACAAACAATCTAAGCACCTGGCACCTGAATATCCAGGTTCCTATAGCATAAAATGTACATGAAAATTCTGGTAAATAGTTATTTAAATGTATCCGAAATCTTTACATCTTCCCAGTGTTTCTGGGACATTATGACAATGTACTGTATTCACGAGCTCAGTGCATAAGTTGACAGACAAGCCCCCTCAGACTATATGTTTGCTAAGAAAATCTGCTTTCGTCTGTCAAATTTGAATACTACACAAATGGCAATGATGTTTTGTTCCATCATTTAGTAATTTAAATATTTCAATTTATGGTTTGCAACCTCAAAAAATCTATTTTGTCAGATAAAAATAAATTCAAATAAAATTAGTCTTCAGATATTAGTTTCTCTCCAAAATGCTTCTTATTGCTTTTTCAAACAGCAACTTGTAGACAAATGTATTACTCATCTCTTTCATGGGAGTAAGTACAGAAAAAATGTGGTGGTCCTCATATAGAAGTTTATATTTTATAATTTCCAGTTCTATCTCAAAATCCAGAATCATGTTCTAGCAGAATAGAAGTTTTTTTCATAAACAGAAGTTGTATCAAAACCTCTAATCATGTATATACCATTTTACTGATTAAAAATGTATTCCATAAATAGACTTGCATGTATTTGCATTATTCAAAAGATGCAGTATGTTTACCTTCACTGCACAAAGGTCAAATACAGAAAGTAAAGCATCTTTTTTTTTTGTCACTTTATTTTAATAAGCTCATTAGTATTTAGCTAGAGTGCTGAGAAAAACATGTAGATTTCCCCTGAAGCTGTTTGACGTGTTACTATCTTGCTTTAACCTATTTTTCTTACCTTCAATTTCTTTAAGTTAGATGGAGAAAAAACCTGTGACTTGCATGTTACGCAATTTTCTAGCAAATTCAAGTAAACTACATTTGATCTAGCTTTTGTTCTGTTTTTGCCTTATCTGACATGCAACTAGATTATCAAGCAAAGAAAAAACATCTAAACTGACTCCTGATGAGAAGACAGTCAGACTTAAGTTCTGACCCAAATGACAGGTATTCACAAACACGTCAGCCTTTGCTTTTAAAACATGTGACTGAGACCAAAATGTTCAGAATATTTTAGCTAAGAACAATTAATGAGGGCACTAAGCCAATACTCAAAAAGTCCCTTAATGATACCTCCAGAGATCTCCAAATTCAGCAACTCTAGTAAAGCTACTCATTGAAAATTACTCATTTTTAGTTTGGTCGAAAGAAGCTGTTTTGAATTCAACAGGTATATTTGTTCTTGTTTGTCTTTATGGAGTCACAAAAAAAAATTGTTTCATTTGGAAAAAACACTATATTTCAAAGACATTGTTACAGAGTTATTTGCTGGGTACAGTTCTTATCCCAGATGTTGGAGATTTGATTCAAATTCTCTCCTCTGCAAAGAAGGTGGGGATGGGGCCCATATTACTTCACATCTCTGAGGTTGTCTCAGACATCTATAGGGAGACAGGGAATTCTGGAGAATGCAATGTTCTCATTTAATTTATCCTGACTCTGTTCTGTTTCCATACAAAGGCAAATGATATAGTCTGACTCATTAAGGGAGTGTATAAGCATCAGATCTCTTATTTAATGTTTTATTTATGCATAAGTTTAAGTTAAAAATTGCCTCAAGCAGTGGAACATGGGGAGACTGAGCTGTTGACAAATTTGCTTTGGAATAGGATTCTGAACAAAGGTTAGAAGGATCTGAGACCTCATTCATAACATACATTTAAGGTCTTTCTTAAAGAGCATTCCTTAATTTTTTTGTTGCAGTTGTACAGAATCCTAGGAATATTTGCACACAAAGTTATCTCTACTTGGCAAATTCTGGTGTCTTCCTTGGAGGTCAGCTGAAATTCTGCAGAATAGAATGGAATCTCCAAGTTTTACATTTTAGTTGCAAGATTCATCACCATCTATTTAGCCTCAGTTGCTAAAAGGGAAAGGGTAAACACTCCCCCAGAACAACACAAGAAATTCAAGCTCAGTTAACTAAGTAATCTTGATATTAGTAGAAACAACTTTTTAGCAATTTTCAGCAGATCTATCAGTCATTACAATACTCTTGTCCAGTTCTAATATTCAGCAGAACTATATTCTCAGGCTTGCCCTTACTTCTTACTATCTTGATCATCAATAATTGTATGAAGTGACAGCACATCCAACTACAAGCTTTTATGCAGTTTATACATAAATCCTTCCAAATCTATATGTTAACATTTAAGTGTTGTTTAATCACTCATTATCTTTGTTTTAGCTTTCGTATAGTATCATGCCAATTATTTTAAAATAGTGTTAAAAGAGTTGTCTTCTGATTTCTATTTCAAACTGTTTAGTGTAGCTAATATACTGCATCAAAAAGTTACCAGCAGCTGCAGTAGGTAACTTGCTCTGCTTCTCTACCTACTTAATGCTCTGGATTGGAAAGCTAAATAAAAATGTCATTTTCTTCAGAAGGAAGTTTTATTTAGTAACTAGCCCATACTCATAAATGTGTACCAAGCACAATGCAGAATTGATTTAACTTTCTTCATATGTCAGTCTGTGACTTCCAGAACTAGTCCTGGCCCACTGCTGTGTACGGCTCTTGCGTGGCAGTAGCAGGCTGAAGCTACTTTAGTCTTACCCTTTCCACTTTTCAGTGTGTTCCACTTTCCACAGCCTTTGGGCTTTATGTTGGAAGCAGTGTTTTATACAAGCAGAGTCCTTTGGCCTGTGGGGTCCTAATTATGTCTGAGAGCCTGAGTGGGATATAGCCCAATATTAACAGCAATTACTTGTACACCATTAAAAAAATCCTTCTGGCAGCTTCAACAGAGAAGCAAAGAACCACTGGAGTATAAAGATTAAAGTAGTTGGTCTTTTCAGGATGACATTAAGACAATGAGAAGATTGTTAAATTTGTCACAGTTTGAAATCATAAAGGACAAAAATCTCCACTGGTTTCCAAAGCATCAGCTTTTGAACAACAATAAATACAATTGAAAAAGAATATATTATATTTCAGTTAATCTTCTAAGTGCTTTATATTTCCTTCTAAGGCAATCTGATCAAATTTATGCTGAGAGGGTAGTGCTAGGTTAACTGAAAGATATTCAGACCTTGTATAAAACAGTTTGAGTACAGGGAAATGGGGGCAAATCACCAAAGTAAATAATTTATACCTAAAAATAACTTCTGATCTGAATTACTATTGACAATTGTCCTCCATATTCCAGGGTAATTTGGGATGAAATTACTCCTAATATTTTCTTTTAAACTATTTTCTTCTCATACGTTCTTATTTCCACATGACCTTTAAAGTTGTTTTGGTTTTGGCTGGGGTAGAGCTAATTTTCTTCCCACTGGCAGGTATGGGGCTGAGTTTTGTATTTGTGCAGAACACTGGGTGGATAATATAAAGATGTTTTTGTTATTGCTTAGCAGGGCTTACGCAGAGCCAAGGCCTTTTCTGCTTTTCATCCCTCCAGGCTGGCAAGGAGGCTGGGGGTGCCTGGGAAACTGGGAGAAGGCACAGCCAGGACAGGTGCCCCCAGCTGATCAAAGGAATATTCCAGACCATATGACATCACAGTCAGTGTATAAAGCAGGGGGAAGAAGGAGGAAGTGGGGGACATTTGGAGTGATAATGTTTGTCTTCCCAAGTAACCGTTACATGTGATGGGGCCCTGCCCTCCTGGGGATGGCTGAACACCTGGCTGCCCATGGGAAGCAGTGAATTAA
Source organism: Pseudotriccus pelzelni (assembly GCA_035584735.1). NCBI lineage: Eukaryota > Metazoa > Chordata > Aves > Passeriformes > Tyrannidae > Pseudotriccus > Pseudotriccus pelzelni. Next base: position 33,808,410 of record JAWMRA010000161.1, on the reverse strand, counting down.
TTCTTTTTTCTCCTTTGCTTATGTGTGCAGCTTTTGCTTTCCCTATTAAACTGTCTTTATCTCAGCTCCTGAATTCTCTAGCTTTTACCCTTCCTGCTGGTGGGGGAGTGAGTGAGTGGCTGTGTGGGGCTTGGTTGCTGGCTGGGTGAAATCATGACAAAAGTAATAAAGGAATCATTGTCAGAAACAGACACCAATATTGGATGTATTAGAAAACCTTCTTCAAAAGATTTCAAATTCAGTAAGTTAACTGAAATCAATACAGATTCAGTTTTCTACCATGAGCCCCACATGGACAACTATGAAATTAAGTAAAATTAATCCCTTGTCTGGTGGAATTACTGTTAATTGGGATAAAAATTTGACTTATGGTCCAAAAATCGACTTTTTTATAAACTCTGTATTAAAATCACTCACAGAGTTTACAAACTAGAAGCACTAATAGAGTAAATAGGGTCATTAGTTAATGAACGGACAAGCTCATCTCATTTAAAGCTTGACTTTATCACCTACAAGTGATACTTGATACATATACTGTAAATACAGAAATATACTGTCTATAATTCTTCCCTCTATAATATATATGAAGCATCATACTACTGTATCTGCATTAATGATTGTGTCATTATCACTTGATAATCTTGCACTTTTAAAGCAAGGTTTTGCTTACTAATGTTGCCTGTAGAAATTTTTCAGTGAAAAGAGTATCTCACAACAATTCAGTGCAACAGAGCACATCTTTTCAAGGATTTTCCAGTTAAAACATAACATCGGTTTTTTATTGACGCCTTCAATAGAGAGCTCAGTAAAGAAAACCAAAGTGCTACAGTGCTTTCACATTAAAATAAACCTTCTACAGACAATATAAAATATATTTCATACCAGTAAAAAAACTTGGTTCAGGGACTTAACAAAAGCTTTCCTGCATGAGCACTATTATGTTTGAATGGTAATCGTACACAGCTAGTGTTTTCTTAATGTCCTGGGGAGCCTGATCATTGTAAATTACCTGTGACATCTCATTAATCCTCTTTTTCCTCACAAACGCATAATTAATGGTAACATTGACAATAATACACAAATTAGCTAAGTGACGCTTTATGGTGTTGGTTTTGATTAACGTCAGGAGCCCAAAAATGACATTAATGTAATGCAGATCCCAAAAGGCAACCCGCACTTTGACCTCAGACATACATTTTGTTTGCACCATCACAAAGATTAATCCTTCCCTGGATGAAGACAAGGCAAAACTCTGGCCACTGGCATTGCGTGCTGGGCTGTCGCTGAAAAACAAACTGCCTCAATTGCATTTGTTTAAGAAGGAAATCTTAATGCATAGAAAACAACGGCTTAGTGTCATTTCCTATTGTCTTGTTAGGACAAAGATAAATGAGCTACTGTCATGATTTAGATCAACTGCTTCTCTGCTAACTTCTATTATTTGTTTATTTATGGACTATTGTTTAATTAAAAGCATACCTAGATAGAAAGCTGCACAATAAATTAAAAACGTTTTTTCACTTAATATGTGCTTATTTAAGGGATCAACTTGTGTTTAAACTATCTACATGCTGTGGGAGACACAATACTGATGTTATAGGTACAAAAATGTAGTAGAAGACTACTAAAATGAAGCAATATCTTTATCTTGGCTTCAATTAACAGGATCTAATGTACAATTTATCCCACTGAGCAAACAAAAAAGATCAACTGTTTTCACAACATCTTTTTTTCAGAAAGTGTATTTATAAATATATGTATAACTGAAGGTATCTGTCTCAAAATAGTTAAAAGCCCCATTCCCCAGTTTAAAAGCAGTGTTTGCAACTCCATCAGCCCCTTAGTAACTAAGGTTAATTATGATTATGCTCCTTATAATCCAATGATTATTGGATGCTCCTTTCAATACTTTCATAAATTTAAGCAATGCTACAGAATGTACTAAATCACACAAGAGTCATTACTATTTTGAAAGAAATAGCAGTCTAAATATCTTCTAATAAAGGATAGTCTCTCATCACTTGTCTCTCATTAAAGGTTTTGCTGAAAAAGCTTATCTGTAAAAAGCAGTGAGTAATCTAGTTAGAGGTAACGTTTTAACAGGCATTAGATTTTGTTAGTCAAAAAAACCCAGCTCCTAACCAGACTCTGCTAAAAAGTGTGGAACAATATTTGTATTTCCAATTGCAATAAAATACAAGATTGTCTTCAATTATAAAGCACTGTGATTATTTTTCTTTAATATCTCCACTTTTGTACTGGTTCATTAATACAGACAGATGAATAGGTGCTGGTTTATCTCAAACATGACAGGAAGGAGAAAGCAAAACTTATACAATAATAGAAACCTCAAAAATATTTTAACAGTACAAATACAAGCAGAAATTCAAAGTTTAATAAAATAACAAAAATGTGCTAAGCAGATAAAACTTTTCAAAAAACTTTCGTGTTCTGATTATAATAATATGTATATAATATAAAAAACATACAGGTTTTAAACCTTTCAGCTTTCAAACGTCTTATCAGCTGATCTTAACTGCTGAATTTAAAACTGCAGTGGATACTTGAAATAACTAGTGTAGCTTGTCAACATTATTTTAAAGTTTCATTTCTCATTAGTATAAATTTGGTAGCTTTTTTCCATTTTTTTTTTTATTGCAAAACATACTAAACTTTCTTTAACTCTCAAATACATTTTAAAGCTCTGTGGAATTTAAGGGGCAAAAGAGAATCCCATAGAGGCCATATATTTACTTTAACTAACCAAGACATAAATTCAGATTACTGCAATAAATTATTTCTATTATTTGAACAGAGTAAGTACAGTATCACATTTGAAAGACATTTGAGTTTAATTCATATCTTAAAATTGACAAAGATAAACAATCTCAGCTATACCAACTGAAATGCACTGATGTATACGGGATATATAAGCTAGACTCAGGAGCAGAGACAAATCTGCTCTTTGTATCATCATTGTGGCATAAGGTCATTCGAAATGTAATTGTACTTCTTTGTAAAACATAAAAAATTGTCTGGTTGGAGCTGCAAATTTTAAATGGCTTTGTCTGTGCAGTAATTCTTTATCAGCTTGTATGAACCTAGTAATTCTTTGTTTCATACACAATTTGCTGGCAGACTACAGTAACCATTTGCTGCTTTTACTTTGCTGACTTAATATTCAGCCAGATACAACAAAAACCTCCTAAATATATGTCTGGAAAGAAACCAGCCCACTTTTAACCCTTCCAAGTTATCTCAATTTCCTCTTCACCATAGATATGATTAATATTACCCTATTAGCCTGACTGTGTCATTTTATTCTTTCAGTTCCATGCCAGCCTTGTAGAAAGCAATCTGTCAAGAGATACATTTATAGAAACGATTTGTTTCAATGTTTAAGTGCTGCACATTGACTTCTAATACTTAAAAATCGCTACAGCAAACTGATTTTTAAAAGCCTATAGAATGTGCATGTGTGTGCACGTGAAAAGCAGTCACTCTGTAAGGAAATATAATTTTCTCACAGTTCACCTAACATTAGTACTCTAGCAGCTTCAAAAAAGCTTATTCTAAATATAATCTTAAAAGAATTGTCTATCTAAAATTCCTGTTCGTTGTTATATCTTGAAATTCAGGATCTACTTGAATTCCACATCTGAGTGATATCTGTGGTTAAGGCATTTCCTCAGTTTTACTCTAACCTGATTAATACGACAGGTCCAGAAGGCAAAAAATGTCAGTTTAGGTGTCCTTTATAGTTTAACACCATGAAAATATTTCCATAAATATGAAAGAATACCTGAATCAGTTAAATATGGGTTTGGTTTTATCTCCTCAATACTCTGCAATTCATATAAATATGATTTGTAAAAAATAAATGTAAACGCTATGTGCTATTAAACACACACTCCAACAGGCGCTTTTCCCCAGCTGGATTTAACATGTATGTTTCTTGCTCTGTACTTCATCATAGAGCACAACAGCATATTTTCAGAAAAGATACTCAGCATCCTGTCAGCATCTTATATAACCTTTTAGATATAGCTAATTCACAGAAGAATGATTTTCAGAAAATACAATATTCTACATTTCCAGAACTTAATACTTATTTTACCACCATAAACAAATATTTCTTCCAGTGATGGACATTTTAGTCATGTCAGCATTTACCTGTTGCTCTCTGAAATACTGCGTAGTGATGAAATGCTTAGTTACTTAACCTAGCTGTGAGTTGAGCAATTATTTATATAAACATTCTTTACACATTCATCTGAAGGTGTTTCAGTTTGTTTTAACAGTAATAAAAAAATTGACATAAAATCCAAACCACATGATGCACACATGCATGTTTTTGGGTTTTCTCCCCATTTTGGGGGAGAGAAGTAACAACCCTGTTGAGACTGTACTTTATGAAGGACTTTAATGAGATTTCTGACTATATTTTTTTACCAAGAATGTCAAATAAGCTTCAAAAGCAAAAGTAAACTGTAATGGAAATGACACATACTAAAAATAACCCTATAAATCTGTTCATTCTGTTTAGATAGTCTCCTGAGTTGTAAAATGTGAGACTGCTTAGCTTTATTAGATGTTATGGAGAAAACTAATTTTGGGGAAGTAGGCCACTGATGGTGTTATACTGTTCTACCCCAATACAGTGAAGGCAACTATTTTCTAATCTTCTGTAGTATCTTAGTAATAATTAGTTAATCTTATACCAAGCCTTTTTCAGGAAATTCTTTAGGTAGCCATAAACATACAACCTCCTAATAAAAAGGATATAGATAATTTTATCTTATAAACTAAGGCTGCGAACAAGCTATGTTTTGCTAAAACAACATCTCAAAGAAAAAATTCCATTCGATTTTAGCCTGTCAAAGCAGTTCCAGTGTTTCCTACAAACAGCAGCTATATCTTAATATAAATCTGCTTACTGAAGGGTTATTTTTAAAAATGAAAAGAATACAAAACTTTGAGAGAATGCAAGCTGTAAGAGTTGTACACTTCAATTTAAGATGTTATTGTTTGGAAAAAAATAAAAATCAAAGAAAGAATTTGGAAAGCTGCACTACATCATATGAAAAAGTACAAATAAAGGAGAACAGATTTTAAGCCTTGTATAATCTGAGAGCTTTAAAATCTCTTCTTTCCACATCAGAAAAAATTATATTAAGCAAAATGTTAACATTGGTTGCATTTTTGTGTGTTTGTGCCCAGAGCGACAGCACTCTAGGGCTTTATTTTGGGATATCTTAATCAAACCTAAGGATGGATAAGCTGATCTACACAGAACTGCAAGACAGACAAGGCTCAAAAGCTAGCACCAATCTTCCTAGTCTTTTCAAGAATAAAAATTGCAAAAATTGTCATTTTCAGATCAAGGCGTACAGCATACAATGAACCATTTTAAGAAAATATGATGGCTGAAGAGTTTCTGCCTTCGCTCCAGTTCAAGATAAAAGTGTAAACAAGCAGTTTTACTGTGATAGTTATTATAACCATAATACTTTACTAGACAGTCCCAAGAAATCATTAATGCAATATATATCTCTTTGATTCCTAAAATGCTGAGTTAATGGGCCAAATTTCATGACACGTTGTACTTGCAGTGCTGTAATTTTGTATAGCTAACAACTAAAACTAGTATGGTAGATACTAAACAGGCATTTCTTGTACTAACCTCTATTTTGTTAATCGCATAGAGGGTTAAAAAACCCCCACAAACACAGCAAAACAACAGCTTAAAGAGGTTCTCATTCCCTTAATTTTAAATGTGTCTGTCTGTGTGTGTGTGGGCATCTACAATTTTTGAAAATAAAATGGTAAGTTTTGGTACCTTCATTCAAAATATAATTGGTTACACTAAATGAATCCTCAATTATCTTATTCAGATTTTCCAAATCTGGGGAAGAACTTAATTCCTATGTTAAATGTGACTCATCAGTAAAAAATTATGTGTAACCATCTGTATTATCTAGTCTTTTTTTTACAAATATATACACATATATAAAGCCCGATAAAGAAATTCTACTATTTAGTGTAAAATGAAATTTATTATCAGCACAGGAGAACTAATCACTAAAGCCCCTAACAACAGGGACCATAGTACTTTATGTCTGGTTGCATACAAAAGGAAAAAAATCAAACAAGCATATCCAAATCAAAAACTAGATAAAATTGAGAAAATGTATGTGACTCTTACTGAATGTGAAGAAAGAAAATATACACATAAGCACCTACAAGAAGGAATAGACAACTATGCATTTAAAAAAGTGAAAGCTGTCTAATATGTATATCTATACAGAACATATGGAAAACTTAAGTCCATTTTCAATAGCAATCAGTGGAAATAGCTACTAATGTGGTACTTCTCTGATATATATTAATATTTGATGTAAAAGTGACACTGTGTTGTATATTGAATTTTCTAACAATCTAATGGAAATGCAGTGTGAGTTTAAAGGGAAGAAAATAAAAAGAATAGCTAGAATGCATGCTCACTCTACGACTACTGACAATAATTCTCTAACCTCTCGCAAATTACATTTTAGCTACTGTAGGGTACGTATAGACTCGTCACAACTAATAACATTTTTCTTTCATCAGGTTTGTGTTAACATTCTGCAAATCTGAAATGTTTACTGTAACAAAGTAATGCATTATATAGATAGCATATGGTTGCTGGCTTTGTTTATATCATTTTTAAATATCTGAAAGGACCGGTTGGGCTAAAGAGCAATGTTATTGCTTCCACAGTCAGTTGATGGGTTGTTTAATAGTATTTTAAATGTTTGTTAATGATAGTCTCAGGAAACAGGAAAGCACAGAAGCAATGCAGAATGGCAATACCACAATAGTTACAAAGATTAAAATGCCACTAGGGGACAGTAGAAAGTCACAAAATGAGGTTCTGTTGAAGAAACCAGAACAAAAGGCCTTTCTTTGTCAAAAAAGAAATCACAAACACGCATTTCTAAATAAAAATCATTTCACATGTGAGGGTTTTAAAATTTCGCATTAAATAGCAAAGCGGAAACTGGGAGACACTTTCATGAGTCTATTTTTAGGTATTTTATATTTATATCCATGTATTTTAAAATATGCAGCACTTTCCCTTTAAAAAGAATAAATTCAAGTGTGAAAGAATTTATTTGCAGCACTTTTAGAGTACTGTGATGTTCTTAAACTCCTGAAGGTATTCACCAATATACATTAATAAAAACATACAAACTAACCTTTGTAATACTGATTTCTACCTTTCCAGTTTACCTAGAAAAAAAAAAGACTAGATAATGTATGATATTGTGAGATTTATGAAGCAGTGGAAATAAATGTCTACAATTTCAGGACTTTAGAAAACGGTTAGGAAAGATCTGCTCTGTTATGGCCTATGTATGGGCATACACCCTTCACCCAAGAGCAAAGCAATGCCCTTCAGAAGTTCATACTAGATTCCAGTCTTCATATGCTGAATCCCTGCACGATAAAGCAAATTACAGCATTACTTTATCAGGGAAAAATAAAGATGCTGCAGTTAGTAATTATACACTACTTTATTTCATTCAGATCAGCCATGGACTCCAAATAATATCACACCGATTAGGAAGTTTGGTTCAGATATTTGTAGTTATTGAACTTTCACAGCTTATATGAAAACATTCAAAGCTAACAACATCAGAGCAATCTGCTGGACTGACAGGTCCTTCAGCTCATATGAGTATAGGAAGGAAATTTCAGAAGATCTTAAAAATCTTTCATTTACAAAGCAATGCATTTCAACCTAGAAATTATCTAGGTTTTGGGAGCATGTAATCCTCAGCTATGTATTTCGCAATATATAGATTATCTACTAGATATTGAAAACATTGTGAATTATTTTTTGCTTCTCTTGCTCATAAACATGCACAAAGAGGTTGAAATTGCTGAAAGATACTCCCATTCCAGAGCGCTAAAACACAAACTTAAAAGAGCAATGCAAGTCTGTCTCCTCATAGCCTTATAACTGCAGTCATCTCATAGCAGCATCATGAGCTTGAGCACATAATAGACCTTATATAATTAAGCATTTGTTTGAAAGCAGTAAATCTAAGAAATGTTGTTCTAAAATAAAGGATAGAACTGTTTTCAAATGGAAAACTTAACTGACATACCTATATGTGTGTGCAAGAGAGAGTGGGGAAGTCTAGTGAAGCAGTGAACATGGAACAAATGCACAGAACAGGTAGACAAACACCCTGCATTTGAAAAAACAACTCTTGTACCGTAACACCAAAAGGAGAGAGGGAGAGAGGGGTTGGGGGTGAGGAGATGAAGAAATGGAAGAGAGGATGGAAGGGAGAGCATTTGGGGGAAGAGAAAGGAGGGGGGAAGACAGGAAAAGCAGAAGGGAGAGAGGATAGAAAAAAGAAAAAGAATTAATTCTAAATGTCTAACAATTTGTATCAGACACCATATGCACACAGAAGACAAAAATTGCAACATCCCCTAAAATTCACAGTTCATCAGTGTAGGCAATGGACAGTCTAGAACTACAAGCTCATTTCTCACATAGTACTGTAAAACTTTTTTAATTGGTGCTGCATTTCAATAACTGGCTTATTGAAGCATCTCTCAAGGTAAGTACCTATACCACAGGATTGAAAAACAAGATATTGCCCTAAGCTGGGATACTTCTGTAATGTCCATGTAAGATGGGATTTTTTCTTCTGAAAAATTTGAAAAAATGTTTCAGATTACCTGGGTAACAGATGATTTAAAATTAGGCAGGGATGCATTCACTTGTATGAATGCAACAGGGGGTATTACCCTTTCAGCCATTATTACGTCCTTGGAAGCCCTGCTAAGATGTTTACTCTCAGGAAAAAAATGTATTCAGAGGTCAAAAGGACTTCTAGAAAATGACCCAGGCAAAACACTTCAGCTAACACTGGACTTTTTCAAGCACTTCCTCAAATTCGCTGAACTGTCGTAGTACACAAACATATTCTTCAGTGATTTGCTGAACAGCACAGACTTTCGATGCATTTTCAAACTGTAATTAAGCACAATTTTTACTAAATTAAAACCCAAATCCTAAAAGATAAAATGTGCTCAGAACAACTTATGTCACTTAAATCAGTCACTAATTAGATAAAACACAATAAATAGAATAAAGTCTGAAACTACAAGTCATTTAACAGCAAATGACTCTGAAGTTCTTATAGTTTTGTGTTGTGGGTCTTAGAATTTTAGGGATACTTCATAGAAGTGATACCTTAGCAGTACAAATTTTCAAAGCATTGGCATTTTGTAAAAGGAATTAGTATGCAGGGAAAGAGTGAAATCATAAATTCAGGGTTAGTAAATATCTTTATACTTGGTTTATTTAAAAGAAAAATTAGTCTCACAGATGTTTCAGACAGGCTGATGCTTGGATCCTTCTATAACAATATTTTTGTGCCTTTATTGTATTTTCAGCGGGTTTTTTTCACTATATTGGACTTCACGTCTTTAATCAGTGCATGATTTGTGCTCACTTTTCCTTTAGCTTCCCACAGTCACTTTTTCAAATACTTTACCAAGAATGAGTACTTCTTCCAATTGTCTCTCAAGCAAGACCATTCCGCTGCAATACTTCCTTCCTGCTATTCTCAAAACTAAACCTCACACTGCTGCATCTCTTCCCTACCTTCCTGCCTCAAGATTCTGAGTGAATTTCTCTTTTTACTTTCAATGTCACATGTCTCTCTGATATAATTTCTTTCTTTGCTCTTCATGTCTTGATTTTCTATGCTTTTGTAACCTTAGAAAATCATACAATAACATACCAATTTTTTATTTGGTATTCCCGTATAGCTGAAATTTAGGATTTCCTACATTAGGATACACTTTTGTAGCAACTAAGAATCTGGTGCTTAGATGTGTTCAGATGTAGACTAATTATCTCAGAAGAATTATTTCTTTATGCATTCATTTAACTGTAGTTGCCATTGTTTTTAACTGAGCTTTGAAATCTCAGCATAGTTTATGAAAAATAAAGGTCTATTCCTGTAAGAAGCACATTGAGTGAGATGTTGTTGCTTGAATTTGGATATGAAAAATACCAAATGGATTTGCACATAATTAATTACAGAAAGACGTCTGCAAAAATATTTTGTAAACTGTGGCATTATTAGATCTTATACAGAAACTAATATTCAGTGTCTTGTAACAAAAAAGGAATTTAGGATACTCTTTTTCTTTTTAAAAAATCTCAGTGTTCTATTTCATGGCAAATATATTTTTGAGATAATAACTTGTTTCTGTGCTAAATACAAAAAGCAGTCTGGAAAAAAATAGTGTAAACATGCTAAAACTTACATCTACTGATCTCTCATTTAATTCTAGGTACATGGAAAACAATGGATAGTTCTGATACAGCACCTGATTGATATTTCCAGGGTGTGAAAACCTCCACCATGAGATTAGGCTGATATTGCATATTCAAACACATACAATGATATATTTGTCATTGCTATTGACCTTTATCTCTCCAGTTTCCTGACAACCTTCTACAGTTATTGACATTACAAATACCAGCGACAACGTGCAGGGCAAAGTATAACCTTTCATTTACCTTCATGTCCCTCAAATGACTCACGTACGTAGTTTCAACAAAAGCTGCAAACAATGATACTGTTGATTTTTTTTTCTTAACTTGCTAAAATGTTTTCCATTTCCCTCTTGTTCTCTGAAAATCATGCCAATAACTCACTACAAAAGAAACGATTTCAAATGAATACAGGTAATTAGAAGTGTCAAGAAATCAGCAGAGAGTAGGGTTTCTGCCATCATTTCTGTGGAAAGAGTGCCAGATTCCCTTTCAAAAAGGTCTTTGTCATTTTTTAATAGAAGGTAATTAATGTAGACTACAGTAAAGTGTACAGGATCCCAGTCACTTGTCTTTCTTTCCTTAGAAATGGGACCATAAAGATGTTTTGATTTCTAGAACAATCTTCTGTGGTTATTTAAAAATGACTTTTAATTACAAGCATAGTCTTTAAAGTCCTTTCATTATTATAAAAGCAAGAAGAGGAAGAACTTGGAAAGGGCACATTTATACAGGTGGAAAAAAAAAGTTTTCTTCTAAAAATTCCAGAGCTAAATAGTTTGTTTAGAAAATGATAGAATGATTTTGTATAACTTATACCATCCATTGAGGAGAACACTAAAACCAGATCTGAACATGGAAATCTATCCACTAGTAGCTCAACATTCAACTGTCCAAATACAGAAAGGTGAAACAACAATGCTTTTGTAAGGAATATTACAGATATTGTTTGCAACGTTACATACTAGTAGTAACCAAAATCGCTGCTTTGATAACCATATCTCTGACAAAGAAACCCAAATTTTCTTAGATCTGTACAAAATTTGTCAAAGAAAATTGTGCACTGCATGGAAAACTATTTATTCAGAAATCTGGAAAAAAAAAACATAAAATCAAAGAATACACTGAGTTGGAAGGGTCCAACAAGTATCATCGAGTCCAATTCCTGACCCTGCACAGAACCAGCTCCAAGAGTCATATCACATGCCTGAGAGTATTGTCCAAATGCTTCTTGAACTCTATCAGGCTTGGTGCTGTAACCATTTCCCTGGGGAGCCTGTTCAGGTGCTCAACCACGTTCTGAGTGAAGAACCTTTCCCTAATATCCAGCCTAAGCCTCCCCTGATGTATTTTCATGTCATTCCCTCAGGAAATGTCACTTGTCACCAGAGAGATCAGTGCCTGCCACTCAGCTTCCCCTTCTGAGGAAGCTGTAGGCCACTATGAGGTCTCCTTTCAGTCTCCTCCAGGCTCATCAAGCCAAGTGACCTCAGCCACGCCTGGTACCAGTTCCCCTCAAGGCCCTTCAGCATCTTCTTAGCCGTTCTTTGGACGCTTTCTAACAGCTTTATATCCTTCTTACATTGTGGCACCCAAAACTGCACACAGGACTCGAGATGAAGCTGCATCAGCACAGAGCAGAGTGGGACAAGCACATCCTTCGATCGTCTGGTGATGCTCCTGATGCACCCCAGGACACGGTTGACTCCTGGCTGCCAGGGCACACTGCTCTTTAAAAAATGTGTACAGTAAAACAGAAAGTCAAATCACCAAGTCATTAGTGCATTGACATCAGTAACTTTTCTTCACAAGGAATTAAAGCCTCACGATGAAACAAAACAACCAGCCTTAAAAAAATGTATCTAACAACACATCTAATCAACTGTGTTCATGCTACTAATATTAACAACTATAGATGTTTTTTGTTGCCATAAGATTATCCAGAACTTTTCTATTTCCAATATTTTCCATGTTTCCCTTCATGTTTCGTATGATATATCTGCCCTCCCTGATCCTTGATGACACAAAGAAGTAATTATTGAATTAAAAAATGAAAATATTTTTTCTCTTTTCTGTTTCCCTATAGCGGACATCTAGAGGTCTCAAATTTATATTTGTATTGATACAACAAGGTATACCAATACAGAAATTTTATTTGAGACAAAAGGCCAACTGTACTGAATGTGACTAAGCATTTTGAAATACAGAGATCAAAACTTTTTTGATAATGAAAAAAGGTCTCAAAAATCTGGAATACTGGTAACGAAGTATAGCGTATGTAAGAAATAATAGCACAATTTTTAACTTTGCATTTCCATCTGTATGTTCAGTAATAGAAGAAATTTATAATAACATTTACTAACACTATTTATTTGTGTTACAATGAGGTCATCGGTTTGGATTTTAAGGCAACATAGACATCTAAAAGGAAGAAGCTGACAACCTTCTGATTTATGTAAATCAAGCCTAACACATTTCATAGTCTGCATGTCACTGCCAACAGGAATTAAAAAGTAGTAACAAACATAAACAGCTCTCTGCTTCGTGGTTCAGAAAATAGTTGATAGATCTTAGGGCAGGACTTTCCAAAATCTTCACATATTTTCTTCTGGATCTGCAAGCAACATTTCCTACTGCACATGCAGTTTCACAACTGCAGGCACTCTCTCATTGCTTCTGCTGTATGCTAAAATCAGTGGGAAAACTTTCACAAATTCCAGCGGGCATTATACTTTCCACAGCTATAAAATCCAGAAGAGACGGTACAAGAAATCATAAAGGTTTGTTGCCCACTCTCCAGCTCTGAAGAAAGAGAGTTGGAGAATCACTGTTATTCATCAGCCTTAATCCGTGTTTCTAACTCCTGTGAGCAAGAGTGGCAAAGGTTGGAAATAGCAGAACCATAAATGAATTTTAACACTAAGAGGGAGTTTAAGTCTTTGATCTTGGAACAAATTTCAGATCAATGTGTTGCAGAGAACCATACTTGAGTATTAAATTTACTACATAAAATTATATCATAAACAAAATAGTGATAGAAGTTGAGGCAAAATAGTTGAAGCCTATAAATAAGAAAAGGGTTTTGTCCTAGGAAGCCATGAAATTAAGTAGAATAGTCAGACAAGACTTCTGACAATTTGCAATTCCTAGACTCCTATTTTAGTTCACAAAATAGGTAAAAAATTGAAGTTAGCTTACTCCTGGACTAAATTCAGTAACGTGGCAAAATTACCTTAGAACATATAGTAGAAAGCAACTGTCTACATATCACATAAATCTATGTGATATCACATAATTTCTTAGAAGCATAAAAGTGAGCAGGTAGCCTACCTAGTCTCTCTTACAGTAGTAGCTTTGTGATAAGCCACTGGCACAAAGCAATCCTAACGACAGCATAGACAGTCAATCACTAATGGTTTGATGTATAAATTGAGAAGATTCCTCTAACACTTAAAAGATTGGGTGCAAGTTTGAGTCATTATTTTTGCAATGTCCTAAGTGTGTGACCTAACACTAAGTAATTGCTTATCCTGAGCAATTGTTGCAAGCTCTGTGTGCTTGAACTATCCCACCGTGGGTAAGACAGCAGCTTTCCAAATGTAAAGCATTAATAGTAGCATTAAGACATTTCAAAATTGCACACAGTTGGACAGAAGAGCTGGAAGCTGCTACTTCAGGGAATGGGAATCACCACTGGCTGATAACAGGTAAAAATTATATTTAGCCAGAAATTCAGGTTTCTGATACCTCAGGTGAACATCTCACTACTGAACTCTTTAATCTGTCTGCTGAACTAATTAAAAGTCAAATCACTCACAGAGGAGCAAAAAAAAAGCTACCCCCACTCATGTCACTAGCTGTGAAGTTCAACTTCCCACACTTGGGAAATGGCTGACACAGATTAAAGACTCAGATTTAAACAGACTGCAGGGAAACACAAAATCCTTGACAACAGGCAACTGATTACTTAAAGGCCCCTAGTTTGGTAGAAAATTCTGCCCTGGGCCTAAAAAAATATTAAGCTATCATAAATTACATTACAGTGCATATGTTTGAGAAAAAGTTTCTGCTGAATCCCATTTCTGTTCCAGTACATTGTTTTGTTTTTAAAGAACACTTTAGTCCAAGAGAAAAGAAAAGGAACAGGAGAAAAAAGCCATGAAAGTCAAAACTATCACCATTCCTATTATTCAACTATTCCTGTGTATAAAGAAAAGACTAACTAGAGCTGGGCTGAAATTTATAGACACAACAGGCTCTGCACCTTTCAACATTCACTCATATTCTTGTCCACTCCTTACTTGTAGCAGAGAATACAAAGATATTCTTATTTGAATTGGGGACCTTTTGTATAAGAAAACAATTTCATTTTTAAAATAAGTATGTAATACAAGTCAAATTTTAATAATTATGCCAAAGTGTATGAATTTTTGCTTTTTTTTAAAGTTGTTAAGCTAAATATTTCCAAAAAATTCCGTATAAATATTACATGGAACATGTACAACAAAGTTATGTGTAATCAATTACGTGGAATAATGTACAAGGATTTATACTTCCAGTAGGTTTTTTTCCCCCTTAATAGATTTCATTAATCAATAGTGAAGCTACCAGTGGTTGTCTCTTGCCATGCACTACCATAGAGAAATATGCTGGATACAGCTGGAATTGTGGGTTGAGCATGCAACTTTTGTTTTCAATTATAGTACTGCACCTGATCAACAGAAAGGGCAAGGTCTGTATTGTATGATAAAAATAAACACAGTGAACATTTAGCTATGATGATTTCCCTGCCAAGTTAAAGATCTTCATTCATGTCCAAAAATCGGTAAGTTTTGTAATGATAACATTTTTTTCTTCCACAAAATAAAAGGCTTTTTCATGAAATGTATATCGATACTCTACAGCTCAAGCATATTATAACAACACTGATGTTTTGAACCTGCAAGACACAAAAAAGTAGCTCATCCCAAGGACATGAGCGTCTGTTGTAGTGTTTACAGTTGTGCATTCTAGTGGGACAGTTACTTGTTGAAGGATGAAAAACAAACGAAAAGGGAATCTGTTTTAAGTTGGTATTGGATGTTGCTTCAAAAGCTTCCCTAATTTGCTCACTACAGAAGTACAGCTTTCACTGTAGCATAGTTCAGTACAGTAGTAAATACCGTCTGTTTCTTCCTGTGTTTACATACACACATGCATGTAGACATCCCAATACCATGCTGGTGGAACAAAAGTTGCAATATTAACAACAGCAATATAGCTTAGTAGCGGTTATCCAATTTGCCCTTCGTGCAAGTTGTTGTAGTGCCTGGAATATCAATTTAGTTGAAAAACATCCTACAAGTTATTGCATATCCATTCTTATCAAGCCACTTTTTTGAAGAGAAGGAAAGGAAATAATCGTTGCACTGGCCAGCAAGTTCTATATATTCACCTGGATTAGGTTAATGTGGAACAATTCAAGCATTTTTACTTATTCAGTGAGGACACCTCTTTTTTGACACTTACATTAAATTATATGTGTATTCTCCACTTTCATAGCAAGAAGCAACATGTAATAATAAGGTGATTAATAATACCTAATAATATATAGCATGTAATAATAAGATTAATATCTAATAAAAGAATAAAATCTAAACCTAAGTTTAAACAATAATAAATAGCATCGAAGACATAAGGTAATGTCCTAAAATGAATTCTGAAAAGGAGTTAATGAAACTGTGCTAGCAGTTTCAGCTGCTGAGGTACCAAACTAATTCAATAAGAATACAAAACTATGTCAAAACCATCTTTCCACTTAGTTCAGTAACAAAAACTGCCCCGATACAGTACTCTAAACAATATCAATCATTATCTTGTTGATTACAGAAAATGCAGCTACAAAGTATTACCACTTAGTATAACTAATAATGTTTAATTTTCCTAGCTGTTCTATTTATTTCAAATTTAACAAGCTTCAACTACTACTATAGCTTTCACATTTCCTCAAGCCACTGAAGTCTAAATGCCTGGGAGGAGATACAAAACCCTTAACTAGGTAAGACTAGAGATATGAGCATTCAGTTTAGAATTAGCAACAGAACAAGGTTTAGAACAGTACCAGACAACTGAATCAGCATGGGATCTAGGGAGATCTTACAAGTGGTCTCATCTTCTTCATGTGTAATAAGAAATTCTCCCCAAACTGTGATAGAATTAATCACGTGATGAAGGGAGATCTGCGAATTGCTCTGTACATGTGAGTTCTAAGGATCTTTAAACAGGAAATTAGGAGGTTTGACTTCCAGGCTTGCCTTTTTGGTTTTGTGAATTGACATCTATAAAATATTTCTGCCTTTTTAAGTAAAATAAATTCAAACTAATCCACTTTCATGTACCATTTTAACATACCTAGAAACACCCAAAATTAAAACTTCTCATCAGTATTCCAATTTGATTACCTCAGAATCCATCCTCACAGTTTTCCTCAGAAGAAAAAAAGGACAAGCTTCTTTTCAGCTGGATAAGTGAAATACAGTGTATATAGTCCAAAGCAACAGAATCACCAAAAGAAAAAATTCCTATTGTTAACTAACAGTAAAGTGAACTCAAGTTTCAGCTCTATTTTGGCCTCAGACCTAAATGCTAAACTTACCCATGTCCAAATACAGCTTTGTTGATTGTAAATAGACAGGACAGATATACTTGCCTCTTCTCCCACATCTTCCTACTCTCAAAAAAATAAGTCTATTTAATGGAATAACAGACACTAAATATATTCAGGACAAGAAAAGGGCCATGAAAAGAGAAGGAAAGAATGTAAGATTTTCACTGTGAACACACACAACAGAAAAAAAGTATTGGGAAATCTCATTATTCTTCTAGAGTCTACAGCTTATAGCAATCTAGTCTAATGGCTCAGAAGGATGAAGTTCTCCAAACTTCAGGTAAAAATAAATATGCTAATAATTTGAAGAGTAGAAAAAGGGAACTGACTCCTACAGAATTCATTAGTCCAGGTAAGCAGACCCTTGTGCTTTAATTTTTGTGCATCAAAGCCAATAAATAATTTTCTCTATGTTCTTTCATAATTGTCAAATAAGAAACTGTGGATCACATAACTTTTCTGCCACTTGAAAACTATGTAACATTGATACTTTCTGCATTAACATAATTGCTATGCAGTGTACTAAATGTGACTCCTTTTAATGCTATATCAATATGCCTGACCTCATAATAAATATTGTGGTCCCTGGTCTTTAAATGTTGAACAGTGATGTTTGGGTCAATGGCATATTAATAGGAGTCAACGATTTTCATGAATTGTTAATTAATTACTTTGTACTGTTTTGCACATTATACTGGTCATCAAAGAAAAAACAATAGAGCTTTTTTCCACAAAAGAGAAGAACAAAATGTGATTGCTGAGCCAAAATACAGATAAATCCGCATTGTTTCAATTGCCTAGGTGCCAGTAGGAGCTTTCCTAAATATTACTTAATATTTTGATTAGCATATTGCTTTGCTTTAAAATATCTGTCCTAAAAGATATTTTGGCTAAGAAACAATACCAAGAATGTTTTGTAGTATGGTGAGACAGGTGTAGAGTTGACACAAAAATAAGCAGGTTGAGCTGAAGCTCTTTTACTTCATGACTTTTCAATGTGTGCAGAGCTATCTCCAGTAGCTAGTTTCTGTCCAGATCTACAAAACTTGTCTGAAAGATAAAATTGTATTTACAAGTACACAGGCTATAGTACTATAGTAGCACTTGTTGGCACTGAAGATTACTTGATAATCATACCTATGTATCATACTAACAGGAAAAAAAATATAGACTATGCTCTTATATAAAAAGGACTACATTCCCTATTTCACTGCAACCTCTCTAAAAAAGTATGTTTCCCTGAGCAAGTGCAGTTATGCTCAGTTTTACAGATTGAAGACTCAGAACTGCAAATCTAATTGTACTTCTAAAATGAAGAGGTTATATTGTGGAAAACTAAATATGCAGGACTTCCCAAGGAAACAACACCAAGAATGTGTTGAAGTTTAACTATTAGGGAGTCAGGAAGAATCAAAATTAAAGTTAGCCAAGCAACATTAAATATGCACTGGTATATTTCATAGAATCAGAGAATCATAGACTTAGGTAGAAAAGACTTCTAAGATCATCAAATATAACCATTACTGCAGGACTGCCAAGGCCACCACTAAACCATGTCCGTAAGTGCCATGTCTACATATCTTTTAAATGCCTCCAGGGATGGTGACTCAACCTGGACGACCTGTTCCAATGCTTGGTAACCCTTTCAGTAAAAGCATTGTCCCTAATATGGAATCTAAACCTCCCTGGTACAACTTGAGGCCATTTTCTCTGGTCCTGACAGTAGTTAGGTGGTAGAAGAGTCCGATCCCCAACTTGCTACAACCTCCTCTCAGGTAGCTGTAGAGAGCGATGAGGTCTCCCCTGAGCCTTCTCTTCTCCAGGCTAAACAGCCCTAGATTCCTCAGCTGCTCCTCATATGACTTACACTCTAGACCCTCCATCAGCTTTGTTGCCCTTCTCTGGAAATGCTTCAGCATCTTGATGTCTTTCTCACGGTGAGGGGCCCAGAACACAGGATTAAAGGTGTGGCCTCACCAGTGCTGAGTACAGGGGAACAATCACTGCCCTGGTCCTGCTGGCCACACCATTTCGGATATAGGCCAGGATGCCATTGGCTACCTTGGACACCCGGGCAAACTTCTGGCTCATGTTGAGCTGGCTGTCAATCAGCACCCCCAGGTACTTCTCTACCAGGCATCTCTCCAGACACTTTTCCCCAAATCTGTAGTGTTGCTTGGGGTTGCTGTGAACCATGTGTAGGACCCGGCACTTGGCCTTGTTGAAACTCATACAACAGTCTTGGCCCATCAATCCAGCCTTTTAGATCCCTCTGCAGAGCCTTCTTATCCTCCACCCGATCAACACTCCCGCCCAACTTGATATTGCCTGCAAGGTCACTGAAGGTGCACTTGGTCACCTTGTCCAGATCTTTGATAACGTTATGAAACAGGACTTGCTCCAGTACTGAGCCCTAGGGAACCCCACTCGTGACCAGCTGCCAGCCGTATTTAACTCCATTCACCACCATTCTCTGGGCTTGGCTATCCAGCCAGTTTCTATTTACTATATTCTACTGTCCTTACATGCTTTTTTTCTTTATTAAAATCCAGAGTAGAACACAGGAACACATGCTACAGCTTAAGCTGTTTTCCCAAATTGCTACCAGCAAATTGTTTTTACTGCCATCATAACCTTCCATATCATTACCAATACACAGTTAATACTTTTTTCACTAAAGGTAGTATAATTATTATGTTTAATCCAAATTCAGTTACTTTTGCACTGTTTACTCACAGTTCAGGAGACAAGACAGTTTGGGATAAATCAGCTTCAGGTGGCCTCACTGAATGCCTGGAAATTTTCACCGTCAGTGTTTGTTGTTATATTTACCATATAAAGTTTTCTGTAAAAATTGTGCTATTTTCACATTTCAGAGGACTAAACCTGTTTGCCTCCCACCATTACCACAATGCTTCCATCAGCACTTTGTATTTCAACATGGTAAGCAAACACGGCTATTCATCAGTGCTTACTCAGTGCTACGGTAAACTAGTCATTATTTCACAGGATTATTATCTTACAGTATTAAGAATATGATTACAATTATTTTGTATGCAGTGATTAAAAACTCAAACATTTCATCATCATCAATCCATTCAAGAGGACTCAAGGTTGCCCATGCAATTTTTATTATAAATTCCTTCTTTTTGTTCTTTCACTATGCAATTTTTAAAAGGATGAAAAAGCTTTAATATATGGTTTTTAAGATATAAGAAATATAGCTCATAGAATTTGCACAACAGGAACTACTTGGCTAAATAACCTCTGAACACCCTATCTCATTCTTCCTCAGACTTGGTTGAGTGCAATCTTCTCGTGTTGAAAATTACAATTTAAAGATCCACCGATACTGCTGAAGCAGGAATCACTTCCTGTTTATCTGCCAAGACTGCAATTTCTCAAGGGTTTCTGAAGATCCCCGGTTTAGTTATCACTCGAATTTACTGCACCATGGTAACACCATGGTAATACAGAATAACAACACAATAGGGTGTGCGTAAGCAACGTATTTAACAGAATAATGTCTTCCAGAGATATTACATTCATAAGTTCAGCACACACATTTTTGGCACAGTTTTTAGTCAAAACAGTCAGTGGATAATATACAACTAAAATATGTTTATAGGAAGATTTTGGTGTCATCAAATGGGTCAAGAACAATTTTGGACAATAGTCCCTTTTCTCATAAATGGGACCATAACATACATTGAAATATTAGCTTTCTATGGAAGTATTTTGAAAACAATGTTAAGGTCTGGGACAGAAACACTCAGCCAACAAGGCTCAAATTAATCTTGACTCATTCTCCTAAAACTGCAAACTAGTGAAATATTTCTGTTTAGACTTCCAGCTAAACAGCTCACTTTGACAGACAGTTTCAGCCAGTTTTAAGTTTAAGGACACTTAAACCAGGGCATCTAAAAATTCTTCTGAAAATTAACTGCAGTGTTCACTACTATTTTGTGAAAATATATTACTCTACTAAAATATAAGAAGGATGTTATGGTTCTTGAGTTATACTTCTGCTCAATCAGATTAGATGAATAATTTTTAAAAAATCATGGACAAAGGGAGTGTAGAATGAAAATGCAAATTCTAACTACAACTACCATAAGGTTTCTCAGCAAATAATTTGGAAGTATCATACCGCGCGTGTCCTGTTGGGTTTTTTTTTAAGCTAGGAAACAAGACACATCAGACAGAGTGAAGAAAGCACATCTATTCCACTAGCAACACACTATCCAATCACAGCACATCTGTCTTTCTTCTGTGATGATAAGGATGCACAGATGTTTTTTAATATCCATAAACCAATATGCTAACTATAAAAACAAAGGAACACATACAATATACTGCCAGTAATTCTATTATTCTAAGATAAAAACAAAGATGAAAACAGAATTAATCGGTTTCTTAAAACAAACTTCTTTCTACTTATAAATCAGAGTAGCAAAGAGAAATAAATACATATGTATCCTAGTGATCTAACACCCATCCCAAGCTAGCCCCATCTTGTGTCACTGCCTAAGTCATGCAAATTACACCAGAACTGCCAGTTGACTAAGATTAATGACACTGCGCCAGCTTCTTTGTTTCTCTCTGTGGCCGTTTAGTGTGAAATACTATCCAAAAACATTATCTATCCTCTATTAATCCCACAAATTTGTTCACACCATGCACATTGTTTAGGGCAATTTACAACAGGAACATACTGAGCACAATTGCATTTAATTACTTGGGTTCTAATTACATTCATTAAAGGCTAATAAAATAAATGAAACAGCTTTAAAAGCTTCTGCAAAACACATGGGTCTTGTCTCCCTCATGAAGCATGCTGTAGAGGTTTGATGTGAAACACAGATTTCAACATATATGTCTGCCTATTACGTATCTCTAATATGCACAAAGACATATAATGCATACTTATTTATTTATTTATAAACCATATGCACATCAATTCTGAACGATTCTGAACACTGCTGCTATTTTCTTATATTACTAGTCATGATGATGCCAGGCACCCCAAACTAGTTTTTAATGTGGTATGCTGAGATGGAGGAATATCAGTTTTAACATTCTATCCCAGTTCATTTAACTCTTTCCACCTCTACTACAGTTATTCACCCATTTTCTCTCATTTTATATCTTCATTATAAAAGATACAAACCTACATCAGAAAGACAGTAACACAGCAAGAAAAATAAGAAGAAAAGAGCAGGGAAAACCACATTACTTTATTTGGAATATATTGTTAAAATATTTTCTTAAGGCTCATTTCTGATATTAATCTGAGATCTGAATTTTTTCTCAGTAGCTATTTACATTCTGCAGTCTAAATAAATCCCCCACGATGGTTAAAAATGTAGCTTGTTAATAACATAATTTCCTAATTCTTGTGTTTTTATGTTATTTCCATCATGCTTAGAATGTGGGTTATGGCAAAAGACAGAACCTGGAACATGCAGTTGACAACTGTGCCAGAGAAAATTCAGCACTGGATATTTAGGAAAAAAGTGTGAATGGTGAGCTCCACTAGTTACAACTGCTCATCGTTCTTGGATTTACAAGAAGATGATCTTGGTACTCAGTGAAAGCAACACAAGTTCTAGTTTATCATTGTACAAACCTTACATTGTGTACATATGTGTTCTCAACTGAAGATCCAACCTGGCACACTTGGAAATTTAAAACTCCTAAGTATTCTGCACTACAAGTACAATGGTAGTCAAATATGTCTGCCAACAATTAAAAGTAGGCAAACTTACACACAGTTGTGTTTTACAAAGAAATCCAAATAAAAAATTTTTAAAAATCAGCCATGAGGATTAACCTCCAAGTATTGCAAAACTTTAATAAACGTTTTTAAATGCCATAAAACACTCAAAAATTCAGTGCAGATTCTATGAAATAAATCAGGTCCGTCCATCCAATGTATCTTTCTATCATAATTTAATAAACATTCTCTGGCTAGCAATTTGTTAATTTTAAAATATTTTAACAATTTCTGTATTTTCAGTTCACTACTGACAAAATAATTGTATTTTACCTTAAAACAAAATATAAATCAGTTTTTCTATTAAGAATACGTTTCACAAGAAGCAAGTGCTGATACAGCACTTCAGTCAGTTTAACTGAGAGTAATAAAATAACTACAGCTATATGTACCATTTTAGAAAGTCCACCTTAAAATGATACAATTTGGCCACATAAACGTCTGAAACTGTTTCTTATTATGAACACAGAATCAATTTCTTTTGCAAACTATAAAAGACCAGACATTTAAAAAAAATCATATGAATCCCTCATTCAGATATATAAACCCCTCATTCGTGAATCAACATTTGCTTTGGAGAAGGGAGGAGGGGCACCCATCCTGCACAACAAAGCAGCAGCTCAATACAGCTGCCATCTGGCTTCCTCCTGCAGTTCACTTCCCACAGCAAACAAGATCCACGGTTTCAGGAGTGCTGGGGAAGGGAGAGGGGCTGCAGTTTTAACCTTACAGCTTTATGATGGGGCATTTTTCCACTCCATAAAAACCCCTCAATATAGGAGAATGGAAGGTTCAGGAAATTGTTAGTAGGATAGAAAGCCTTTCACTTCTGTGCTTCTGGTTCAGATACACAGCAACTCGGTGGTAACCAAATATAACTACTACCTAAAGGACGTTTTAATGAAATGAGTTAGCAGATCTCAGTACAATTCCTAGTGAGCAAGCATCCAAATCACTAAAAGCAACACCAAATACAACGAACTCTTTCCTCCTCACTGTGCAGAAATTGCTTCTCACCAGTAGCAGCTGAAAACATTTCTAATGTTACGGCATAAACCAAACTATTTTAACTACGAAAGGAGAAAGAGTGCTAAAGGCATGATACAGCCAGTGAGGGATCTGCTGTCTGATATGTTGTTTCTGCTAAACTTCATAAAACACAAATTCAGGTTATGTCCTAATGTCTATTGTCTCACTAAACTGGGACATGTCCTTATCTTGGCTTGCATAAAAGTGAGGGAAAACTAAGAATCTAACATTTTAGCTTTCCATTTATAGTGGGGCAGCAAAAGACTCAAACTGATAGATGTGAAATCTTTATTTTTCTTATTGTTATGTAACAGTGTGCATTCACCATTTAGCTACATTTACAAAATAGTTATAGACCTGAAGATTCAGGCTGTGTGTACTCTGATGGTTCTGTCAAAGAAAGATAAATATATGCTGAAGCAATGATAAAAGTACTGGTTTAAGCAGTAATATAAAACCTAGCAGCTTACTTGTTGCAAACAGTAAGGATTCAAGTCCTTTCCCAATAAATTATCATTAATATCAATGAAAGCCCTAATAGGTTTCCTTGAACTCAATGGAGTTTTTCTATTCCTTCAGCAGGATCTGATTTTATATACATTAATGTTGAGGTATTCAAACTAATCTACAGACAGTTCACACCATGATGAAAAGTAAGACAATTTCTTACAATATCTAAAAAGCAGCACACAGTTTATAGTCCAAGTAAAATAAAAATTCAACATCATGTTGATGGCAAGGTCAAATGCTGTTCTAACACCATACAACTGAATGGATAATATCCATTAAGACTGTTCAGTGAAAAACACCAACAAAATGAATAAATACAACCCAAAAGCTAATGACCTCAATCCCTAGCAGCCCCTTGACCCTTATTACTACAGCTGCTTGTGTAGGAAAGGATTAAAGGGGGCTAGAAATCATTGGGTTAACATACAAGGGCTCAGAAATTTGACCTTGGTTACTTACAACATATATCCCCTACTAAAAATGAGTAGATGAGGTGAATTAGAAACAGGGCTAGCAAAGGTCAGCTTGAGTGCAGATAAGCTAGGAAAAAGGGGGCTTGAAAGGAAAAAAGGTTTTATTTCTCCCACAGCACTTTGTTGTAATCAAGACGGTCTTAGGACAGAAGTAGGATTAGGGTAGCTGG
Source organism: Pseudotriccus pelzelni (assembly GCA_035584735.1). NCBI lineage: Eukaryota > Metazoa > Chordata > Aves > Passeriformes > Tyrannidae > Pseudotriccus > Pseudotriccus pelzelni. Next base: position 33,783,455 of record JAWMRA010000161.1, on the reverse strand, counting down.
CACTGTTGGACATCCTAGATAAACTAGGATGCACAAACTTTCCTCACATCTTAAACAGAAGCACCAATTTTCAAAGCTAAATAAAAGAACAACTATTCACCATGAGATATGTAGCACCAAGTTCATACATCATAAGACATAAGAGGAACACTCTCATCACCATGACCAGAAAACTGGACTTCCTTACTAATTGAAATCATACATTCAATAATCATGACTCTTTTGTCAAACTGCTTCTGAAATACTCCTGTGCTAAGTAAGATCCTTTCTAGGTACTAAGGTCAAGATCAAAGATAGTAATCTACAAGTTAAAATACACAGAAAACCACAGACTAATAAACTTGACTCCATCTCACAAAACCATCTGATATATACACACACACGAATCAGGCAACCTCAGATGCCATCCCACTCACTCTAAAGAAAAATCTTGTGATACCATCCACAGAACCATTAAGTACTCACAGAAGGCTTTTAGTCAAAAAGCACGTCTCTCTAAAAAGATCATGTTTATTTGAAAGAGATGCCTGAACATCACAGAGGGAGTTACCGCTGTCAAATAATATTGGTACTTCAAGAGAAAATCATAAACCAATTCTGAGCAATTTTAGAAGATACCACTTTGGAGATACCTTCCAAAAAACACCTTGGTGGTCAGAAAACACCTTGGTAGCCTCAGAAAACTCACCATCAGAAACATTCTAGGTACAGTCCAAAGCCACTGAATGGATAAGACCATATTTAAGCATGAAACGTAAAATCTGACAATATATCTCTCTTATTACTGCAGTAAATAATCTTTACACAGAAAACACCATCATTTTTCAATTATACAACTGCACTTCTAGGAATAATACAGTTTATCCCAGTAACTTGCCATTGGAACAGCTATGATCTGTTGCAACGATCTGATCTTTGCTTAAAACTACGCAAAACCTACATATCAGAGTGAACTGACATGGTCTACAGAGGAGAAAAGTACCCGTCTGTGAACACCTCTCACTAGTCACATTCCTTTCTCTCTGACCGCTTGTATACTATGGCCCTATGCTCAGGTAAAAACTAGAAACATTTTTGAAATTTTGGTAAGCAAAACTTGTAATTCTACTGGATGCCAAATACCATGGATGCAGGAGAATGGTTTTATCGCACATTTTAATCTCTCTTCCTTCTCCCTGTGACTAACCTGTGTTTCACAAGCAACAACAAACAACAGCTTTTTTCCCTAGAGGTAAGTATCTTTGTCTTTCTCTCCTGTTCTCCGTTGGCCCCACATTATCCTGTCTCTTCCAAAATACCAACTGTTTTGTGGAAGGTTTTTTTTAAGATGGCTGAATTGATGTATGTCTGCTATCTCTGAGCAACTGTTCTCAACTTTTATTTTGCTGCTGTTTCTATTTCACACATGGAAGATAGCAAGCCCAGCTCTTTCATATATTTTATTTGGTCTAATAAAAGATAATACAGACAGACTTCTTCCTGTATTTCTTTAAAGTCAAGTTGAAAACCAAACTGAAAATGTGAGGCAGATACAAGGCAAATCATGGCATAATAAACCTTCAAGTTCATTCTACTTTCAGAATTCTGAAACTTAAAGAGCAATTTTCTATAATTTAAAGAACTTTTTTAAGCATAACCTTTAAGCTTTTAAATAGTGCCTATAGCTCTGAATAATTAACAATGTTTAATTAACTTTTTCCTGGAAAAAAAAAGAGAAAGATTGTTTTTGGTCAAAGGTATATTCACTGAACTTGAATGAAGAAATAATGACTCCCTAAAGACAAGGTCAGGATTCATGCACGACAGAGAACTCCAGATCGGGACAAGCATGGGAAGAAGACAGAATATTGGATCAATTGTATTGTCTACTTTTTCCATTATTAGTTTCTTGCACAAAGCAAGCCAAATACTATGAAAGAAGTAATTTTTGATCCAAGACTGGACCTAAGCACTTACAATAAGATGAGAAGGTGAACAAACAGTTAATTCATCAAACAGCAGCGATTAGATTTCACTGAAGGTCAGAGAAAAAAAAGAGCATCAGAGTAGCTCTCTGCGCTTTACCTGGGAAAACAGTTAGACTGTACGTAATTGTTTGTGGTATTTATGAGAGACTGTTGAGTGGTGTTTATCTACTGAAATAGAGACAAAAAGACTGAAACAAAAAAACATAAATGTAACAATTAACAAACCAAGGTGTGTGGAGCTTTGTAGGGGAAGCTATCTAGGTTCTTTGTTGCAGCTATTCATAAGGCAGCTACAAATACGTCATTCATTTTACAAGCGGAAACACAATTTTTCAGTTCATGTTTAATAATGGCCCACTTTATGATAATTTGCTCTTTTGATAACTGCCATTTACTTTATACAGTTTTTTTCCCTGCCTTATGGTTTATCATCAATTCATGTTTTCACAGGTAACTACTGTACCACCTCCCAGCCTCTGTTTTACTAGCCCATGCAAGCAAAGCTCTTCGTTGAGGTTTTATGTTATTTCATTTAGCTGCAACCTACTCCAACTGAACTCATCTTTATTGAAAGCAGATAACCAGAAATGCACCACAGTATTCCAGGTGATGTTCAGGCCATATGAAACTCTTGTACAGTGGAATTAATACTTACCTGACTTTACTGTAAATACATCAGCTCCACAAGAATTTCTGGCTCTTGACATGTTTACAATCAAAAAGTGTAATTAATAGCAGAAATTCTTGTTATTTTCACGTCATATTACAGACTTCCATCCCATTTTGCATTACTACTTGTTTCAAGGTCACCCAACAGTAAGGTATTTTTGCATGAAAGCTTATCTCTTGTCTGCTCTAACACTTACTACTTTGTTTTTAGTATATATTTTGCTTTGCCAGCATCATTAATGAAAATATTAAACAAGATGGTCCTCTGAAACATTCCTTCAGCATTATTCCAGCATCTGATATTTTCATTTTCAATAAATCTGTGGTCTCGCTAGACATTTTTTAATCTTAATTTTTAAATACCTTAATTACAGTACAAATTATGTTTAAGAACGACATCATAGCCTATAAACTTAGTGAAAAGACACTGAAAAAAAGGTCAGTCATCACAAATATGTAACTGGATTCTGACATTAACAATAACTTTTGTTTTCCACTCTATATCTGGGAAGTTAATTTCCCATGGTTACACAAGTCCTAGTAGGGTTTCTCTCTCTAATAATATTTCAGGAATCTGAATATATCTAATATATCCAAATATATATTAGACCCCTGGGTGTTCTTCAGTAGGATCTGTTTAACAGCTCTTCCATAAGTGAAGCAGCATTTGCAACTATCTCCAGACAAAGGTAGGTACATTCTGCTCTTTAAAGCATAGCATAGTGATAATACAATGCTTTTCAAAGATGTAACAAAATCAGGTATATCTTCCTGGCTTTAGAAGCTAAAAAGTAGGTATCTCTCAGCTAGAATACCTTTAAAGCAAAACAAACACATATTGTGGTAAATATTGCCCCAGTATTAATATGTACTAATGCATGATCCATTGTAAAAGACAGAAAAACATACACAATACACTTCTGAATGCCTGCAACTAAGAGCAATACACTTTCTCTTTTCCTCCAAAGAAAACCTGAGCAGAATCTTCAAGAGCAAAACAATCCATTTTTTTAATTCCAGTAAGAATCTAACTTGGCAAAAGGCCTAAAAGATTTATAGTTACAATGATATCTTTAAAGTAATAAATAATAAAAAATTAGGAATAAAATATCTTACTGCTCTATCAGTAATACAATGTACACTGCAAGCCAGATAACTTGAAGGTTTAAGTACTGAGTTTAAAAGCCCTACCAGGGGGCTTTTGGATCATTGTTTTTTTGGACCAAATCCCATAGACATTTTTGGACCAAGTCCCAAGGGCTGTTAGAATAAAGTCAAAACCTCCACACTTAATCATACAGAAGAACAATGGTACAGGTCTCATTTTTTTCAGTTCATATTAATTCCACAGTCAAGTCACAAAAATGAAGAGCTAACTTGCTGTTACTGAATGAATCGATATTGAAATATACTAAAATGAACATTTTACCATTAAACCAAAAGGCTTTAAGGAAAGAAAGAAGTACACACATAGTCCTTCCATGGCTTATTTTTGTTTCTACTGAGGCCCAGCGAAAAATTGTGACAACAGGTAAAGAATTATATATTTTCTTCCCATTTCTCCTTCTCCACTAGGGCCAGAAAAGTTTCTTGCCATTCCTAAACTGTTGTTTAACAGTTTTGTAGCTTTGTATCAATTTCAAGCAAACACAAAGTTTAACCTGTTGAATCTTATGTGACGCTAAAACATAGTTACCAAGAATTTGTTTTCGAGTCAATACAATAACACAATCTCTACGAGACAGCTGCATTTACACCCCAAAATAGTCCTGGAATAGCCCTCCACAGTACTAACTTGTAGATCTTTTATTAAATGGAGCATAATATGCTGCTTGTCCTTAATGGACTAGAAAATACATTAATAGTATATACATTTCACAGGGCTGAAGTTAAAAATACAGTACTACTGTACTTAAAATGGTGAATACTGTTTTAAAAGCAGCATACAATGACGCTACTTTGAAGCTGGTTTACAGATACCCCTATCTGTTAAAATATGACTTGGCCATAAATCCATTAATCCGAACCATACTGTAGCATAGTTCTGATGTCCTACAAGCACTAATTGATAAGTTTTCCCAATTATAAGCTTTATTCTTATGAATGCAGCAAATGAAGACATGGAAGTAGAAGAAATCTCATTTTTGATAAACAAGACTCTAGAGTTCGTTAAAATGTTATTACTTCAGAGCTGGTTATACGTCATCATTGATATAACAATAACAGATGTCTTACTTGTGCATTCCATTTCTGCCTGCCTTTCAGCTATGATTCTACAACTTGTAAAGGATTAGAAAAAATTGCCAAAGGATTTACAAGAGACTTCTGCAGTATTATTTAGAAGACAAGTGTCATATTGTTTTTACAAACTCGTCAACTAACATAACTCTCATTGAAGGACTATATTATGTTTTACTTGCCTAGTCTGAAATTATTGATTAGGGGCTAAGTTTATCAGTCAAGATTACAATATATGGTAATGGTAAGAGATAGGAGCTAGTGGTAACCATGAGGATACTGCCCAAGAACACTTACACTTGCAAGTAAGTGCACATAAGTATGACAAATACAAGCACTGAAGAAACTTGTTCCCATATCTCCCCTTTTTTTGTTGCTAGAAATAGCGAACAGTTTTCCAGTTCCCCAAATGAGCACTCGGAAACAGCGAAGAAAAATGCCGAAGTCCTAGCATTTAAAAATGAACCATGAATTTTACAAATAGTCATTCCATGAATTTTAACCTTTGCCAAAAATACTTACTATTATCTTCACTGGAAACGTTCCTCTTCTGAGGACTACCTAATCAAATTCTTAATCTATTTACATTTTCAGTTGCAATTTACAAAATCAAATTTCACCCAAAATCTTTGAGATGTTGTTCACCAATTATTTGACCAAAGCTACATAAACTCCATTCCCATTCAAGTGACTAACTCACATTTATGTCTATGCAGATGAGTAGAGAAATCACACATCCACAGTTTGAGGTAGTCAGGGGAAGCCACAAATCAAAGCTTGCTGGATAAGCCCTGCAAAGCAAAATAGCACACCAATAAACATACCTTCACACTGACACAGCAATCTGTTTTCTGGACCCAAACTGGAGTCACATTGACCAATTCAAGGCACAGAAAGAGCAGCTCACATCATTTATATCACTCTGTATAGATAAGAAAGTTCAACTCAGCTTATTACACAGAAGTTTTCCTAAAATCCTACTTTTTTCTAAAAATTACTTAGTTTAAAAATTCTTAGAGATGCAAATTCTAAATTTTACTTAGATGCAATAAATCAAAGAATCATAAGAAATTAATCAGTTCTGATCTTCAGAAATTAGGCCTAGGTGGTACACCAAACACCACCACTGGAAGAAAAATATAATACTTAAAACCAGTTTAAAGATAAGGGCTGTCATGTATAGATGGTACGCAATATTTTTACAAGAAAGGCAAGCATTCTATCCACTGGCAGTATATACATCTTTCTCTGACATCTCTAATAACTGGAAAAAAAGGACAAAAAGACTAGTTCTGGGAATCATCAGTTGCAATTATATGATGACCATATACAGTACTACTCACAGCTCAGATCAAAACTTCAGTTGGTTAAAGGCTGAGAAAGACTTTATGAGAATATGAACACTGAAGGCTTTATTTTCCTCCATTATTATTTATCTATTTTCTGGAGGCAGTGTGCAAATCACTGCTTTAAGTACATTGGTGAATACATAATACTAGTTTCAAGGTAGAAATTAATCCTTCCAACTGGTGCAAAGTGTACACAAGATACAGGAAAAGTTTCTGTATCACCACTGTATTTCTGTGGAAGTTTCCAGTGCAGACAAAGTATTAAGGTCAGCTGAGATTTCCCTACACATGAGAGACTCTCTGGCTACTCTTCTAATCATATGCTTTATCGGAATGCAAGTAGAACTTCCCTGGCAAGTCTTCACAGCCTAACTGCTATTAAACCTACAATTTCCTCCTTAAGCAATTATATTTCCAGTTTTCTCAGCACAGAAAAAAAGAGACACATCTTATTTTTGCCTCCATATGTTTATGAAGGATATCTAAATAATAAACGGTTCATTAACTTGTTCCTGCATCAGTATCACTGATTAGCCATAACTCGCAGGACTACACAGTAATGAGTCTTGAAGTTGCAAAATATGTGATGAAAGAACATAATTCAAAAATTTAAGTTATTCTGAAAGCTCTTTTACAGTTGAACATTGTTGCATACAGTCAAATAATCTGCCTGACATAAATTACTAAATAACACATCCACTGAAGAGTGTATTCATGAAAAAAACAGATTCTGGAACTCACATTATCAGAACTAAAATGGAGCCTTTGGTGCTTATACCAAGGATAAAGAGTTAGATGAAAAATACTGTCCTATTAGTTGTAAGTGGGTTTAAAAAAAGTGCCCTTACCTGATTTTGACTAAAACCTTATCTCATTCAAATTTCACAGAATACCAGAACTGATTAGAACTTCATGAAATACAACTTCTCCCTGCTCAAAACAGGTCACCTCAAGCTAGATGTCCAGAACTGTGTCTGGTCAGCTTTTTAATAACTTTACAGGGGGAAATTTCACTCTATGGGCAACACATTCTAGTATTTGATCACATTCAGAGTAAAAATCTGTTTTCTCATGTTCTGATGGAAGTTTATGTTCTAATTTGTGGCCATTGCCTCTTGTCTCGTCAGTGGGCACTATTGAGAACAGTCTGTCTTCCTCTTGTTCATCCTCTCCCATCAGGTATTTAAACACAAGGTAAGATTCCCCCCTTGAGCTGTCTCTTCTCTCGGCTGAAGAGTCCCAGGTCTCTCATCCTTTTCTCATATAAAGATATTCCTTCATAAAGTCCCTTACTCATCTACGGCCCTGCTCCGGACTTGCTCCAGTAAGTCCATATCATTTTTGCACAGGGGAGCCCAGGACTTCAAAAAATACTCCAGATGTGGCCTCATCAACCTCCTGGCAATGCCCTCCTAATGGAGCCTAAGATACTATTGGTCATTTTTGCCATGAGGGTGCATTACTGGCTCATAGTCAGCTTGCTGTCCAGCAGGACTCCAACATTCTTCTCAGCAAACCTGCTTTCAAGACTGCTGGACTTCAGTATGCGCTGGTGCCTGAGGTCATTCCTCCCAAGAGGAAGTACTTCGCATTTCCTTTTGAACTTCATGAGAAATAAAATTACTTTAAAGTACTTTTAGGAATCCGAAGACAGCATAGGATTGATCAGCTGGACCACTAGATTCCAACCTCTACAAAAGTTCAAAAAATGTTAGAAAAGCAAATTTGTTTCCAGTTGGATTAACTTCAAACTCATATGGCAAGATAGCTTAAACATTCTTTCTTGGCACATGAATGAATGCAACAGTTGTTTAAAACACATCTAAGCACAAGTAAATATTCATAGTAAAATTCACCACAATATGTTCATAATGGTTAATGTCCATGGATAAACTCCATTTAATGTCTGGCTTGTACTGGTCACTAGGAAATAAGAAAAGACAAGACATAGGGGACCTCCTGACAATTAACACTCCTCCTTTTCCTGTGATCCATGTAGCACGGTAAAACAAGTAGAGCATTATCACTTTTGTAAGTTACCTTTACTAAACAGGTCTAGAGAAATGGAAAGATCACTCTACACTTCTATCCCCTTCAGCTGCCTCATGTAACTTCACAGACACTGCATGCTGCCTGGGATACTTCTCTCAGGTTTTTTCTGGTATTCTTCTGACAGGCTTAATTTTTAATTTTATACTCTTTCTCCTGTTTCATTAATTTCCTCCTTTTGCCAAAGAGCATCTGGTAGTTACATAGGACAATACTGTGAGCACATGATTAAAGAGAGAACTAAGAAAAATGTTTTAAGCACCATTGTGGTAAAATCATTATATGATATTTATTAATATTTAAAATTTCAAATAATTTTCAATTTTTAAAAACAATTTTAAAGGAATATAAATGGCAAGCAATAACTAGATATCTAACTTGGATAAAATTCTACTTTGCTTAATAATATTACAGGTTTTTGTTGGTACTTGGTTGAGGCTGGTCCCTTTTATTTTCATTAAAAATCCAGGGAGCTTTGTAACATACATTTACATGTAAATGACACCTTCATGCTATAATACTTATGTATTATTCTTAGAACCTCATAGATTAAATCTTTCATGAATAGACTATTCAATATCTATTTCCAGCTTGTACTATTTTCCATTCTACAGCAGTCAAAGTTCCTCACTATACTCTCTGGAAACATGCACAACCTCTGCATGTAGATTTAGCCTGGTTCCAAGAGAAAATGTTTAAAGAAGGCCTTTGAAGAACATCAGCAACACATTAAGGGTTTAGAACTCTAACGAACTTCATCTGTTTAACTTCTCAAAGAACAGTTTTAGAGGTGACTTGAGCAGCAACATTGACTTTAATTTGATATATTTACCATACAACCCAACAAAATCAGAAAAACAAGCTACAGCAAAACTAAGTGATAAAAATATAGCTAATCAAGTTCAAACTTACAATTGACAGCAAAAGTAACTAACCACAAAGAACTTAGTAAGAGTCTGTATTTCTGGATGATTTTAAATCGAGATTTAATTATATTTTTTGGGTACCATATTGTTGTCAAAAGATGCTCTCTAATTCAATTACAGGTTTTGAATTATACACAGATATGCCTAAAATATCTATTATTCAGGAAATCAGACTAAATGCTCATGGTGCCTTTCCTTCTGGCCTCAAATTAGAATGTATCAGCATATTAGATTAGATTTTAACCTAATTTTGAATGCTTAAAGAAAAAAGCAGGAGTCATGCTTTACCCATCCAACACAAATACTATCAAATATAATGTTTACAATATTAGAACACTAAATATGGAAACAGTAGACTCATTCTCAAAAATACTTTTTTTTCTTAAATGGCATTATCTAGCCAGGTCTTTTATAGCTTTGAGCAGTATCATCAACTTGTCTTGAAAGACAGCCATGCAACATGGCAGTAGTCTACCTTTTAACTTACCCTTAGGGGCTACTTAACCTCGTTTTACTTTTTCCAGAACAAAGCAACGCTAAGGATAACCAAGAGATGATATATATGTCATAACTATGTAAAGGTCAACCAGGTTAAAACACATTGGGTTCCACTCATAAATATTTGACTAATAGGAGTGCATTTTTCATCTTAAACTCTAAGATTGGCATCTCAGTATGCAGCAAATTATTCTGACTGAACATGTACATTACATGGTTCCCAAGTTGAATTTCTCCAGGTATGTGCCTGAATGTCAAATATCAAGGCAACAATTCTTCTCTTACTATTCTTTACATTATAAAGGTAACTGACTACATCAGTATGAGTTGTACAACATGCCAATTCTGATCTTGCTTACACACTTTGGCTTCCATTAAACTATTTTGGATTCTCACAAGAGTACTTTAGAAGCTGGTCCTATATACCTCATTATTAACCAAGGGGAAGCTTCATTTAGTTTATAGATCAGAAAGAATAAATTAGTTTTATTACAGGGGAACAGATGACCTAGTTCAAGACTGCCCAAGTTTAGACAACCTAGGTTGTCTCTTCAGATATTGTTGAAGCAACTCGTTTTAGTGCTACTGTACACATACGCATAATGGAAATACACTCAAAAGCTTTCCTCCCTAACAAAATTAAAATTAAAAAACCAAACCAAACCAAAAAAAACCACAAACATACACACAAAAAACCACAACACCTGCCAAAAAAAACCTGAAAAAGCACCAGTAACCCAGAATTTTTTTTTCTTCTTGTAATTGAAATTAAACTTGCTTTGATGTGCAAAGAAGGAATTAATGGCTACTACTTACTACTCTATGGAATGATATACTTTTAAATTTATATTTCAATTATTTAGTGTTTCAAATAATTCATCTGTATCATCTTCTCTCTTGATTCTTCAACTGGAAAAAAACAGATCTGAACAAGCAGCCATGTGATTCCAAAGAGAATGCCATCTTACAAATGATTAATATTTTCCTTCCCAAAAACGAGAGAGGTGAGGGGAAGCCTAGACAACAATTTCATACATTTACATGTTTTCCAGGCTATTGTATTAAGCAGGGGTTTTTCCCTCCAAATTGGTATGGCTTGAGTTAGATTTAAAATCTGTTCCCAGAGGAGGCTGATAAATGGATTAAAGTGGAACATAAATTCCCTATGTCACCCAGTCCCTTAAACCTTGATGTCAGTAACATGCCTAATAATTCCATTATTATAAACGTCAAATATGTTTTACATGCGTTAGAAAGAATAAATGGGTATCAGAACAAATGGAAGACTCAAGAAACTGTAATGTTATTAAAATGTTCCATGAAAAAATATCTAATATCTATAGTACAGTGTACACCAATCAGAATTCTGGATTCTTATTTTCTTGTATTTTTCACACTGAATCCCCTACTATGTGCACTATGCTACACATACTTTGCTTTCCTTTTCTGATACTGCTTCTGTGAAGTGGCATAACAGACTGAGGAGTGTGCAAAGGCAGAATAAAAACTCACAGTGTGATTTATTTATTTTAGTACTTCATCTGAGAAACGTCACACAGGAATCTTGCTTAGACAATATGAGAATTTTTATTCTACTCAGCAAAATGAAATGCCTCAGCTGAAGTCGTGTTTGCACTGGATTTTAAGAAAGATGTTGCAAAGTATAGACAGCAAAAAAATGACAACCCTTTCAGAAAAATTACTTACTACAAAGGACTGAAAGAACTGGGCTTGCATACACTGCCAAAGAAAAATGGGAGAAGTGGATCAGAATTACAATAATCCTGAAACAAGTAAAAAAGCCGGTGATACATCATTTTCCCATTTCTTCAAAGTATACAGAAGAAAGTGTTTTCATTTGCAATCCATAGGCTTGGAACTAAATATTAGAAACAAACTTTCCAAGTTCAAGTGGAGTAAAATACTAAAACATATTACCAATGGAGACTATGAAAATCTCATTAGGGAAATCTACAATAAAAAGTTAGAAATATTTCAGTATGAGACAGTGCAGTTATTTGATACTATCACATATCTGATCAGGTTGACTACACGATTTCGAGGTTAGCTGCATTCAACAGTTCTATGATTCTGTGGTAACAGTCACTCAAAGAATATTCCGATTCTTTAATGGTGAAAATATTTGATATGTAATGAGAAGTGAGAATACTTGGGCAATAAAGCGTTAAGCATTTTAGAAGAAAAACAGCAAAAGAAACCTCAGCTATTCAATATAATTCCATAAGTAATAAGGTGACAATATAATTTCACTACTAGAGGAAAAAAAAAAAATCATCCTTAATCTACTTCTGTGCTGGTCCTCAAATCTTATCTGCTCCAAAGTTCTCCAAAAATTGTTATATGCTTAAGAGTTCCACACTACACATAATAAAGTCCTAATTTTCAGGTTTGCTAATAATACACAGCTCCTACTGAAGTCAAAACAGCATTGGTGAGAGTCTCAGCAAGCTATATAAGCAAACCTTTGCTGTTTTCTTCTCTTTGTGTGGCAGTAAAGGGAGGCAAACAGAAAAGAGACTCAAACTACCACAAAGCACACAAACCCACAAATTTAAGTTTCTGTGCCAGTTGTTAGGCACTGGATAAATCAACAGGTCAGGGAGTTTACAGGAATCTGTTATCTCTTTCACGATTCATTCTTAGGCAGAATTTGTTCCTCTTTCAGACATTTTGTTAGAAAGCAATAAAGCACAATATTGGAACTAGTTTTAGCCTTGTATTTACCTTTCTATTTGAAATATTTCTGTCTGTAAGAAGAGATACAGACAAGCTACCTAGTTAGTCCAAAGTATTATGCTTCTGATAAGTTAATAAAAAAATAACTGGCAATTCAGCATAGCCTTGCTGTCTCAGAACAATGCTTGGGAAATACACTACAAAGTTATAAAATTTTGCTAAATAGCAAAAAAAGCTTGAAAAAAATGAAATCTATCAGTAAATGTACTTGTCATTTCACTAGTTGTATTACAACTTAATTTTGTTTTGATATAATTACACATTGCACCATTACAGTCAAGCACTGAGAAACTTGGACATTATACTATGCATTTTGATGTACAACCTTGCTCCAGTCCTTCTCTTTATCAGTATTACAAAACAGTTCCTAATTTCTAATTTTTCCCTCCTTTGCCTTACTTACAAGGAAAATAGCACATCTCTTCATTACTTACTTTTAACACTTAAATTCAAAATTTGGCCTCACTTATGCTTTTACTCCCTGCTGTCCATGTCACACATACTAAGCATTACCATAGCATTGTATTGCATAAGTACGAGAAAGAAAACATATACTAGTTAATGTATTTTCAAAACATCGTCTCCTCTGTCATGTTTATTTGTGTATACTTCTGTGCAAGTGCGTGTATATATTTCTATTTAATTCATATACATGTGTATGAGAGAAATTAAGTTTGAAATATTTAAACAAAAACTGTTTGCTGATTTGGGCTCTCCAGTGTAATACACCCAGGACCTGATTTTTCAGCTTACTGCATTCAGTACTCAAGGTTCAACTTCCATTAAATTCAGTTCCATTTATAGTGCTTAGCATTTAGTGCAATGATGCTCTCAAATGTAAATTCTTAGCAGAACATATGCAGGATAATCATATTGCTTAATGACTGACACCTAATTTAGATGTCCAATTTGTGAAGTTAATCCCTCAAGGCTCTGCTACCATCAACAGAAAGAGGTAGCCTTGCTCTCACTAGCTATGCATCCCTATTTCCTCCCATGAGCTGGCACTTACATTTTCAAGGCTGTTCAGTGAGTTAGGTTCACAAGCTGTTTTAGCTGCACAAGTTGATTTAGCTGCAAAATAACATTTTAAGTGGGTTTTTCGCATGTTAAGCTTTCAGCAGATCAGCTGATCTGTCTGACCATGTACGCACACAATCAGCAGCAGCAGCAGTCCTTCAAGTTCACAGCTCTGAAACTGGCCAGAGCAGATTGGGATGATCTCTTTAGCCAACAGCTTATGGCACCAATGTAATTAAATTAGATGGCTGGAACAGAGTAACACGCATGTTGTGTCAAAAAAAAGCCCTGTGGAAAGCAAATTCCATCAAATGATTTCTAAGCTTACAAAAAAAGTCCATAGAAGGAGAGAATTCGTATTCATGGAGCAGCAGTCCAATTATCTTCACACTTAAATTTTCTTTCCATAGCTCTTGCTTCATTCACCCAGTACATATACCAAACTCTGTAACAAATAAAGCAGAAATCCTTCAGAAAAGCATTTAATTCATCACATGAATTTTTTCCATACACTGAATAAAGCTGAAATCCCTTGGGGAAAAAGCAGTACATGGTAGTTAATGATATTTTAACACAGACAGACAAAAGAGGGCAAATTATCTTTGAATAATTTAATTTGAAACCAGAAAGGTATTTCCATGTATCTGAGTCCGAGAGCTTAAAAACGCAAATCCAAACTCCAAAAATTTCATCATGTCAAACTAAAGTGGAGTCAAGTGATAGGGTAAAGGTAAGAACTCTTCAGGCATGTTGCCATGTCAGTTCCAGAAATTGATTTTTAAATAACTCATAATTTTCAAGGATCTTTTAAATCTTGTTATAGAAAATATATAAACATGCAGCTTAAGATCATAAAAGTGGCCCAAGTCCATTAAAATTGATAGACTCTCTATTGACCATAGATCAGGCTTCACGTGTATAGTGCAACAGTCTCAATATACTGTAGCAATGAACTCCTTCTCTTTCTTTTTTTAAGCACTTCAACAAGCGAATCTGTATTTTAAAGAAACATATCTGGCATATTAATAGTATATAAAATTATATTAATTTGCTTCAATGACTTCTGTAATTATAAAGAACAAATGTGAGGACACAGAAAGAAAACAATGACCGCCTTTTTTAATCGGTATTCTGCTATGTATAATCATTCTGTTGCTCTCATGTTCTTCACACTGTTGTGGTATTTTACAGAAAAAAAATCTTAAGGTGACATCATCTTGTGAATTGGCAAAACAGTTAATGTTTTAACAGTGCTGCATAGAGCAGCTGCTTCTTTTTTGTTTGTTTACTATATACTGAAGATATTATGGTTTGTTTCACAATACAGACACTTTCGGAAAGTACATTAAAACCTATGGATATAAATTAGATCATCAATTGAGGGTTCTCCTTGTTTATGAGGTAACAACTGTATCCTGTGGAGGTGTTTATTAGACCTGTTACACATACAGTGGCTACCAATTTAAGTGGAAGCATGCTCAAGTTTTTTTTTCAATACCAAAATGTCAAATAAGAAGAATTGTACAACAAAAAACCTCACACAAAATAGATGAAAACACTGAAAAATATTTATATAAGCACGTGCACCAAGCTGAATGAGGTGGGAATATTAAAAGCATTAGAGAATTGTAACTAGCACTCCAATCAGTTGCAGATGAGATTCTAGTTCTAACGTAGTTCCCAACACCAGCATCTACAATCAATAGATTGGAAAACATATATGCGTGCTAGCAGTCTTTGCATTAATTTTGTTACAGAAAGCAACATGGACCAGAGATTTCGTCTATGATGAAATGGAGTGATAAAGTAAAAAGATATCTGTATGTAAGGTCATAAAAATCAGATAAAAATTTGCACTTTGTGCATGAATTGATTCCTCATAATATCATACTATAATTACCTATTCTCAAAACACAGTGGTTTTAAGCTCTGTGGAGAATAATGAATGATATTTTAATTCTGAATTGGATGTAAATCACACTATGCAATCCTCTTTTTAACGTAACAGGAGACACATACTAATATCATACACTACCAACTAAAACAAAATAAAAAAACCGACGAGCCTAGAGTCCATTACCTACTGTCCTACACCAGCTGTGCCCAAGACTACCTACCAGGAAGGATGGTCATTACTGAAGTCCTCTGCCAGGTGTTTCACTATGTGTCCATGTCTTTATTTTCCTTCAGTAGGTTACGTCTTCGCGGGTTTTCCCCCCCTCATTTGCCATTCCCAATTGTTCGTTTTTTCCGTAGTGTTTTCTCTTTAGTCTACTATCATTCTTGGAAGGAAACTTTGTTTATATAATAGAGGGACTGGAAACCAACCTCAAGGCAAAAATCAGGAGCAGCTGCCTCAGGCAGATACCATGGAAAGTATCTAAAACCAAAGCAAGCACACAGTAACTACTTCCTGAGAATGTTCCCCCAGAATGCAACTATTTGCAGCTCTCAGTCTCCCTGAGCCAAATGTAAATTTAAGTTTTTCCTGCCTTTTATTTTTCTTACATATTTCATCCAGCTGCTTATTAAATTTACGCAAACTTCCACCATCTACAACATCTTACAATATAGATGTCTGCAGCTTAATTACACACGGTCTGATGTCTGTTTGATATAGTAGAACCGCAAAGGCAGTTTGATTGCTGGAAAGAAGTATTTAATGGACTCTTTCTGCTAGGAATATTTCATTTTTCTGTCACTGGATTTTTGGAATGTTTCATTGGAATTTTTCTGTATTAACTAATTTAAGCAAAGAGCGGCTTATACTTTGCATACAGAACTTCTCATCTATATTTTGCATTGCACCATTGCAAAATGCTACTCTGCAGGAGTTCACATCTGAGAGGTGTTATCTCCTTACAACAGCATGATATTAGCTCCTCTCTGCTTCAGCGAACCCTCATGTTAGACGGTTATTTGCTTTTTTAAAAAATATTTTTGAAATCTACAAAACCTTGATGCAGTAGGAGGCACTACAAAATATATCCAATATATACACAATACATATATCAGATGTTTGTAGTTTGGTCCATCCACTGATAGCTTCATATTGCAGTTCTAATCTATTTCACTTCTGTGCACTGTAGACTGAAGTGTCATTTGATTTATTAAAAAAAATTAAAATCAAGAACACATACTAATGAATAAGTGAAATGAACAGAGACAGCAGTTATAGATAGCAACATTTTTTAGAAACACCTTTATTGGAAATTATCCCTCAACAAAGTCAGAAAATGTTTTTTGTTTGTTTTTCAAGAAGCACTATTGATTGTTTCTAAAGGAGCAGTCGTAGAGGTAGTGAAAGACCATTTAATTATTTTCTTTTAAATCTATTTCAAAAGAAAAAGACGTAATTATCATCTTTGGAAAGATAGGGGAAAATTACCTTTTCTATATTTCAAGAAAACCATATCTTTACGGGCCTTTAAAGTGGATAATAAATTGAAAGGAACACCCTCTTCCCTCCCAAACAGACGTATCTCCTACTACACTCTTCGATAGAGGTAAAGAAAACAAAATATCTTTACGTTAAATAACACTCCTCATTAAAAGAATGATCTTTTTTCAATTTCACATATTAAGTTTTGGTCTTGGGAGCGAGGACAGAATCTGTAATTTCTCTCAGCTTCACTGTTTTCTTATACTGTGGGGTAACTGATGAGTTTCAAACAATTATATTTAGACTATATTAACAGAAACAGCTGTTCCCAGGTAGGCTTCAGGAAGGATCAAGTGGTAAGAGGGTTCTTTGGGAATTCTCAACCAGTAAGAAACCAGTCATACAAATATTCCTAGATGACTGACCCTGCTGACATACCTGTGATACTCACTCTTCCTTGAAGTTCCAGGTTTTATACTCTTGCAAGAAACTTTGAGAAGTTTCTGGCCAAGATGAGGAAAAATACTCAAAATGGGATACTAAAGTTTGCAAAAGAGAAAGCAAGTGAACAGAATCTAAAATTTTAAAATAATTAAAAAATCAGCTCTTAATCCATATTTTTAAGTGCCTGAAACCTCAAGATTAGGACTCCACTAGCCTGTATACAGTTCCTGAATGCAATTAAACTGAAATCAAAGGGAGCGTTTATATTTTTCAGTCACACGCATGGTCAGTTCCTTGTAACCTCTGGTCTTTACACAAGTACGTATCTATCTTCGAAGTTGTAATAGTTATTAAAAGTGCTCAACACAGAAACTTTGCAACGTATTTACTGACAGTTAAATGATATTTAATATTGTTTGCTTAAGTTTGAGCCCTAACAAACTTTGAAGTAAATCCACGCACAAACTTTGCCGGTTTTCTCCTAAAATTTAGCGGGACCCTTCACCGTGTACACATGCAAGGCTGCAGGCCCTATCTGCATCGGCAGCCCCGCTACTACAGCACTTATTTTTCCTTTAAAAAGCAAGAAACAGTCCTCAGGGCCTCCGAAATTGTATTTCCAAGCCGTAACACAGCAGGGCTCGCACCCCGCACGGGCGCTCCCGCACGCCAGAGGCCCCGCGAAGGGGGCGCCGCCCCAGCGGGCCTCGGGCCCGTCTGCCCGCGGCCGCACCAGCGCTACCCCGCCAGCTCCTCCGCCTCGGTGGCGCCGCAGCGGCTCGCAGGAGCGGCCTGCGGGGCACCGAAGCTGGCACGGCCTCAGGCGCCCGCTCCGCCGCGGCCCCCGCGCTCCGCCCCACTCAGCGCCGCTCCCGCCCCGCCACGGCGGCCGCCCCAGCGCCAGCCACCCAGTGCGGCTGCGCAGAGCCGGGCGGCGCGGGATGGCCGCTCGCCCCGCCCCTTTCGCCCCGCCCCGCACGGCCCGCGGGGCGGAGCTGCGGGAAGCGGCCGCCCGCCCGTGGCCGCTTCGGCAGCGGGCTCGTCGTAAAGGGCGCCCGGGGGTTGTCGTGGTTCCCCGCCCCGCCATCGCTGGCCTTCTGCCTCTCGCCGCCCGGCGCGGCCGCGGGGCTGGGGCGGCGCAGACCGCGCCCCGCGTCTCTGCCGCCGCCTCCGCGCAGCCCCGGCGGTGCGAGGCATGAAGCTGAGCAAAGCCCAGTACGATGAGATAGCCCAGTTCCTGGGGCACGTGCAGCCCACCCGACAGAGCCTGAGGAAGCTGAAGGAGAAGTTCCCTAGGTAAGTGCTTCCCGCCCTTCGTCGCGGGATCCCGGCGGCGGCCTGCGGGCTGGCTGCGGGCGGGCGAGGGGCCACGGGGGCCGCTCCGCCAGCCGCACCCGTGCCCCAGTTCTGGCCCCACATGGTACAAAATCACCAGGACACGCACACGGTCTTCGACGGCAAGCGACAGTTCGCTGAAGCTGCCGCTCGGAACAGGGTGCTGCTCACCCACCGTGACCCGAGGAGTTGGCACAAAATAAAGCAAGCTCACCCCCCGACCCTGCCGCACGTCCAAGTGAAAGCTTTCGGGCCAAGTGAGGCCCTTAAACACCAAGTAGGTCTTCTGATGTGAATGAAGCCTTAAGGCTCGGGTCGTAACTCTGTGGCTGAGGCCAAGGGTGGAACCCATCCTGCAATACCACTGCCCCTGCTGCTTAGGCAGAAGGTGCTTTCCGGACCCGTAATTCACTACCTGCTGCTACTTTGCAGTTGAAGGCTGGAAAAGGGATCGTCTTCTGCCATATAGCCATTCCAATGCCTGAGTGTTCAGAATTGTCAAAAGCATTTGCAGATGACCGTAGGCTAGCATGGAAAGGTGCACGTGACAGGATGTGCTCTATGCACCGATTTCATTGCCAGAGTTTACTTACTGTCAACAAGAGAGTTGTAAGGGAAGTTTCAAGACTTCACTTTTGTTTTCAGGTTTGGGGGAAGGATTACTAGTGCTGAATTGGAAAGGAAAGCAAAGTGCATTTCATGGGGGAAAGAGTGGTGCTGTCTCTAAAATCACCAGAAATAATACAGAAAAATGTAGGGCTCTAGGTGCTATGCTTATTTTCATGAGAGAGAAATAAGTAAAACAGAAAATCATTCACATACTTCCTGAATGAGCCTTGCTAGTCTTACCGGAAGTGTGGCAGAAGAAACTGACAGTGTAAATTACAGTAAGGGGATGAGGAGCCAACATTAACTTAGGCTTTGAAATTATCCAGTGAAATCTTTTTATTTTCAGGAAAATGTGTAATGTAGGTAAAAATCAAGCTGAGGAAATAGCCCTGTTACAGAGAACAAGTGATTCTAAAGAAATTTGGTTGGTTCAGGGAGTGCATTGAGTTGCATTGTTGGGAACCTTGCTCACCTTGTACAGTACTCCTGCAACTTGGAAACCACTTACCATGGCAGCATATGTCTAAAGAGCTTAGACTTGGCGTTACCACTTTGGTACTAATGAAATTAGGAATAAGTGTTTATGTATATTTGTGTGTACATGCAGGCATTACACATGTGCACATGTTCTCTTTTTCTAGTCTCCTTATAAAGCTGTCCTGAAAGAAAACCAGAAGAATTTGGGTTCGTTTTCCAGGTCAGAACCTGCTGCCAAGACAGATCCATAAACACATGAGGGTCTGTAGTAGGGAAAATGAGTTTGTCAGGAAAAGACCAGGACTTTCTGATACATTTTACTTACCAGTCCACTCATTTGACACTGCAAAAGATCCATGGAGTCCTCTGTTTCAGAACTTGATGACTCCTGAAGAATTATGTGTAACTAACATTGTAAGATGACATAATGACAGAATATTCTGAGTTGTAAGGGACTCACAAAGATCATCAAGTCCATCTCTTGAGTGAATGGCCCGTATAGGGATTGGACTCATAACCTTGGTGTTACTGGCACCAGGCTCTAACAGGGTCAGGGGTAGTTAGGAAAAAATTAATGTATTTTTTTTGTAAAGCAGCTGGTGTGGTGAACACTGAAAAGCAGAGATTAGCTATAGTAGTTGCTTCCATAATTAGCTGGTTTAGCACACTGTTAACTTGTTAATCACATTATGTTATGAAAATGCCCTCTTTTGAATTCTACTTGTAGGCCTCTCCTGAATTTTGTTTGCCCATCGTGGCAGAAGGCTAAAATCTTCTGTTTGAATGATGAATTAATTGATAGCTTTTTCAAAGACGCCTATCTTAAGTATATTTTGAGGAGGTCTACCTGTGTCCTTTCTGTCAATGGCTCAGGAAGTGGTATTTGTTGTCTCTTTGTTTATTTCTCATAGCAGGGCAGATGCAAAAGATAAATAATACATTCCAAGGTCACTGCTTGCCTTAGCAGCAAGGAAGGTGTATTAAAATAGATACACGTTATAATGTGTAGAGGAGGCATTCTCCATAACTGTTGTCTTGTAAAAGAGGCCAGCTGCAGAGATTTGTAAATTTGTGTGGCATCTTAAAGGGGAGACTTTTTCAGTGATTTGTTTTATAACTGTAAAGTAATTTTCTTATAATCTAGAACCTTTGTCATTCTCTTCTGGAATAAGAAGGGTCTGACTGGACTTTTTGGCTGCCTTTTTTTCTTTATGAAAGCCAGAATCAAGCAAACAACCCCCCACCCACCTCAACTTTCTAATTCAGTCTTTTTAAGAAAATATTCCAAAATCTGTCATGGTACTTGCAGTGTGATGAAGGTGTCCATAGCCAGTTTGTCATTATTATATGGTAACAGTTGCTGATTCAAACTGGAAACTACTAACATCCATAATAGCTGCTTTCACCTTGCACTTTCAATCTTTTCCCGGGAAGGATCAGTATTCCACTGGTAATGCAATACATAAATTGACAGTTTTCAAATATTTCTGGTTCCTGCCGCCTCATAGATCTTGAGTCTTTGGATTTCTGCATTAATCTGTTCAGGTTTTTTTCTAATACTGTCTTATCTCTTGGTTCCTCCCCCCGGTTGTTGTGTTTCCTGAAGTCTGAAAGTTAATGCTCTGTATTTGTATAAAGTATCTTTCACACTTTGTGAAAGGGCCTGCTATTGTTCTGCAGTTTCCCCCTAAGAATAAATTGTAATTCCCATAAAACAATTGCCACAATTCGATATATAGGAATTCTGTGTGGTGGCTGCCAACCTGACCTATGAATCAAAATAATTTTTTAACAGGGTAGGTTGTGCTTTACTGAGATTACTACTTCAAAAGAGCATTGCCATGTGACTTATTAATGTCGAAAAGTCAAAATTAGACTGCTGCTCATACTGTTTATGCAAGCATTGGGACTTTTTTTTTTGTTACAACCTTGTAACATTACAATCAACATGGATTTAGTCTACTTGGCTTAAAATTCAATCATTTTCCAAAAACTTGGGAATCAAGTTGCTGTTCTATTTCTGTTAGTGCTGTGCTTTGTATTCAGTGCCTGGCAATTACAAATGTATTATTCATTTCTTTATTCTTAAGGTATTTGTTACATGCTTAGCAGTTGTCTTCTAACAGGTTCATGTTTAACAGCAGGATATTTGGATGACCTGAGGATTATCAAAATGTAATTTTGAGCACTAAGCACTATAAATCTCTACCAATATTGAATCGCTGATCCGTAGTTCCTTTGATCTTTTTAACACATACACCACTGGACTGATAATTCGTTATGTTCAATGCTTTTCTGAAGTGTACCACCTTTTCTTCTTTGTTTCTCACCTGAATTTATCTACTTGCTAATAATTGTGGGTTTCTTTGTTACTTTTGTATTTTATTCTTCCTCTTTCTTTTCACCTATGCACTCGTGTTCTTCTGAGATTCTTCTCAAAGAGACCTAATGTCTAAATTGAATTATTCATTGTAGGGCTGTTATAGGAAATGTAGGGTATTGCAGGAAATGTTCTGAGAAAGTTACAATCTCTTTATTTCAGTGTGTGTTTATATCTTAAATGGTAGTCAGAGCTGCCTGCAAGTAGAATCCTGTAGATAAGAATCGCTTCAGCCTTACCTATTTATAGTGACAAGATGTAAGTTAGACCTTTAAACTTTTACCTGTATTCAAAGACTATTTTAACTTGTCCCGAAAAGTCCGGCTTCTACGGGTTCATACCCAAACTGATATTCTAGTGGTTTGATTTAGTTGTTTACTGTTTAGTTCCTTTTTTAGTTGTTTCAATACTTCTGTATATGGAAGAATATATTGTTTCTCTCAGAAACTTTTTCTAAAGCTTCATAATTGACAAGTGACTGGACCCTTTTCATATATATACCTTTTACATATTTGGCTGCTTTTCTCTGTATCAATTCTGATTGAGTATTACAGTTTCCTTGATTGAATCTTCCTGTGGTGTCTACCGAGTTTTCCAAGGGTGAAAGCTTTGCTGATCCCTTATGATACTATCTTGGAGGATTTTTTTTATGTGAGTTTTTTTCTGGTTTGGTTCTGTTCTGAGTGTTTGAGTTTCTAACACTAGGTTGTGCTTGAATTGGAGATTCCATAAACTTTCTTATGGTTCAAGTTATCTCAGTAGCCCTGAGCATCTTTAGTGGTTCCAAAATCCATATGCTTTTCAAGTTCTTGCATTGAACTGTTGTGAAATGTATTTCAGTGCATTTAGGAGTGCTATATTCTTCCACAGGGAGCCCCTGGTGGCCTAGTGGTTAGATTGCGGGACCTTCACCGCCGAGGCCAAGGGTTCGATTCCCAGCCAGGG
>JAWMRA010000161.1:33730614-33759780 GCA_035584735.1 Pseudotriccus pelzelni | reverse complement strand
AAAAATCCAATGCGCAGGCTGGAAGGTGTAAAGACCTTCCCCGGTTCTTCGTTCGCGAAGACTGGCCATTACTTATTCTTCCACAGCACAATTTGTGTAGTCTTGTATTGTTTCTCTTCTTTTCTTCAAGTTGTTAAACAAGGTTGGTGTCTCCAGCCTAACTTTCCTTTGGGTACCTTCGCTTGCATTTCTGTAAAAGAGGGATCAGTTTCTGAGTCTGTTTGAGTGCAAACTGTTATAGAGATTTGCAAAGTACTAGGATTTCAAAGTATTAGAACTTCTATCAGCTGCTGTGTGCAGTTCTTCACTTTTCTTCTGTGAATCTATTCAAAGAAGTACTGTTGTGTGTGTGTCCCTTCTGTAAAAACTTACTTCCATATGATTGGGAAGAGCTTTTTTTACAGCAGAAAGGTAAGGGAACCTGGCATAAATGTAAGAGGAGTACTTTTTTTTTTTCTTCTGCTTCATTTTTCTAGTAAGCAAGCGGAAAACATGATGCACAGCTTCATACTGATATACTTGATATTTAAATACGGATATTTAGTTTTAATGTATGCAACTTCATGTTTGATTATTGCAATGCACATGGTCATTCCCAGAGCAGATCAAGAGGTGCACATTCCTCTACATTTGTGACCTTTCTTCTTCATTACATAATACCACTTCAGTTTTACACACATTTTCAGTAATTGTCTTTCTCCAAAGTACTGATTACTAAATTATTAAATGACACCAGGCCTGGAAAGCATCTCAGCAAGATTTTTCATTTGATAAAAAGGTATCTGCACAGTAATGTCTTACACTGTAAATTGGAAAAAATAATCTGTTTATTATTTGTTCATTTTTATAACTTTCTCAGTGATGATTCATATTGAAACTAAAGGCCTAAAGAAGTTTAAATGTGTGGTATCAATGTTATTTCTTTTACCAGCTGCTTTTTATTTCCTCTTATCTAGTGTCATTGTTGCCTCTAGTTTTGTTTTTTAGAGTTGGTGTTGGATAGGCCTCTGATTTTCCTCTTCAAGCCAATTTTATTGACAAGGAAAGATATTGGTTTTTTGTGAATAATTTTATTCTGCCTTTTTGCAGTTACTTAGATTATCAAGCAGTACTGCTGAGCCCATGATGGTTGTGGTGGGAAACAGGAAGGTACAACTGCTTCTCTCTTTCATCCCCCCTCCTTTTTTTTCTTTCCATTTCTGTGTTCTGGAGCCTGCAGATTGAGTTGAGGTGGAAGGAGAATTCTCTGTGCTCTGCTCTAGTGCTACTTGGACCTGCTGTTACCCAGGAAGGAGGACTGGCAGTGAAGCTTGTGAGTAGGGGCAGATGGGTGTCTACATGGCTCTTAGAGCTCTAGGCTCAGGACTCAAGCACAGGATTATTAGACACAGAGTTTGTATCTATGAGCAGACAACTTGCTGCTGTGTGACAATGCAGTTGCCTGCTCTCTTCTGCCTGGAAAGGCTCTTATCATAGCAAACCCAACATCATTCTTGTATCTGTTCCTGCTCTTCTGAATAGTTAATTATTTTGAAAAGCAGGAGAACTAGGCCATTTTTCTTTACTCTGCAAACACTGATCTAGCAAATCTCATTTAGAAAGTTACCTTTCTCCTCATGACTGCTAGAAACTTACTTTACAAAATAACAATTTAAAGGCACATTTTAAGCTCCCTCAGTTTTTACATATTCTCACTACTTAACAACAAAATAAATTCATGCTCTGCCTATATAAACCACCTCATCATGTTTAATAGACCAGCTCATGAGAGAAAAAGCAGACATTAGCAGGAGATGCAGAAAAACTTGGAGAGAGATGGTAAATGGGAGACGGCATATTCCCACTCTCTCTATTTTGAAGTTAGCAAATCATTTGCACCAGAGTACTGTGTTTGAATGTTGTGGAGGATGTAATCAGAGCATCAGTGAAGCAGGATTTTTAGTTTTGTATTTTCTTCTTTTATATTAGACTGTTTTACACTACTGTTTGTTTTTGTCTATTCTATGTAGCAAAACCTAATGTGGTTTGAAATTTGTTATGTACTTGAAACTGCAGTTAACCTCACAAGTAAGCAGATTGATAAAAAGAGATGAGAAAGAGATCTTGGCTCATTATTTGAAAAGAAAATTAGGAGTATACAAGTTTCTGAAAGTGGCCTACAATAAATTGTAGCATATTCAAAATAATCCTAAAATGAAATAAAAGTTTACTGCACAAAGTAGTTACGTGAGCTTTAAACTGATATTGCTCCCTTTGGAAAGATGTTCTTGCTATTTGAACCCTTGGTAGGAAATCTATTACAGCTTTGATAGGGATGACAGTGAGCAATACGGATTTCTCTTTTCACGTAAATGTCAGTGAACAAGCCTTAAAGAATTTGTAACTGGTTGGGTTTGGTATGACTTGCTAAAAAACTGTTTGCTTATGCTATGTTCCTAAATAGGAAGGATACTGATCCTCTCCTGTAGTATGAAATATTGTGTGATAGATATTAACAAAATCAGCAAAACAAACTCAGAAAAACTTTGTCTTTTTCATTATTCATTAAATTAAACATAAGATACTTACTTAAAATTAGCTACTGATAGCAGCGGAAGCTTTCAGAGTAGAATGGAAAATACAGTTTTGCCGACTCTTTTGTAGGTCTCCAGCATCAACAGACAGGATTTAGACAGAAAACTTACATTGGCACATGTAAGTACTAAGTTTTTAGGACATGGTTCCTTTCCAGATCTGCTCGGAAAGAGATGGAAAGGGTTTTTTTTGCATTGTTTGCACCTATTAACAGAAAAATAGATGTACTATGTAAGCATGTATCAGCATGGAAGTTAATTTTGAGGGCAGTTCATTGTAGTTTTTCTGCAGTTTTTGTAAGTGTAACCATCCTCTCCCTTACAAACATCCCCACATATGTTGTCCATCCTAGCAAGATTCAAAGCTATTTTAAATGTTAGTCTTGAATTTTCTTGAAATACACAACGAAACGTAAGGTTTTACTTTCTGAGTTTTTGAGTACTGATAAATCTCTTTCTTCTCTCTTAATGTTTTTCCCTTCCAGTATGCGAAGTGCTACCATATGGAAGTACAGATCATTTTATAAAAAAAAATCCCACAGAACAGGACTTACTACACTTGTGAAATTCATTTTGCCGAGTAAAGGGAAACTTTGTTTGGCATTGAGGAATTTATACAAACCACTTAGAAGCCAATCCTAAATCCTTTGAAGATTTGATGGTGAAAGACAATGATTGGAGGGAGCCTTTTAAAGCGGAGCTGGAAATTAGTTCTCTATAATTTGAAAATGCATTCTGAGTCTGCTGGATCTGTGTGTTAAGTGCTTATGTTTAATACAGAAGAAAAGAAAGAAATAGAAAGAGAGAGGAAAAAGAAACAGAAAAATACAGAGAGAAACGAGAAAAGCAACAGTAAAAGAAGAAAGAGAGCAAAAAGAAACAGAAAAATACAGAGAGATAAGAGAAAAGCAACAGGAAAAAAGAAAGAGAGCAAAAAGAAAAATGTAAATAGATGGAAAAGATATAAAATTCAAGAGAAAAATAAAAGGGAGAAAAAAGAGGGGAAAAAAGGAAAAGAAAACAAAAAAGAGCAGAAAAAGATAAAAAGAAAGGGAACGAAAAAGAAAGAAACCCCTATTATACGTCAGAGCTGGGGGACTTGTCAGGGGCACAGTGTACACTACTGTGTTGCTTTAATTTGGTTGTACTTTTTTTGGTTTGTACTGTGTGGTTTAATTTGGTTGTACTTTTTGACACTTCACAGATTCCATAGATGTGATAATTACCAGTAGGACAGGAATATAAGTCTTGTGGCACAGTTTTTTCTAAGTATTTCATTCAAAAGCAAGCTTGGTGTCATCAGACACACCAACAGATGTCTGTAGATTTACAGGCAAGATTATGGTGGTTGTTAAGGAAGGATGAAGTGGAAGTTTTAACACTGACCATATGTGCATTTTAATTGACTTTTGGATTTTAGGATACCATTATATTCATGTTGCTTGTATTTAAGGAATATTATGATAAAATGGTAACTCTTGATTATATTTCAGAAACAGCTCCATACTGTATTGTTCTTCTGAAGCCATCAAACAAGTCTAGGCCTGAGTTTTATGAGCAGAGGGGATTTGCTACATCAGAATGGAAAATATTTTATTCATGCGTTGTTTTTTGGACAATCATATTCTGGGCTATATTACAATGGCACGATAAATTGCTGAATACACTGTCTGCTGAATATGACCTCACCATGAAAAATTTGATGCATTAGAGTAGGAAAGGTTGGAATATATCAACGTTAGCTGACAAGGGACTTTGAATTTTGACCTAACACAGATGACCTTTGTGTGCAATAAAAGAGAGTTTAATCTCCAGGTCAAGGTTGAGGTGAATGGTAGGGCAGTGTGTATTGGTTTGTACTGGCTATGGCTGGATCACACCTAGCAAGCAAAGAAATCCAAGGTCTTTGCACTTCAGAGTAACCAAATGCTTGATTACCTAAAGTTTATCCATATTTGTTTTACCACCTTCAAAAACTGTGTGGTATTGTAGAGAGCTAACTCTTCAGCAGCTGTGGACTATTTCACTTGAAGCTCAGTGCTTCAGAATAAGCGGTGTGAGATACGAATATTGTGCTCTTATAGATCACTGAATAGGTAAATAAAATTTCTCCTCTAGCATGTAGAAGAAAGACTGTCAAGTATATTGCCTTGCCATGAAAAGGGTGAAATCTAGAAGCTTTGTTTCTTTGACAGCTAACCCGTCTTTTGAACATCGGAAGTTTATTCCTAAGTGTCTTATGCTTTTAAGAGGAACACAATTAAGAGAGCTCTGATATGTTTCACTAGGCAAATACAAAGAAAACGGGTCCTTTTGAGCACTCTGTTTCTGCAAAAGGTATTTGATCGAAAAAGCTAAGTTACAAAATGTTTTGGGGGTTGTCAAGGTTACTTAATAAAGACGTGTAGATGAATTTAAATAAAAGACTGTCGTGTTTTATAGTAGTCACAAACAAAACCTGTCTTTTTAACTGGCTGATGTTACAGGAGTGCTTAAAACTAACATACTAAAGGTACATTTGCTGAATACACATGGAAGTGGTAGAGTGGTGCTGTGGGAAGGAGGGAGCTCTCTTTAAATCAGCCAGGGGAAAAAAAAAAAGTTTGAGACTAATGGAAAGAACCTCTACTCCTTTAATAGAGCCTGCAAAATATATTCTCCAGGACTGATCAGCTCTGAAGGCTCTAGAGGTTTGATGATTGGAATGGCAGGAAATCACGCTTTCAGGACATAACGAATTGACTAGGCCATCCATCATTTGTTAGCATGCGCCGAAACACTGGGTTTGTGTGCAGAGGTCTGTGATTTAGTAAATACTTGGGAGATGAATAGAGCTTACACACAAGGGAAGATATTGCTGTCCTTCAGCAGCCTTAGACACAGATCCCTGCTGAGAAGGCCGTCTGACAGCAGCTCATCAGTAACTGGCCTGTCACAGTCAGTGATGCCCACCAGCCATCCCCCGTATATTAAATGCATTTTTAATATCTGCTTCAGTAGATTTAATGAAGAAAATTTAGTTTTCATACTCTGATCACTGCTTCCTCAAGTGTTTTAAAGCATTGAGTGCAGCACTTCCAAGAAAGGAACTGTGCTGATAACTGGAGGAGTTGATTGAAAATCAAAATGAAACAGGGGTGTTACTATCTAAATAGTTTTCTTAAAGCAAACTAAAAATGTTTGTAAAAAGCAGTGATTATCTTAGAAACAATTGACCCTCCTGCAGAGGGACCTTATGCAGTAGGCTGTACAGCAGCAGAGATGCAGTGCTTAGAAAGGTGTTTGCACTGTGGTTCTGTTTAGCATGGCTGGGCTTGCCAACAATTTCCTACACTTTCATGTGTTAGTACTTCAATCAGATGATCACTGTGTCTGCCTTTCAGAGTCCAGAGAGGAGGGTGGCTGTGAATGCGAGGAATGGAATATATAAGTTTTTCATAGGTGACATAGATTTTGTTTTGGTTTTGGCATTTTTGCGAGGGATGCAGTTGGTTAAAATAATTGTAGCATTCCACAGTATTATGTAAACGATATAAGAAACAAATAACAAGACAGAATGGAAAATAAAACTGCTATTTTTATAACTTAGCAGACTTATTGAGAGTTATTCAATACTGACATTCTGCATTCTGTAAGAATAGTACAGAATTAATTTTTAACTTCATAGCAAATTATAAGATCTTTTGCTGTCCATACATCTAGATAAACTTCATAGTTGTTTGATTTTCTTACGAACTTTCAGGGAAAACATTTGTTCACATAAAGGCAAATATGTTGGTTTTCATTTCCTAACGAGATTCAGTGCTTACGATATTTACTTGAAGACAGCAAGACAGCTCGATTTTTTTTGGACACATCTATCTGCAACATTCACTTCTTGAGCTTTTTCTCCCTCAGGAATCCATTCTGTGTTCACAGAAGAGAAAGCAGGTGTTGAATGAGACCTATAAATTTGATTCTTGTATGTGTCAAAACAGTAATGTATTAAATGCATATTATTATAAAAATTTAAGATGTGTCCTAAACGCTTACATTTTTATAACACATGACAATATTAAATAATACATTTTCTTGTTAGCATCTGTTTGCTGTCATTGTTGTCAGGACCTATGATTTATTACTTAAATTAATGACTTACAACCATTTTAGTGCTGATATATGCCCCTTATGGCTTTTCGCATCACTTAATAAAATAACATATATGCTTCTGTGAGAGTAATCTTTTAATTGTTTATTCCTTTAAGTTCCTGGTGAAAGTAACATCTATTTACAATGTGAAAGTCTCAGAAACTTGTATTACACTTCAAAACTGAGTGAAATAATGCTAAGGATTAATTTCTGTAAGAATATGGAATACAGAAACTGATCTTCCTAAAATTGTCTTGTAAGATAAACCAGATAGAGTATTGTTTCCAAGAGAAACCAAAAACAATGAAATATGAATGCAAAAATACTGTTCTATGTTCTTCTGATCAGGTGATGGTTAAAAGCCTTGTTCATTTGTTTGTTTGACTAATTGGTGCCATACATGTAGATTTCAAACTCCCATAGGCATGCTCTGTCATTAGTTTTCAGCTTGTATCTCATGGAGTCTTTGTTGTCCATAGATTTCACATGAAGAATTCAAAGTAAATGAGCTTCTTGTCAGCAGGCTTAAATTTGCCAAAAGGGAACCTGCGCCTGTTTTGGGAAAAACATTCTGCTTTGTGAACAACTTTGGATGAAAACTTATGTTTTGTAAGCTACTAAAGCTCTTTTATTTCTCTTATGATTTCTTTTTGTGTGTTTTTTTTTATTCTTATGTCCATAAAATTTTGAGTATGATAGTGATATGAATGGGATGTATTATGCCTTCCAGTACACACACCAGGATATGCAGTAGCCTGATTGATAGTAACAGTCTCATTGCTTTAGGCTGGAGAATTCTTGAACTTCAGTTCCCTGCTTTATCCTTCTTGTCTGCATCGAATGTTGAAGCAAGTGTTGCATGATGGCTTCAGATCAGGATGTAGTGCTGAAGAGGACTTTATTGTTTGGGTGATTCTCCTCTATTTGCATATTTGTATTTAGGCCTGCAAAGTCTTGGAAGCATTTGGTGGCCTGGATTCCCATACACCTTCAGAAACTTCCACACTGAATAAAAATATGCTAAGATAGCACACGTTATTCTTTCACAGAAAGCAAACTGTTGTAAAATAGTCCTTTGAGTAAGACCCATGTGATAGCAAAAGTAGTGTATTATGTAATGCAACTTGTCTGAAACTGTTTCAAGGACAACATAAAAACTTTGACCAGAATGGAGGTAGTACTCGCTCCTGTGACTGAATTAATATAAAGGGTCTTTTGGAGTTCCTCCTTGTTAACTGAGAACCCAGGCAACAATAAGGACATCATGTACCTCTGTTTCTATTTGTGGTTGGCTAGGAGATGGCTGAACTTGTTATCGGTCCTCTGTTGATACTGGTAACATCCAGTTCTTTATTGCATCTCTTCTGTGGAATGCAGATGTGCATTTTGAGGCTACAGCTTGTAGAGAGTACAATAACTAATAGGCAGAGAGTGTATGTTCCTACAGATAATGTCTGTTAAACATTAGCCATTTACAGCATTAATATAAAATGCATGTTGTCAATGCAGCTGTCTTTCAGTTTTCAGCACAGCTGAGTAATATGTCTTCCTAGACAGGCCCATTTTCTCGGGATACACAAAATACAAAAAGAAAAAAAACAACTCTGAAAGTAGATTTCTGGTTCTTATAGATCTTAAAAAAGGCAGGTTTGCTATAACCAGTTGAATAGGCCAAGCAAGTTCCATTCCAAATAGAGTTTAATGACCTCATTGCAGTGAGTTGTCTAACACAGGAATGCATTTTCCTTCATCCTTTTATTAGGAGCAAGAGAATATAATTATTGACCAAAAAGAATAAGTTGAACTACATTTTGTATCTCATTTGTATTGTGTTCCTTTGACATCAGTGGTCTGAGAGAGAAAAAGGAAATGGTCCTTTATGGAATAAATGCATGGTTTCAGTCTAAATATTTTCTTAGCCATATCTGTCTGTTTGGTGTGTCCTCTAAGTGTGTAACATTTCTTTCCAAACAAATTCCATTGGTTGCCCAACAACTGTTATCCACAAGCTTCCTGCTGGCACTTTTTGTTTTAATTTACTGTTTAGACACAGACCTCACCAGTGACAGACATTGTTATTTTTGTGGTTTCGAGGTTTCTTGGGTAGAGAATAATGTCCATTTATCTACAATAGATTCTTGCCATTCTAACATTTTAAATCTCAATTATTTAAAAATATTATGCAAATGTTTCAGCTACTATGTAGAAATGAATATATTTCTATATAGACAGATTTGGGGTGATCAACATGTATCACAGATTACTGGTTTGCATTAGTTTATTTTGTAATTCCTAGCTCTTTAGTCTCTTTTTCAAGGATATATCTTTCTCTTGCAATGAACTTTGCATTAGTAGATCAGGATGTTTACTGAAATAACCAGTTAAAATTATTAAAATATGCAGTGGAAAGCAGCGTGCTTAGTTTAATGTGCTTCTGAATATTAAATGCAAGCAAAATGGTATATAGACACGGAGCTATTTGTTACATTTTAGTATATGAAGCAATAGCTGTGTAAACCATAACCTCGTAATTTTGCAAGTTCCACTTTATCATGTAGCTGTAAAAGGCAATCAAAATAAATCATGGAAGATGAAGAAATATTTTCTAGGGCTTTCTGTGTGCTTTCAGAAGTGGCGCTTGATCCATGAAATTTTAGTAAGCATATTAAATAATACAATATGATGTGCAACGTGTCAGGTCTGATAAATTATTTTGTATAGGACATTTATACAACATATGGTGAGCTGCTATGTGAACAGCTTAATGACTAAATTATGTTAATCTTTCTTGCTATATTTACTTTTCATTTAATAAAACGGCATTTTCAAATTTTTATTTTACTTTTTTGATCATGTGTAGATATAAGAAAGGTGTAGGTCATCTCTGAGAAGCCGTGACAGTGATCCAAGGTTCCTCAGCTGTGCAGTGTACATAACACAGATGTTGGGAGAGTCATCTGTCAGCTATGCCTCTCCTATGGAGTTAAAGTTCTAGGGGGAAAAGAATTCGACACAGTGCTGTCACTGTTACATTTTCACAATAGAAAAGCATGCAAATATTCAACCTCCTGCTTAGCAGTAGTGCCCTGTCTAATGTCTGTGCTGGTTAGAATAAAAAAATACTGGGTGCATCTAGGGCTCATAGATCTGACAAAGGTCATGCTATGCTGGGCATTTGAATTGGAAATTGTCTGGACTTAGATTTTATAAAGCTCCCACTGTTGTCGGGGAAAATTTCAGCAGGGTTTTGTCCCTAGAGAGGCCTCTTAGGCCCTTTTCTGTCCTATGAATGAATTTAGATGTGAGGGTTTCTCCTGCCTTAAAACTGTTAAGTTCATTTTGCATACATCCCCAGAGAGAAAAACTGGCAGATGCTTTTGTCTTGGAAGTGTTTAAAAGAAAACTGCAGAACAGGAACAAGGGAGAGAAGGGGCCCTGCGTGGAGTCCCAGAACATTTTGGAAATGGCCAATATGCAGTTTTCATCAGTACTAAGGCGGGGCGCAATATGGTGCCTGTAGCTCACTAGGGAATATGAATGTTGATTAAGCATACTCCCAGGCTTTGAAATCCTGAAAGCGGTGTCAGAATAATGGATGTTGAGCAAATGTCAAGCATTTGTTAATTTCTCTGTTATTTGGAGTTTATCTACCATGATCAATCAAATAAACTAGTGCTTCTCTGTTGTGGCATGTGTCATTGATATGGTGATTAGGTGGATAGAGAGGCCTTCTGCCTTTTTTTTTTTTTTTAATCCAGGTAACAGATTACATATGAACAGCCATAACTGTAAGTTAAAAATTTGTTTGCAGCTGGTTTAGTGGAAAGTGGTGCATTAACAAAATCCTTTTGGGGTAAAGAAAGAAAAAAGTATTTGCATATTTGTTGTACTAAAAATTACATTCATGCAATATTTTCCATTTTTGGCCTTGCAGCTCTACTGTCTATATGAATTTCGTTTAGTTCTCAATGAAAGTTGATAGATCTTCTACTTACTCTTAAAAGGAAAATTTTGAAACAACACATATCCACCCCAAATTAGTACTATTTTATGGTTTGGCCCTCTTCTCCCCTCTAAATCTTTTGGTTTCTGTAAACTCTAAGCTTAGTCTCAGCATCCCTGTTACTGATGGAGAAACGTGTTCAGATGCCCTTTAGTTAAAAGTGGAGGTGACTCTTTGACTTTTGCAAGAATACTCACTCT
Organism: Pseudotriccus pelzelni; assembly: GCA_035584735.1. NCBI lineage: Eukaryota > Metazoa > Chordata > Aves > Passeriformes > Tyrannidae > Pseudotriccus > Pseudotriccus pelzelni. The sequence continues at coordinate 33,748,876 of JAWMRA010000161.1, read as the reverse complement.
TTTATGAAAACATGTCATAACATAATGTATCTATGTTATATATGAGTTGTTAGTTACTGGCTAACATGCAGAAATATTAACAGTCCAGTTGAGAATATTTTTTTCTCCATCTTAATTTTCACTATTTTCTGATATCCTAGTTCTGTTAGTTTGCCATTCTGAAAAGTTAGGTAGCATACAAAGACCTGATACTTAAATGTGAAGGACAAATTAAAATTAATCTGAGGGAGAAGAAGGCTCTCTGGCCTATGCTGCTTTGCTTTAATATATTAAGGCTTCCAGTACGAGAAGATAGAGTTGGCTGTTTTATGTGAGGCCTTTTTGAACGTTGCCCAAGCGTATTAGCAGTCAAATTTCACTGAATTCCAGTGAAGCTTATTTAACCTCCTTCTCATACGAATATGTGTATTTTTATTATGTTTTTGATAACTCACAAAAAATTAAGAATGCCAGTAAATCATGGCGTATTACTTGATGCATGTTGAGGTCATTTTCAGTTTATTTGAACACAGAACAAATGTTTGTTGAACTAGTTTTCCTTCTTCCTTGCCTTCCGCATTTATTTATCAAGGCCTCTGGGGTCATTCTACCAAAACTGGTCAAATTTTGGTGTTTAATGAAGGTGATGCTATAGTGAGTCTTACTGACTGTTTACATCAGGGATGATTGGGTTCTGTTAGTGCATGGAGTAAGAGTCCTTTTGGAAAGTCAACCTTTTTCAGCAGCATTGCTGGGAAATGCATGAAATTGCATTGTATGCATTTTCAGAGCAGTATAAAGAATACCGGCCAAAAAAAATCCTCTAGAAAGGGGTGGAAGAGAAAGGAAAACCTTGTTGATAGGAGTGGAAAGGACTAGAGAAGTTTTAGGATAGACTAATGTTAGATGTTCCCTTCATATTGCCTGCAAGTTGTAGGTAGACAGCTTTTTTTTAAAAAAAAGCATGCTGGAGAACACTAATAAAAAGGAATAGCTGAATTTCCTTTGTGCATTTCTGCCATCTTTCCAATGGGAAGTGAGTAGTGGATTTAAATTAGTTTATTCCCTCTATGGCACACTAAGGTGTATCCCTGGGGCTGAAAGTAGACTGTAAATATCTGCATGCATGGTATAATAACTTACATATACCAGATTAAGTACTGCACTGTTGGGTAGGTAGATAGACAAGAATTATTCCCTTTTTTTTCCTTTTAATTTGTTAAATAATTATAAATAGCTTTAAAATTGTAAACGTTTAAATTATAAACACTGTTTAGGGCTTAAGATTAAAAGTATCGAGGGGACTACCTATAAATGGATTCACCTCTTGCCTTCAATCCGTGTAATTCCCAACACTGGAATTTCCTAAAAGCTATCAATTTACGATCATCCATGTTTTAGTCTTTAAATTATATCCTCAATATTTTTTAAATTATGTCATGAATTGGAAACATTAATAAGATCCTGACTTGTTTAAGGAATTAACAGTTTTGATTGGATAACTGGAAGCTTTTTTGACTTAAGGTGTTCAGTTTTTACCCTGGAGATAGCTATGCAACAGTGTGTGTGCTTGACATGTAATACATGCAAATGCTCAATACAGTAGCAGCATGAGGCAAGTGTCATTAACAGTAATTTATGTAGTGAAAGCCACCTGGCTGTCTTTGTAATTAATTGCTTGTAAATAATAAATTTAAATATAGTTTATAGTTTTCTAAATTTGATTATATATTTTTAGGAGCAAATTGTTTAAGGGAGTGTAGGGATTTATTTAGTTTCAAATTGGCACGAACATGCTTTTCACATACAGGCTGATTTTTTTATATAAAATCAATGGTCTAATTAGCTTCAAATTGCCATTCATTCATAAAAATTGTTTTCTAAAATTAAATATCTTGTTTGTTCAGGACAGTAGAGTTTTGAAGAAAAAAGCTATAAAATAGAATTATTTTCCTGTTTCTCCATGATCGGTAAAGTTGATATTGAAGCCTGAAAAACTTACGTTCTCTTGATCTGATTCTTTTTGTGGGCAAAAGGGGAAGTGGTATGATAGAATTATCCAAACAAAATGAGGGAGATGAACAAAAAATAAGTATTTCAAATGCTTCTTTCCAGTAATAGTCTACTAAGTGAGTATTTTTTCTGTGTATGGACTTTAGCCCTATCAGGAGGGCAGATGGGAAAGATAAGGGATAAACTCCTGGTTTAAATTGTATCTTCTTTGCCTTAACTGCTTGTAGAGCTCCATTGCTGTTGCACCCTAGGAACATCTTTCTTTGCGCAACCAACATCAGAGGGCAACTAGTTTTGTGTATTTTTGTCTGATGGTTTTGACGTTTAGATTGTGGTCCTAAGATAAAAATGTCAAACTTGCAAACATTTTTGATACAGTCTTAACTGAAGTAAATCAAAAGAAAATGTGGATGATGTGCAGTTAAGTGGAAATGGGGACTTTGCAAATGTTTTGCCTTTTTATCTCAGTTTCTGGTGTGCTGCTGTATGCCCCTGCTTTGGGATGTGTTCACTGGATATTAATAAACTTCACTTCTTGCTATGTAACTTGGAGTAGTTGAGGTCAAGGACATAGCAAATCATCTGCTTATGCTAGTCTCAAGCGTTGCTTTTTAAATTTAATTTTCTAAAAATTTTAATGGTAGATTTAAAAGCAGAATTTTTGAGAATACCAGGAAATGGAGATGTGGAGGACAAATCCTGAGATTATCAAGGTGTATGTGGGAGACAAACCCTATTTGACTCCTGTCAGTTTGTTTTGTCAGTGGACTCCCTGACTAGATACTCAAAGGGTACCAGACAATTTTTGCTATGTAATATTCGATAGTCATCAAAGCCAGATGTCAGAATATTTGAGAGTTTTAATTTCATGTTTTAGCACTGACATTGTATTTTCAAGAGTTTATTGTGAATATATTTTGGTTTTGTATTGCATCTGAAAATATTTTTCTGCTTGAAAATTGAACCTTACAAAATAGTTTCATATTTTTATGGAAGACACTTTAGCGAAATACTATTTAATTAAAAGGTGTCTGTGTGGGTTTGACATTGAAGTAGATTTCAAACATTCATGCCACAAGCACTGTGCTGTTTAATTCCAGAAAGAAAAAAAAAGTATCAAAGCAATATCTTGGGCAAATTACCATCTATTTTCAGTGCTTCCTTACTAAGATAGTAAGACCAAAAAGCCATTTCTTTTTATTTGGAACTGCTGGTCTTCTATTCCTGTGTTTTTAACCAAATTATGTGCCAGTGTTTATCCACTGTTAAAGCATAATGTTGCTCTTCTCATCAAAACCATATAAATGATAATGGAAAAATAGCATCTTTATTGTGACTTCTCTTTTCGTATTGGGAGATTGATCAGAAACACTTTGTAATCATTTGAATACATCGTATTTTGAGTTACACTTGTATTACTGCTGTTGAAAGTTAGATTTTTGTGGTGTGTGTGTGAAAGAAGGTGTAATCTCTGTGAAGAGAGCATTATTTTGTGATCATTGCCTGTATTGCTAATTCGTATTTACCTCTGCTCCTTTTTTTTCCACATCTGATACAAATTGCTCATAGTCTGCAGTTGTTTTAAAATATATTGGCCGTTACAATGGACACCAAAAAATTAGGTGTCTACAGGAAAAATTGGTGCCGTGTTCTTAAAGGAACTTCTAAGTCTTTCTAAATGAAAAATCAAACAGTGTCTAATACTGGCAATTTTCCTCTGTCTGCTGCTAGAACTTATTGGCCAACTAGGTCAGACATTATTAAAGTTCAAGTGGCCCAGTGGGAAAAGTAATGGCCTTACGCTACTATGAATTTTAAATGCTGCCATTTCTATGTATTGCACCATCATCTGTTCTCTCACATCACTAAATTGTATAGAAGTTGTGGGACCAACCAGTGTCAAGGTCATAGAAGTGATGACTCTTCTCAAGTAGCCTTCTTGGAGCTTTGTCATAGTTATTCTCATAACCCTGGCTATAGGTAGCAAAGTTGTATGAACATGCCTGAGTTTAACCTTTTTATTATCATTGTGTAGTGTAAGCCTGCAATGCAGGATATCTTTTTCCTCAGAATCTTTACTTTTCGGTTTTACTTTTGATCCTACATAAAGGTATGAAATTGACTTCAAGGCAAAGGCAATTTTTAGCAATCTGTATTTAAATTTTTAAGTTGAGCTGTTGTACAGTTTACTGAAGTGGATATTGGAGAATTTCAAAATTGTTTAGTGCTATCATTCTCCAGATGAGCTGGAATTTTATCTTGATTTTAAATGTAATGGCGGTAAGTCTGGAATGAGCATATCAGCAGGTACTTCTTGTCAGATATATATATAAAGATATATAGATATATACACCTAACTGCATTTTTATAATAGTAATATATTTGTAATGGGAGTATTCCTCAACGGCACTGTATTGACTTTGTAGTTCCCAAAGCAGTAGCTACTGATAATGCTTCACTGTATGGAAGGCTTCTTATGCAGAGGTAATATAACTAGTTTTGTATTCCAGGCTTGAACTGGTGTAGCTGGAAAGCTGTAAAATTGGAAGATGGCCACTGTATAGAAGTTACCGTGTTGTAACTAAAGACTTCAGTACTTTGATGTGACTTAGTTACTCTAATTCAAACTCATATATTGATTTAAACACATATATTCACACACACACATATATATAGACAAGTATATTGATTTAGCTTAAATTGGTAATTCACTGACTTCCAACAAATCAATGTTAGATTTGTGAATGATAAAGTACAAATGTGTACAGAGACAACACTCTGCTTTTTGAGAATTTTCATTCAGAGAAGTGACCGCAAGCATACTAACTATAAGAAATATTGTAATATTAAAGGCTGCAGTATAGAGAGGTTAAGGCTGTGACTATTGTAGAGGTCAATGTGCCTCCTTTGTGCCATGTTCTTCATTGCTTGGATGCATATAAGCCTATCAGTTCCCAGGCTCTGGCAGGCCTTTGGTATTCCTGAGCCTTCCTAGATCCTCATGTGGCATTGTTCAGGCTGCTAAGAAGCCTTTTTCTTGTCCTGAAATTCTGAGAATCCACTAGTTGTCACCTCCTCTCAGGTGGGAAATTTAGCATCAGACTGGCATTTACAGGTTTAACTGTGGTCCTTATTAGCCTGCATCCCGCAGTTCTGGCATCTGGGGAGGTTTTACACATCCATGCATGTTAGGCATTTGAAACAATGCTATTTGTAATCCATTCTTGACAGAGTTTTTACATGTAAGAGTGGACTAGTTAGCATGTGATAAGCAGTATAAACGTTGCTTCCTTTAGGAGTCCCGGTCCAAAGCGTTTGCACTACAGAAGATGAGAATTTGGCTGTTTAGGTTTTAGACACATTTTGGAACTTCAGGATAGCTGTGAGGAGAATTCCTCTTTCACACCAGTCATTTAAATTTGTTGGACATACATCTTTCTTTCCTCTCTTAGATTTTTAACCCAGCATGGCAGCACCACACAGTTCTAGCCCTATTACTTTTATTTTAAAGCTCAGTATTGCGTAACTGAAAGTATTTTTGAACTTACACATGGAAGGGGGAAGTTCTTTTCCCGTTAATAACAGTTGAGACTCTTGATGTCTACTTCACAAATATATCATGAAGGATAGGACTAGCACTACATACTCACTTTGGAGACTGAAAGAAAAGAAACAACTTCTCCCACTACATGAATTTCTACTTTCCAGAGGAGGTTTGACACTGCTGCTTTGGGAGTTTACATGTAAGTGTTTCTGAATTTTGGAAACAGAGCTCCTGGCTCTACACTCAGTTTTTTAACCCATGTATTTATCATTTGGTGAAATGTTCTGTTTCGTGAAAAGAAAACAGTGAAGCTATTTAATGTATTTGTCTCACGATGGACTTCTCTTTGCCCCTGCATGTCTACACTTGTGTGAGTGATTCTGGATTAAATACTGCAGTTCATATTTACTCTTGATTTATTATTATTACAAACTTCTCTAGATACTCTTCCTTTGTTCCAAGGGAAAATACATTAAATATAAAGCTGTGGTTTTACTCTTTCTGTTTTTGGCAACAAGTGTGGAGTTAAAGATGAGGGAAAGAAAACTCATTTAAAAAAAAAACAGATTAAACAAGTGGAAACTTGGTTTTGCACCTAAAACTTCACGTTTTCAGTAATCTCAGAAAATAAAATAAAAAGCTGTAAGTTTTATCTTATCCCTAAAGAATTCATTATTTGCAAGGGCTGATAATATAATATTTGCAGAATTTCTTATTTTTGGATTTTCTCCTGGTGAAGCTGAAGTAGCAAATATTAAGCTGGACAGCTCTGCAAATCTTGGCTAAACCTGCTTTGGTGAGATGATGATCTGATCCAGTAAAATTGTTTTCATCATTACTAGCTGGTTCTTAGCCAGTTTTATATCAACTCTAGTTATGAGGCACTAATCTGCTTATATAAACTACTGGCTTATCTGTTACTGCTTTATATATGAGCGCTCATTGCAAACCAGAACAATTCTGAAAAACTTTCCAGGGATTATAGCATTCCTTCTCTACCAAATTCTGGGATTCATTAGAAGAGAATGGTCTAAATTTTATTCTTACATACTAAATGACCAGAAGGCATATTCTTTTTCCAGCATCAGACTTGCAGTTGTCTTTTTAGCTTGATTGATCTCTAAATTCTTAGAGCTAATTTCTCTTATCACTTGTTCTGGACTGATTTTGATTTGGGCATCCCATTTTAAATGTGAGGTTTGTATATTACAGATCTCTGAGATCTGTAATACTTTCCCCTTTTTTTATTACAAGTAAATTTTTATATCTTTATATCACTTGGGACCTAGAAATTACACTTCATTTTTTTAAATAAAACTCATTTATCTCTAAAAACATGGACATTTTGAGGCAGATTTTAAGATTTCACAGTTTTCTCCCCAAATTCAGTTATGTATTGACAAGACTACAAAGTACATCAGGCATTCAGATGGAAGTATGCCACTGACATCAACATGGAATAACAAAAGGTAAATTGATTCATTATGGATGCCAGTGTACATGAAAAAGACGATATCTGAAGAGTGAGGCTCGTTGCTTTGAACAGAGCTCTGGGAGTTAGATTCATTACCATCTGGAATTGCAGAAGAAAATGTTTCCCCAAAGTGATCACTACAGAATTCAAGAGTAAAGTTTGCATATTTTCCTGGGAAATAGATTTGGTTCTACAGGAGGGATAACAAGTTAATTTATTAATTATTTTAACTAGGTAGTATTCAGAATTATGACTTTGGGGTTTTTTATTTGTTTGTATCAGAAAATCAGTACCTTGGCTCTGCAGTTGTTTCTTGACAAAAGAGCTTGCTTGGCACAAACATGTTTATATCCATAGCCTTCAAGTAAGCCATGAGGCTTACTATAAAGTTTATTCCATGGAAGGCACTCAACTGTTATTTTGAATAAGAAGTATTTTCTAGGTTTAGTATTTTAGGTTTGTTTTCATGGATAGCTGAGCTATATTCATTTGCCTGCTCATTTGTTGCTTTGAAATCCTGTATAGAAGAATCAGAGGATGGATGGATGGAGCCTTGGGAATTTGGCTGCTTCTGTAGAAGTAATGATAACTTCCATGGTGGTATCCCTGCTGTCTGTATTAGCAGTTGTGATCATGCTGTCTTGCTATACAAATGCATGTTCATGATTTCTGTCCCCTCTCCAAGTACACAGTACTGTCTTTTTCAGTCTTTTCTGAAACCATGATATTTCAGTGTTCATTCATTGGCATCTAGCAATAGATGCTCCAGCTGTGTCTTGAGGAGCTATTTAATTTTGCCAGGAAGTTGCATCAATGGAATTGTAGCAAGGAAACACTGTCAGAAAAGCAGTTGTAGTTTTTAAGACGGGAGCTATGTTAACCAGAAGAAATATGGAAGCAGCCATATGACGATATAAATCCATTTCCCCTGGGGAAGGAGAAAGTTCATTTGGTAGTAAGGCTTGAAATTTTTTGAATGATGTTACTGAAATAATTCTTTTTGCCACAGTGGTAAAGTTTCTGTGCTGCAGTCCAGTACGTATCCAACTTGCACTGTTACTGGAATGATTTTTTCAGTATTTATGCTGAGTCCTAAACTACCTGAACAGCTGGAAGCATCAGAGAGGAGAGTTGAAGTAAACGGAGGGAGAAAGTCAAAATCCAAGGACAACAAAGGGTCAAATAAAATGGACAAGAATCATAGAAATATATAGTTTTGAAAAGACCTCTAAGATCATTAAGTCCAACCACTAACCTAGCACTGCCAAGTCCACCACTAAGTCATGAGTGTAAAAGGAGGGATAATGGTCTTAATTATTTTGGTATGTCAGTGGGTTTAATAGAATAATGGTACAATAAGAAGAGTTATCATACAAGGAATAGCCTAAAACCACAAAAATTGTATCAATGAGAGAGAACTCAAACCAGAAATCTAGTTAAGTGCTGTCCTGTTTGGTTTTTCCCACATATTTCTCTAAATTCAGTTCTACCCCTATGACCATGTAAAATCTGCAAGATAATAATAGTTATGTTGAGAGCCATTAGGGGGCCATATGATTCCAACTTATTTATAGTCTGCAGGGTTGTGGTTTTTTTTAAATCAACTTGAAATATCTTAGTGTTCTGTATGTATTCTGTAGCCTGTGTAAGTATATAATCTTACCTTCTAATGATTATATATGCATGTTAAAGATTGTTACCATTTGGGGAGGCATTGTGGTACGTAGCTCCTGACCTATATGTAACATTATATATATTTAAATAAATATTTATTTAAATAATAATTATTTTAATAAAATATTTAAATTCTCTACTGTATTGTAATTACTTTTTTCTGTAATTCGTGAATTTAATGAATCTGTGTATTAGTCAGTTTCTGTTGCTATCATTTTTTTACAGCTTTAACATTCAGTCTCAGTGAGTACTCAGGGTGAACATTCCCATGTGTAAAATACCAAGATCAAGGCTCAGCTTACTGCTGTCACACAGATGCTGCGCTGGGCAGATGAGTTCAAAATACAGAGTTACGGCAAAGATGTTGGAAACTCAGCTATGGATAAGACAAACTAGTAAGGTCTTTATATAGTACTGCGTTAATCTACACTTTGTTCCTGATTCTTCAGCTGTTTGGTTTAGAGGTAACTTTATGTCATCCTGCATATATATATACTATCTGTTTAAACCTGAACAAAGCATTTGTGCCTCTATTCCCTTCTGAAAGTGGGAGTAAGACTTCCCTATCTTAAATTAGTATTTCTGAAGTGTGGAAATTGGAAGAAGGGTCATTTAAGTATGGGGAGAACATGTATGTTTAATGAAAATGTGATATGGGGTACAGGTGTTACATGTACATACAAGAAATCTGAAAGAAGATATAAATGTTGCAGAGTCTTTGAAATACCTATGCTATGCCTTAGTAGGTAGGTTCCTGAAAGGAAAAAATGTTAATTATTCATAGTGCTTTGCTGTACCATAAAACTCGATTTATTGAGACTATAATTTGTTCAAGTTGCATGTAGTAGGAAAATATATCAGGAGTAATTAATTGTATTCAGGATGTGATGAGGTAGATATATCCACAGAGGACAATTGAAAACAGTAGTGGTGTGGTATTGATTGCCTTTCAGAGGGAAAAAAAAAATCTTGTCTTGTTTCTAAATGTTAACAATTCAGAGAGAAAAATTCCCACTAGGGAAGAATGCTTTCCAGGTTGCTTCATTGCCAGGTGTTTGACATTGAGCGGAGCCTGAGATGAATGAAGCTTATGGCAGCTTTTGGAAATGACCGACTCAGGGGAATCTTGGCTTCCTGCTGTGAAAGTTTCTATTTTCAAAGCACATCAGTTTCAGTGGGAATGTTCCACTGGTCCCATATGCTACTTCTGACAGAGGGGGAAGTTTTTAACCTGAATATGAGACAGCTACTGAAGAGGTTCCCTTGCTGCTAACAAAATGAATTTCAATATGTTGCCAGTGAATAAGCGGCATGTTCTCAACTGCTGATAGAATTTAACTCCCATCAATTATTAATGGAAATTTTGCTTTAATTTCCTTTTTTCCCTGTTGCCTTTTAGCTCCACTACCTGCTTCTGATAGGACTTTCGGGTTCTGAACCTGAAAAAGGAAATCACCCAAACAATATGTTAGTTTGCTTTGAAACTCTTGCTATGTTTTCCTCCCATCCCTCATACACTCTCTCCTTGACCTAGCAGCAGGAAGCCTTTGTCTGAGGTGTTCATCTGGAACAACTTTTCCACACTTGTTTTCATGTTCTGTTAGATTACAGGGCAGCAGGCCTACCTTTGAAGCTCCCTTCTCTTTTGTTTCTTTGCAGTGCACTCCAGTAATTAACTTTGTCCTTCTTTTATTTGTTCCAGTCAATCGCAGTCCACTCTGCTGAGCATCTTCTCCCAGGAGTACCAGGTTAGAAGTTTTCTCCTTTGTGAGGGTTGACAGGTGCCTAATTGAATGATGAATGTCCCTTTATTTCTTTGTAATTGAACTGCCAGCTTTCTGATTGGTTTGGAGGATGTTCCTTTTTCCACATCAAGCACCGCCTGAGTCTCAGTGGATGGCTGCCAAGCCTACCCATCCATCTGTCTAATAACATCTAGCCTTTGCTTATTTGGTGGACCTGTAATAAATTATGCTAAACCATTATTATTCTGACAATAATAATTTCCCTGTGTTGCGTGGTTCCATGTGCTAAATGTTTGCTGACTTGCACTGTCAGTGCTGCTTTCCATTGCTGACAGAGATGATGATAAATGACCATTGCCGGAGTGGCAGAAGGCAAGAGAGGCAGAAAATGGAGTCATTTATCATGAGATGACAGGTGTCAGTCAAGTGGCAAGTCTCTATGGAATTACTTTTTGTAGTTTTTCAAATAAGTTGTTTTTAAGCAATGTTTTTCCTGGTTAAAAATGCCAATTGAATTGTAAAACTAGAGTACACCAGACTTAGATGGAATTGAATTGAGGAAAATTAATACAAAGGTTGAAAGAGAGAACAAGTTTTTTTTTGCCCTCTGCAGCCTTCAGTAAACTTATTTAGATTCAATTATTGTGACCTTATTGGCTTTTACATATGGTACATTGCAGTACAGTCTGAAGATGTTCAATTCAATAGGTAGATTGAATGTCATTTCTGTACAGAGTCTAAAACCAGGGTTCACATATATCAAAGTGTAGCCAAGGATTGTGTGTTTGCGCAGTCATGATTTCTGTGTTTTGATCGATGATACGTTTGTAAAACTCTTTGGTTTTTTGTTTTTCTAGAAACAAATCAAAAGAACACATGCCAAGCACCACACTGCTGAAGCTATTGAAACTTACTACCAAAGGTATGACCTCCTCACCCCAGTTAAGACTGTCATCATAGCCACTATTTGTTATGGCAGTTATGAGGAAATTACCTTATGAAGGTAATTTTCTATAAATATAAATTAAGAATTTGGGATGGGAATACAGAATGGTTCGCCTAAAAATGTCTTTCACTGAAAATGCAGAAATTTTTCAGTATTTGGTCATTCTGATTAAGAAAGAGTTTACTTTCCTGGCTCTAGGTTGGAATAAGCAAATATTTCTTAAAGAGCATGAGAGCATTTATTATGTATTGCCTATAATTTGTAATTGTCGGATTTCTGTGTCAAGACTAATATTGATGACAACTTCCTTACAGCAAGAGAGCTTGTTTTGTTACTGTTGCTTGTACTTTTAGAACAACGTTTTTGTTACATTACAAAAAGTTACATATTCATGTATTGTCAGTTAAAGCACTAATTTTTAGATCACTCCTGTTTTATCAACAGAAGTGGCAGAAATAGTTTTTAAGGGAGATGAAAACCTTTATGTCATTTTACAATATTTTACAATTGTTTGCATCTTAAGCTAATAAATTGTGTTTGCTACACCTTATAGTTTGTCTGTTAGTTCTGTAGGCTTTACTAAAAATATTGCAGTGACATAATTGGGACATACTCATAACAGGTAAAGATATGCAATTAAAATATTACTTTGTAGACTGACATATCTGAGGAGCATGCATGGCAAGTGAATTCATATTTGTGATTATAGATGTCTGATATTCATGCTTAGTATTAATCTGTGTGAATCAGGAAATAAACAAAAAGCCTTCATTTGTAAACAAATAACTGTGCTTCTACTAGAGTCTTATATTTAAAATCCAACCACAGCCTGATTATATCAGACAGTGGTTTAGAATATCTAGTGTGAAGTGTTCTGGTTTTTTTGGCATTTGATTTTCTTCTTTCAGTAGTTGCACTGTTCTATAAAAATTTGCACTGGGTCACATTGCACTTTTCCTAGGGTTGATTCTTGTCTAGGAAGACTTGGCTTAAAATTTTATTGTGCTAATAACCACGTATATACAATACTATTTCTAATTATTTTTCACTAGCACAGTTTCAGTGAAGTGGTCTGTGTTAATTGTAACTGCTGTGTAAATAATCCTTTTCTTTAGCATACGTGTAAATCACTAGTTCCAGCAACTTCAACCTGAAACATGGGAAGAAATTCTGCTTTATGCAAAGCAGAGTTGTATTGGTGTCAATAGGGTTGTAGGTATGATTAAGTTTGTCTCGCATCAGGTTGGAGGATTTGGTCTCCTGTCCTCTTCTGTAGTCTGAAGTATGATAGCAGTACATAACTAATGCATTATGTATGAAGCTATGTGGTGGCAGTAGGGAAAATCATTCTTTATGCTATTTCTTAGTATTTCATATTGCAGGTGTATTAACATGGCCGAATAAAATGCACATGTTTTAAAATCAGAGGTGTTCTGGTTAATAGTTAGAAAACTCATCTCAATCCTGTTTTAGTAGATTTACTGTGTAGTATGTTTAGTAAGCTACAGAGGCAGACAACTTGAGTGAGAAGCCACTTTGAAATGCTTCAGGCGTAAACATGACAAACACATCCTCTACCCTTCTGTAGCATCCATTTTACTGCTGTAAACCCCAGTCTGTGTGCTATGCTCCTTGCTGTTTCTGCCAACATACAAGCAGATAACTGTGCTGTCATTACTTTCTTAGGTCAGAAACTACCAGTTTTTGAAGGTAGCCATTTCCAGTGGTCCCTTTTAGGAGCAAGTAGAACAGTTGAGTAGAGTAGTTTTTGCTGCTTTGCTGAGACTTACTAGTCTGAAATTTAGGCAGAAACAACTTACAAGAAGGATCAGAAAGTTTTAACAACAGTATTGCCATCAGCATATGAGACCTGTTAGTCCATAATGGAGTTGCCAGTAGCATTAGAAATATCTGACAGAAAATTACTTCATTGTCAGCTGTAGTTTTGCTGTTCCTTTAGAACATTAATTTGCAGTTCCTTTAGAACATTAATCTCAAGTGAATGTTCCTGGTTAGGTATTTTGTTTATGATCTCTCCTTTTCTTTTTCTGTTATAAATTTTCAGTGTATAACATCCACAAGACATCTTGGTTTATGTTTTTTTTAATGTAGAACTGAAATAGGTTACAGAAAAGCTTTTTTCATTTCTGTTATTCATTAAACCTCAGAATAACTTGCAAGCAAAAAGTCCTCTATCTAATCTTATGCAAAGAGGTTTTATAAAGGTGTTACACCCATTCCACAGAAAGGTAAAATGAAAGAATTTTAACGTCTGTAACTAATGAGCAGAAGAGTGTCTTTTGATGGATAGATGATGATAGAGCTGGAAAGGCTGTGGCCTTCTAATGATGTCAGTAATGATGTGCTATGCGAATACAGATAGGATAAACGAGCAGGTCCAAATATTGGTAACTATTGTTCTTTTCCACCTGGCTGCAAAGCACAAAGTGGCTTCCAGTATCATAGCTTCTTGCCATCAACCCTTGAACACAGGTTTTAGGCGTTATCAAGATGTAAACGTCAAGAAGGAAGGAAGGTAATATTGTGTGATGGTCAGAAACATCATTGAGTAATACCCTTAACCAGAAACATTAAGCCTTTGCCACTGATAGGATAATGACTTCCTATCAACCTTTACTGGATCCTAAATGTTTCTTCTTTTATTTTCTCTTTAGAATATTAATTTAATTGTTAGACTCTTATTTCACTCAAGTAAGCCTTTAGTATTTAAAGTATTACCCAACTGATAAAATTTGGATTATATTTGAGAAATGGTTTTTTTTGTACATAGCAGTGAATTGAATAAGATATACAGTGCACCTTCATAATTGAAGGTCACGTGAAACCAAAAATCTTTATTGTGAATAGTAGAGGTTTATTTGTCTACTTCAAGTAGTATAGATACAGTTAATTTGTATGTCGTTAAGCCACAATTTTTTTAATTTCTTGATTTATTGTGTTTTTTATGAGAGACTTCATTGAGATTGATATATATTGCAGATTAATAGAACAGGAGACAACCCTGGAGAGTTAGTGATGCCTTAAAATACTTATTTATTAAAAGATTTCCCACTAAGTGCTCTCTACTGGAGTATTTTCCCCCAAATAAAAGAGATTCACGAGGGTTGCTGACATGTATAAACTGGCCTTTTCTTGCCACTGCAAAATTATCTGGCTTTGTCTTGTCTAGATACCTGAATGGGGTGATGAAAAATGCAACTGCCCCTGTATTACTGGAGCTGGCCAATGAGGTAATCATCTTTACATTTTTCTTTAATCTTCCAGTGTAAAACCTAAGGGGCATATCTATAGTGACTTCAGTGAGAAATGTAATTAACCTAAAAAAATGGTTTCAAGGCACATTAGACATTTAAAATGGTTCCCCAGTCTGTTAGTACTTACAATAATTAGACAAAAAGCCCCATTTATTAATAAATCAGTTAATGTAATTAGTCTCTTAACTTGAAGGCAAATGTGTAAGATACTCTGAATTTGTATTTTGATGGAAATTTCAGACAGACCATAGGTCTTTAATGCATAAACTTACTAAAAATTCTCACATTGATTAGATGGAGTTGTATCAGTTTTGCTTATATTTGATTCCTTGTTTTTAATGACAAAACCCATCGAAGATATTACTTTTTTTTTTTTTTTTAATAAGAAGGGTTAAACCAGATAATTTTCCTGACTCCATTTATTTCTGTTCATACAGATTAGAGGATGGCTAATGAAAACTGCTTAATATAAAGCAATTAAGCAGAATTAATTCCTCAGTGTATGAAAAGTTCTGTACAGTTGCCATTAAAGTCTTTACAAATTTATTGATGCTGTTTATTAACTAGAATATGAATTTGCCTTGGGACACAAGGTGTTACTTGCATTAAAAGCTGCTGTCTAAAGCACTACCTTAAAGAACAGGTTAGAAGGTAGAAAGAACGCCAAGGAGTTTCCTAGAAAAAAAATTATGAAATATCTACCCTTTAAACTCTAAAATATTTATTTACAAAAATATAACAGTACAATAACTGATACTCCCAGGAACTGCTTATGCAACCCTCAAAGGGATAGAATGAAATGTATGCTGTTTTCTGTTGCATTATAATAGAAAATGTAAGAAGGAAGCAGAAAATGAGTATTTGCATTAAAAATGGTATGGCACTAGGAACATTAAGTGTTGCAATAGCAGCAAGTTCTACATGTTACATTAGTAAAAAAGAATGGTTTTTCTCTCATGTACATTGCTGCAGCCAGCAAATGAGGGATTACCTATCAATTATTAGAAGGTTTTAATGGTCTGTGAAGTGTCTTTGTAACCTGATCGTACAGTTAGCAAAGAATAAAGGATTTATTTCATATTAGTGGTAATGTGTAGCTTCTTGCCTTCTCTGGAAAAGACAAGTCTTGAAGTACAGAAAATAGAATATACTTTACATAAATAAGTACATTCTTACTACGAATTTAGGTAAACAACCCGATTCATGATATATCGCACCCATATTATATGGGAACTGTCATAAAAATATTTCAAGCACAAAGTAATATATCTGTTACTGGTTCTTTGTATATTTTTCCCATTGATTTAGAGATGATGCATGTAATTTCTGACTCTAGTGAGCATATCTTTGTTTATATTACACTAATGCATTTTTGCAATTCAGATCAAAGAAATCTGCAGTTCAGAAATAAATAAAAATTAAGAGAAAGGCAAGATATACAAAGAACGTCTGCTTCTGGTTTCATAGTAGCAGGTATATAAGAAAGGCAGTGCATTTTGTGACTGCTGCCTAATGCATTAGGGAAATGTGGCAATAACCAGCACTAGATTACTGCTTCCAAACAATCAAGCTGCCATTTTTATATGATAGTTAATATTTAAATGACATACTCTTGCATCTGCTGACAATTGATGTAATGGTAATACTTTATGAGTCAATATATATTTAATCAGTGGAAACTGTAAAAATTGATGAGAAATATATAACATAGGTGCATTACAGTGTGTAGCAGCTCTGTTAAATAGGAAAAGCTCCATATTATTATCTTTTGGGGTTGTTTTTTGAGGGTTTATCAAACTACTTTTAATTCTCTTTTTTTTTTAAATATTTTCCAACTCTTCATATTGTGTATGTAGTACAAAAGGATTAAAATAAATCTCATTTTTTGTTAGAAATAATAACATTAGTCACTGTTCCCTTCATACAAATATTTTCAAGTGATATTTGAAGCACTATGAATTTTACTTACATACTAAATTCTGACATGAAGCATGATGGCCCTGTTTCAAAGAAAGATGGACACATGATTAATATGAAAATTAGGGCGATGCAAGTACCTGAACTAATAAGGTAGTCCTTATTCAGGCTGGACTACCTTCAGTAATTTCACCATTTTTCATGTGTCAGCTCTGATGTGGGTTACAGAAATAAGCAGCTCCATGGAAAGCATTTCTCTCTACTTGGGGAATTTAAGGCCATCCAAGTACATACATATTTGGAAAAATATGTATGCACAAATGAAGCCACCTTTTTTGGTCTAGTTACTAAGTCAAGATAAATTTTTTGCACTAATATTGAACTTGAAAAGATGTCAAGAAAAATTCACTATGACAATGTGTGAGCAAGGTTTACTGTCTCATAGTTAAAATTCTGATTCACTAAAGGAGTATTTTAATGGTATCTAAAAAGCTATTGTAACTTCAGGTGCAACTAGGCCGTAGATTTTTCATGTGTATAAAAGCAGTTGAAATGGAGGAACAGCTTTGTTAAAAATGAAAATACAAACTCTTAAGAAATTATGACTAAGCCCAACATATCTGCTGGAGATATTGATACGAAATATATGTTTTATCACTTGATGGGTACCACATGTCCTGAGTATTAGTAGCAAAGGATCCCCACTTCTTTTCCTTGGCAAATAACCTTGTAAAAGGGACTTTGCTGTCATCTTTTCGGAAGGATGGTTCTGATGCAAAGTGTACAAACATAATAACCAGTATTATATGTTAGCAACTTTATTTGGTTTTTCACTGGTACTGTGGATTGCTGCTACACATTTGGTTCAAATAGCTGAGTTTGATAATTGGAAAAAGATATGTTTCACTGATTTTTGCACTTTATTTTTATTCTACAAAGAGATTACAGTTCTGACAAGTGTGCATCTAAAAGCATTTGCCTCCTGAAATTCTGTTTTTATTTTTGTTGGGCTAAGGTGGACTTCGCCCCATCATTGATGGCTCGTATTGTGTTAGAGAGATTTCTACAAGAAAAAGAGCAAGCCATCCGTAAGTATCTTACTTGTTTTTTTCTTTTGTGTTTTTTTTTTTATTTTAAGATATTTTTGTTTCAACTTTTCTTCTGACAGTGGTAGAAAAATAATTAACGCAAGATTGAAATTGAGATAATGAGGGTAACATTTTAAGGTTAGTAACTTCCACTGCTAATGACAGTTAAACTGTATGTAAAAAGACCAACAACAATTTAATACTATCTAAATTAATCTTTACCTTCTTACATTTTTAGAATATCTGTTCTTCTAGTAACATAAAGGGTATGGGACTCACACCGCACTTCCAGGTTTAAAATTCTGTATTTTAAAAGTCAGTAATTACTAACAGTAATTCTTAAAGTAAACCTAATCCACTTTTTAATTTTGCAATATTGGAGAAATATTGCTTATATATGCAAAAGTGCATATAACTGATCTCAGTACAAGAAAATAATAAAAAAAAAAAGAATGAAAGGAAAGAAAAGAAAAGAATAGAGCTACAGGAGGAGGTTCAAGCCTAAATTAATTTGCCACTGAAAAAATACATTTTGTTATTTTCTCTGTGTCAACTGCATGATTAAAACCGGCTGTTAAGTGAGCTCTGGGGATGTGCTCGTAAAAGA
>JAWMRA010000161.1:33720614-33728114 GCA_035584735.1 Pseudotriccus pelzelni | reverse complement strand
ACTAATAGTATAATACCTTTAGTACTGTTTTTAAATATAAATATGGAACATGGACTTAGGTTCTGCCCAAGTAGTTTAAGCACAGTGTAGCCTAGTCTCCTTCCATTCCAGAAAACAGACTTCTTTATTTGATAGCCTTTTATTTTTCCTTTTCTGGTAACTTTGATCTTAGGGTAGAGATTACTGGGATATCACACCAAATTCACTATTTATGCAGCATATTGCAGTTGCAATCAAAAATACTCTTGAGTTCTCTTCATTTTCTTTTTTATGAAGTAATAGAGCTTAGACTTGATCTCTATACCACTTAGACATTTTTAAGTACATCAAAAGACAATGTTGTAAATCAAAAGTTCACTGTTTCTGGATGCAAACAAAATATGTCCTTTTAGTGTTTTCAATATTAGAGTGGACGGGGGAGCCTTGTGTGCAGTTTTCAGGTTGTGATCAGATTCAGTTTCTAATGGGATGCTGTACAGTTTGAAGAATGTGCTCACTCTTTATGTATGCTTTGACTTAACCAAGTTCAAAACCTATTATTCAACCAAGCACTATAATAATTCTTTTGCCTATTACCTTACTAGAGCTCTCAGATTATTCTATCAATGTATGGAAGATTAACTCCAAACAAAACTGTGGGGCCAAGGAGAGAGGGTGCCTTATATAACCATAACGAAACCCTATAAATGTAACATCACATATTGCAGTTATCTTTGTATCCTAAAAAGAAAAATAAAGTTGATGTTGTCATTAAAATGTACTTAGAATCCTTTTAAAACATTGAATTCCAAGTGTTAAGTTCCGGGGTACAAAACAATATTCTAGTTATGGTCTAATAAATACCAAGTAAAGGGGATAATCACTTCCCTCAATCTATTTGCTCTGCTCATTTTGTAAAGCTCAGGTTGCTGTTGTTCACCTTCTCTACCACAATACAGTGCTGGCTTACATTCAGTTTGCTGCCCCACCAGAGCTCCCAGGTCCTTTTCTGCGGAGTTCCTCCCTAATCCATCCATCCCAGCCTGCCTGCATTGTTGCTGAGATTCCTTCTTTCCATGTACAGGACACTGCATTGGCTTTTACTTAATTTCATGAGATTCCTTCTGGCCCATCCTGTGGTCTGTCTTTTGTCTAGGCCCCTCTGAATAGCAGCCCTGCCTCCCAATTGGTTGTCATCTGCAAACTTGAGGAAACTGTACTCTTAGATCCTCTAGATCATTGTTAAAGATGGTAAACAGGAATAGAAATTCATGATTGCAACTACATAAACAAGAAGAAGGGCTGAATCTTACACCTTTCTTTAATCTTACCTTTTCTACTCTCTTTTTATTTACACTTAGATAATAATGTAAAATGCAATCTCAAGCTGCTTCTATATGACTACCTGCTGCTGATTATTAACGTGACAGTAACGTATATGAGGTCAGAATATCCTCCCACCTTCCTCTACTTTCTCTTAGCCACTGAATAAGCAGCTTTAAAAGATAAATCCATATCATCAGGCTTTCTACACTCAGCTTTTGGTGAAATGTTAAAAAAAAAACAACAGTGAGATGTGGTTTATATGCTCAAGTTGAGCAGTTGCACAGAGCAACAAGTATCCATCACTTCTGTTGAAATGCATCTACAGTCTACTACAGACTGACAGAAGGCAATATTTAGGAAACCATTCTACAACAAACTTTCTTTATAGAAACAAACAAACAGCATTACGGATTGCACAGTACAACTATAACTATTACTGAATTTTAGGAACTATTTTTAATAAAAAACTGACTTCAAAACTGTCTAGGATATCTGTGCGTCATACGTAATGTAATCTGTTTGCTCTGATAATACTACCTAATTGTGGGTTCTTTGTATGTCGACAGTCTTTAACATACATAAAATTAATTTCAAAGTTGTATCACCTCTCCTAAAAATATATAGAGCTTTTAGAAATTATTTTCAACTCTAAAGATGCTCTGTTGTGAGACTATGAAATTGCTTAAGTCTCCATACATTTGATAAAAATATACATTTGGTTGTCTTTTTTCACATTTTTCCTTATTACACAGTGGTTATTATCTGAGATATATATATACTGTAGGAGTATGCTTCATCTGTCAGAAGTGTATTACCATCGACTAATTATCAGAGTGCACTAATGCAGAATCCATAGAAGTAAGGATTTGGTTTCAGTCTGGTAGCCTGGAATTATGTTAAAATACAGCACATTTAAGAGAATTTGTTGAGTGCCTAACAAGTCTAGACATTCAACAAGGCTGATCACAGTCTTTCGGGCTGCGAAAACGCAGAATGCGATATATTGCTGATTGTAAAAACAATCAAATATAATACTGTGTTCACTTTGTCTACTGAGTATGCAAAAACTTAAATTGTGTTAAGTTGCTTTCTAGTAAAAATTGAAGTGCACAGTAGGACTTGGCAATGTTCTGTTGTACTTTTTTGCGCGTGTTTATCCATATGGAGGAAATTTGGTTCAGCCAATTAGTATCAGAAATCAAGAGCTTTTTACTTAAGAGTATTTTGCTCTGTGGCTTCTGACTGTGGTCCTTTAAGTTTACATTCTGTTGACTGTTCAAAATGATAAATTTTTCATTTCTCCATCTTCCTATCATTGAGTTCATGCTGATAATGCAGAATATTTTTGCAAAGACGTGGACAGAAAGTATTCCAGCTGTCCTCTCAGAAGTAGAAATTCCCTCTCTGGAAAAAAAAAATAAATTTACATATCTCATTACTGTGTATCTTCCTCTTGTCTGTAGGAAACATCTATGTTCCCTCAGTTGCCTGGTGAGAGCAGAGAGCCAGGATAGGGACAGCTTTCAAAGTAGATTAGATGGACTAGTGAAAAAAATTCTGCATCCTCAAAACACAAAAAATATTCTTTTTTTTCCATGTCCAAAATGGATTCTGCCTCTGAAATTAGATTACACTCCATTTTTTTAATCTGCTTTTTTAATTTCACTTGGTTTTTTTTTTTAGGAACGGTGAGCTCTTTTTATATGACTATTGGACTGACTGTTAAGAACCTGGTTTTTTCATTTATCATGTAATAGTCCTGTCGTGTAGGGATGCTGTTACAGAACAGGTCCCATGCAGGTATTCGAAGCAAATTTCTCTTAAAAGTGAAAGTTGGCAACTGAAATAAAACTATTGTTGAAGAAACTGGAGAGTGGTTCTAGAGCCCCTATGTTGGATACATGCAAGCAGCACAGTGCAACAGAAGCAGGAGAGTGAGTCTACAATGCAGAAGAGTAGTTTTCATGTGACTGGTTTTACTGTATATTTTTCAACATGAATACTGACAATAATTTAGTGAAGCCAGCACCCTTAGTCTGTCTTTTTCATTTTATATGTGTGGAAAATGTTTTTCTTATTTCCACTTACTCTGGACAGCATGCACAATTGAAGTGAATGATGCTGACATGACCAGGTTTCTAACCACTACACACCACCTTCTTGATGATCTTGAAATACTAGCTTATTCAGTAGCCATGCTTGAATTTTCATTCAGATACTACTCCCAGTTTACAAACAAAACATTTGAACCATGAGCTGGTTAATTAACTTGGCCACAGTCCTATAGAGAGCTTGTGTCAAAGCAAAGATTCAATCTTAAACTTGACAGGCTTGAATTTATGAAGAGTAGGTACTTCTGAATCCACATGTTCATTCCTTGCTTCCTCTTTAAGCTAGAAGGGGAAAAATGGATGAACACAAAATGAAGTGCAATTTTTCTTTTTAACCTCTGTAAGTCTGTTGTCTACTTCTTCAGAGAAAATTCAGCTTTTCTATAGCACTGAGAAAGGCTCAGTCTTCCTATTTCTGTATAAATGTCTGATGAATGCAGCCTCAGTAGTGCACTGATAAATCGGTGCTGGAGAAAATTTTTCTTGAGACGTTATTGCTGAGAGAAGCTGTTTGCCTTCAGATAGTAAAAGTTACTTTTTTTTGGACTATTCTAACTTCTCTTTCTAGAATGTATTAGAACAAGCCTATGCCCTAACTAGGCAGGAAACATGCTTAGTGTTAAGCATTGCACGTTGGTGAGCTACTTGACCGATGTCATCTCAAATTTTAGATCACGGCCCTCAACTACATTAAGTTGCTTCTGCTTACAGAATTGCGTATCTTCACACTCACAGGAGGTAAGCATCCTTTAGCGTGAGATCTGTTCCTTCCGTAGCAGAGTATATGTATATATGTATATGTAGATATATACATATACATATATATAGCATCTATACATATGTATGTGTGTGTATATATATATATACATGTACATATGTATAGATGCTGCTACTTCTGTGTTAACTTATCCGTAGCAGGGAATGGGTCTTGCTGTCTTCTCTAAAAGTGCCTTTCACTGCAAATAGTCCACAGGTGTAAAGGGGACTGAGGAGAGTTCACTGGAGAACCAGTGGGATGGTAAATGGACTGGAGCACTGGCTGCACGAAAAGACGCTGTGGGAACTGGGGCTTTTTCAGCTAGGAGAAGAGATGGTTTCATGGGGGCTGAGGAGCAGCCTGCTGGTACCTATGGGGAGGTTATTAGAAAGATATATGCAGGCTGTTGACATTGGTGATGTGGTGGTATGATGAGAAATAGGTGTAAATTGAAACATGAGATGTATACAACTTTAACTTTTGTGGACTGTCAGTGTTACATGTTCTGAATTTTGCTTTGCTAAAGTAGGTGCTCATTACTTATAAAATTAATTTTGTGAGAGATTTTAAGTATGAAAGTTTTCTTGTATAATTGGCTCTTGAACTTCTTTTGGTAAGCCTTAAAGTTACACTGTTAAAATAATTAAAACTATTTTACAAAGTTTGTTGTATACATATGACAAAAGAAAGAAACAAGATCTAGGTGTGATTATCTAGATGAAAAGTCCTACAGAAGATTGAAATTGAACATAGTCACTGTAATTATCTTAAAGGAAGTCTATTACAGTATGATAAAACTGTCAAAATAATGATTGAGGGCTCCAAGAAATCATGTAGAGTATCCATAAAGCTAATCGTACGTCATAGCTTGAGAATTTAGAAATTGTATTTTGACCTTAATACACGATGGAGCCAATCAAAACATGTTTAATAAATGGGCTATAATACTTTTCCTTAATTAAACATTAAAACTGTTCCCAGTTGTTTTCTTCAGTTAAAAAGGGAATATGTTTCCAGTCCACATGATGTGCATATTATTTTACTGATTGCTTACTCTTTTTAAGAAATTATTAGTTGACTTTGATACATGTATACAAAGTTTGTGGTGATATCTCTCCCAAAAAATTCATTGTGGCTTAGCTACCCTGTGCTTGGTGGTTAAAAGAAATTCTAGTCCATTCTACATAGGAGCTATCTTCCTTTTATTCTGTTATACCTGAATGCCTTCCAGCAGTGTGTTAAGCGGCAAGGCTACATCTCTTGTTCGTTCTATTCTTTTCACCCAAGGAGAAGCGTATGGAGTCAAGTGTTTGGTTTGGTGGGTATGCTGATTTTGGCTGGGGTAGAGTTAATTTTCTTCCCTCCCGGTCGCTGGTATGAGGCTGTGTTTTGGATTTGTGCTGAACACTGGGTTGATAATACAGGGGTGTTTTTGCTATTGTTGAGCAGGGCTTGCACAGAGCCAATGCCTTTTCTGCATTTCATACTGCCACAGTGGCAAGGAAGTTGGGGGTGCATGGGAAGCTGGGAAGAGACACAGTTGGGACAGGTCACCCAAACTGACCAAAAGGATATTCCAGACCATATGACATCATACTCAGTATATAAACTGGGGGGAAGAAGGAGGAAGGGGGGGGACATTTGAACTGATAACATTTATCTTTCCAAGTAAATGTTATGCACAATCGGGCCCTGCTCTCCTGGGGATGGCTGAACACCGGCCTGCCCTTGGGAAGTGGTGAATTAATTCCTTGTTTTGCTTTGCCTGCGTGAGTGCCTTTTGCTCTCCCTGTTAAACTGTTCTTTATCTCAACCACAAGTTTTCTAGCTTTTACTCCTCCAATTTCTCTTGAATCCTGCTGGTAGGGGAGTGAGCAAGGAGCTAGTCATGATAGGTTTCAAAAAATTCACTGAGAATATGTTTCTCCCAACTCCACCCTCCAGCTGTCACTTACAGATAACCTTTACCCATCTATCTATCTTCCATCTCCTGAAGAAGTTCTTAAAGCAAGTACAGGCTTTTGTTTTGAATCACTTCCAAAATGCTGATCCTTTTTTGATAATATCTACTCTTTCAGTTTGCTTGGTTTTCTTTAGAGTACTGACAATGCTAAATATCCAGCATTTTTTAAATCCTATTATGTCTTTGGCCCTGATGTTTTGTATCTGTGAGTTACTGGATGCTATGATTTGGGAATATTTTCTGCCTTGGGCGCTACTCTAATGTCTCTGAAGATGTAAGCTCCAAATGCTAAGCCTCAAATTCTTCACTTTTCAAACAGTGAAATCCCATAATTCAGATTAAATTTACTGTGTGAATAGTAGATTCTGAATTCTATTCCTGTTCTCTGAATAGGAGATTCTCTGTTGTTGTTTTCTTTAGGAAAGCTAGGAACAACTGAAGGTTCAAGTAATATAAACAGCTTTTAAAGATAATTTTGAGTCCTTAGCAGTACAATTAATCCTAAACTTATTTTCCAGACTGTAGAGTTTCTTTCCTGTCTCAGATTCCCAAATCAGAATTCCATCTACTTTTCTGAAGAACTTTGTTCTTTCTATCTGCTTCAGGGCTGATTCTCTTTTTTTTCCAATGCTTTCCTTAGCTGATCCCATTTGACAGAAGTGTTTACTTGCATTCAGTATCAAGGATTGCTTGATGTACAGTTAATTTTGTGTTTCTTTTCAGATTGGTAAAACAGTAGACAGAATGAAGAGGTGCACATTTCACTTACAAAATCCTTTTTCTTGATCTGCTATTGAAGCATGTGTTTTTTTAGCCTTATTCTTACGCTCTGAAATTTCTTTGCTTTTCTTTCTGTAAATTAAATCAGGGCCCAGCCCTGCAAAGACATATGCAAGGCCATCATGTGCTTGACCTGAAGTTTGCAGCTATGTGGAGCTACAGCTTTTCAATAGGTGCCAATTTACTCAGATTCGTCTTCACTCAGGATCGTAACCCGAGTTTGACATATTTGAATCGTCTATAACCTCATCACTTAACTTTTGTTAGGTTCTTATAAAACATTTTAAACAACCTGATTTATTGTGTGTCAACTTATGTCACACCACTGCTAACTTTTGTTACGAGGAAATGAACGTGTATTTCTGCTTGTTCTCAGAGTCTAACCCTTGCCGGGGCTTTGTGATTTTTCTCTGTTTGTGTGCGTGTGTGTGAATGGTTTGTTTCCTTAGCTTCTACTAATGAATTCTAACAGATTTTTTTAGGACTTTTTTTATCTTTAAATTTCTTTCTTATGACATGACCGAAAATTGTAAGAGTTTAGTGATGTTCCAACCTTATGAAGTGGTATTGGTCATTCCTTAGTG
>JAWMRA010000161.1:33678114-33715614 GCA_035584735.1 Pseudotriccus pelzelni | reverse complement strand
AGTATTCCTACCTACTAACAATTGTTATTAATTTTAAAATATACGTATATTAAATATATTTCTTTTTAGTATTAGTAATGTAAACATGCACAGTACCTTTTGTTTCAAATTTTTGAAGTTTTTATGCTAAGTACAAAATGCATTTTTAACATTTTGTCTTATTGTTTCATAGTAGTATAAATATCAGTGAGGAAAAAAAAAAGATAAATAGTCCTAAATTTATAGATTTGAAAAAAGCGCAGAAAGGCTTTTCCCAGTTTTTAAACAGAGTCAGAAAAATATGTAAACACTGAATAAGTAAATAAATAAATAAATAAATTTGGAAAGGAAGAAACTGAAATCGAGTCTTTAAAGTTGTTTTTAAAAGCTGTTTTGAATTTTTTCAGATCTTCTTCCTAAAGTGCTAGTATTATATGAAGGTTCTTTTGAGTTACATTTACTTTATATTCCTTAGAAGCAGCGTGATGCTTCTGAAGCACAAACTGTCCAGCGAAACTGACTAAGTAAACAAGGGTCTGCTTCCACCCTGTGCTGATAAAATCCTTTGGTATTTCAAGATTTTTGGAGTTAACTGTATTGGAATGGTTAGGTAGCTCTGAATTTGTACGTTTGTGGTTGCTGAGTGGATGATTTTCAAAATTATTAACATTATCAATGTTTTCATTAGAAAAGGGTTTTATTCCTGCCAAGTAGATAACTGAACTAACAGGTTTTTTGTATGTTTTTGATCTTTATTTCTCTAGCCTCCAAAACTCTAATAAATAGCATGCTACGGGACCCTTCTCAGATTCCAGATGGAGTTCTAGCAACTCAAGTCTATCAGGTATTAATCACACTTGTCTTGTTTTGTTTTGTTTGTGTTTTTTTTTTCCTTTGGCAATGCTGTTATCTGCCTAGCAGAGTAAGAGATTTTAAACCTCATTTAATTACTGTCATCGTAAACTATCAGTGAGGTCAGGGTGCACCATAAATGGCAGTGCAATATTTGTGAGGGGAGCATTTCACTTTTTAATAGCTTGCTTTTATAGTGAGTAAAAGCATACAGTTTTTGTTTTCTGTGATTAAATCTGAACAGCATCTGATAGCCTTTTTGAGGAAAAGTAATTACTGTTTTTAAGATACTCTTTAAGTATAATGGTTTTGTACTTGCCCATCAGTATACTACTTCTCTTATTTGTCTGCAGTGTACTGTGAATGACTGTTGTTATGGACCACTGGTGGACTGCATCAAACAGTATCCTTTCCCATAAAATTTTAGGTGCACAATTGACGAGCTTAGACTGTGTGGAAGAGATGTGTCTAGCTTTAACCTGACATAAAGTTCTGCTTCACAAAACACGTTTCATACTCCTCTGTTTTACATTCAGTCAGCTAGAGAGTCACCACAGAGCTTTCTCTTACACGAACAAAAATCAGATGGACCACGGGAAGATGTCAGTTTGGTGGCTACACATTCATATGCCTGATTGAACCTCTTTGGTTTTGATTAGTTGAAATGCATGTCTGGTTTTCTATTAAGACTAGTTGACCATGCTTTGAGTGGTGGAGTTGGACTAGATGATCTCTAGAGATACCTTCCAATCTCAGCCATTTTATTACGTTTCATAGATAGTGTTCAACATTATGGCTTTGTTTTGTTATGAGTATGAGTTTTAATTGAAGTGTTTTCAAGTGCACTAGAAATTCAAGTTTGATTGGCCAATTAATATTTTTAAGCTCCTATCTGACATTCCAGTGCTTTGCTTTTATTTTCTCTTCTTCTTAAAGGAAATTATACTAGCTGTAGTAAAAAGCCTATGTAGCTTGAATTTTCAGGGATATTTTATTGTAATGTTGAAATGGTTAATAAGAGAGCCTCAGTACACAGTAAGTACACTGAGGGAACTCCACACTGACTATTACAGACTAGGATTATAATTTGTTAGGAATGATCACTGAAACCCCAAATCTGTTTTAGTAAAGTACTGAAGGAGTAGCTCTTCTTTTTCAGTCTGCAGTCAAAGGAACAATTTCCAAATCATGGCCTGCTATCACTGAGCAGACTAGTAAGGCAGTTCCCTCCCAAGTCCTGGAAAATCCTTGCACAAATTGCTGCATGAAGTTTGGGGGAAGATCTTGATTTCACTGTAAAGTTGCAAGATAGGAAAACTGATGTGATGTTTAGTTATGCATGAAAAACAGTGCTTCTTGTACTTATGATACATGTGATTGTCTCTCCTTAAAAATGTATTCTTTCTACTAGAAATACTTATCTGGTGTCTACTGCAGTCTCAGCCCTGCTCCCATTAACTTTAGCAACAGCAGGGTAGAGGTCTAATTTTCCTCGTATTTTGTGCTTTAAATTGCTCTCTAAAAGTGGATTAATAAGTTGCACTTTTTAAAAGGTTGTTGGTCACTAATTTTGATATCCAGAATTTTAAAATTAATATTTTGTGCATAAGCAGTCTGTAGACTTCTGAAGTCTACAGATTGGCTCTAGACCTCTGAAAATGTCATGTTTAAAGTAATAATGACACATATGTAGAATTATGAACCGTTTTTAAGAATAACTTCCCTGCAGTCTAGAAAAGACGTTTATATCCTCTTCAGATTCTGGCTCAAGTCAGTTACTGAATACGCAGTGACATGAGAATAATGAGAAGTTTTTCAATTC
The DNA here is from genome assembly GCA_035584735.1 of Pseudotriccus pelzelni. NCBI lineage: Eukaryota > Metazoa > Chordata > Aves > Passeriformes > Tyrannidae > Pseudotriccus > Pseudotriccus pelzelni. The sequence goes on along the minus strand of JAWMRA010000161.1, from coordinate 33,712,961 downwards.
CACTTTGGTACAGAAAAGTTTAATGCTAAGCTGTGTGAGTGCATTACTGCAAGTATGTTGCTGAATTAGATATTAATTTTGAGGTGCATAAAATAGTTAAAAATCAATTTAAAGTTAAGGTTTTAAAAGCATAATGTCTTCTGAAGGATTGCATATTGATTTTAAATATAACTATCTAATTGTATATGCATGGACTAAAGTATGAAGTCAACCTCTTTGTAAATGCCAAGAGGCTATTTTTCAGTAATAGTTCAGATGCTTACGGGAAACTAGGCTGCTAGATTGCATGAGTAGAAAATGGCTTGTGAGGTTATTTACAAGTTTTGCCCCATGGTCATTGCAATACATCAATAACAGGTATTATTACAGACTAAGTGTTTCTGCTTATGGTGCATTATAAATTCTGTTTGCAGTATTTTTCTTACCTTTTTGCTGTTCTTCTGAAACTGCTAGGAGAGTTTAACATAATATGTAGTTTCAGTTGTAAAAACTATATGTACATGTGAAATGATTACAAAGAATTTTATTTTTTTTTTTGCTGTTCAGCATGAAATGTTCATACAAATTAAATAATTAACTATAATGGTAAGATTATCTGTAGTTTAAGGTATCAGAAGTTATTCTAAACAGAATTTGGAACTTAACTGCATTCCATGTAAGATCTTTTACCATGATGTTCCATTAGATTCTTCTTCAAAGCTTCCAGAATAGAACTTTGACCTCCAGAAGGATACATTAAAAATATTTAATCTGGTGACTTTTTTTTACATACCACAAAGAATAGCACATTGGATCAACAGCTGTCAGTGAAGTGAAAAGGACTTTACTATAAAATATTATTTCATCCTTCCCTGTCATTAGTTCATGCTTCTGAAAAATCAGTTAAAAGGATGTTTTTTACAGTAAGATGTTTCAGATGGATGTAGTGCCTATTAATTTCAGAATATAAAGAAAAAAAATCCCAGTTTATATCATCCTTTGCTGAATTGGAGAACTGATACACTAGTCAGTAAAGAGCAACTTAAAAGGTATTTAACTGCATGTTTTAAGATCACACTTTCTCTTAAATTTAGAGGGAGAATAAAGAAAAAATGGAAATATTGTCCTTAATTATGCTTAATAAATATGGTCAAGTGGGTCTTAATTCTGTGAAATGCGTGCTCTTGATACAGTAGTCTGATTTTCATAAAGTGATTAGTGCTTCTGAAAATCCCTGTAAGGATTTTTTAAACTGAGAGTTCAAATCACTGATCACTTCTGAAATGCAGATGAAGGTCAATAAATTCTCTGATGAATTACTTTACCTCTTTATGAAGTTGCTTCTTTTCCAAAGTAATCTTCCATTTCTTAACCTGAAGCTATCAGCGCTATTGGGCATGAGCATGAAGTCTTGCTGCGAGAAATGCTTTTGGAAAAAAATCTCTCTTTCATAGGTAAGAATCTGTAGTAGAGGCTAGCCACTGTGTTCTTAACTTTAAAGATGTCAGTGACTGTTTACCTAAGGAAAAAGATAAGCCTCAACATTCCTTGTATTAGGTAGTCAAGAAAGAGTAAAAAATGATTGATGCTGTTCATGTTATCTTTTATTGATTTAGAACTGAGCAGGAACTCAGTTACCTAATACCCTTTATATACAGTACATGCACAGGCTTGCAATTAATATTTTATAGAATAAGTAGCTGAAAAAAATGCTTTAATATCTGCTGCAGTATTACTTTTCGTGTCATGAGATATTAGCCATAATCTAGACCTTATGAGACTTAGGAGGAAGCATAAGAAATATTAGCTTCAGAATGCTTTATGTATGAAAGAACTGCTAGAGGATTCACTCATTTACTTTTCTGTGCAGTTTCTGCTGAATTTTTACCCCCTGCCTCCCAATCAATGCAAGTACTCTTTTTCACCCTCCCTGTATTTAAAGTTATTTTAGGAATTAATTAGTTAGGAAGTTATTTTCATTCTTTTCTTTTAGCCTGCAGTATGTTTCTTTTACATGAGTGCCATTGAAACAAAGATTAGTGTTTAAGGCATCCATTCTCTTAAAGCAGTAGTAAACAATGACTTCTTAAATCTTGGATTCCTTATGAGATGAGACGATAGCAAAGTAAAATACTGTCTTTTGTTAATGGTTGAGCATTGTACTAATTTTGTGTGAATTTTCTGGTTTTACCAGGAACTATGATCTCTCCTGAAGCTCTATGAGGTTAAGATTTTGAAAACCTTAAACAAATTTAAGAAATTAGAAGGCATATTAAGCTTCTAAAAATATTTGTCTGTACGATTAAGGAACAGAGTTAGTGTGCTCTTTTATAGAAAAGTGAAAAAAGGACAGGAATAACCATCACATGCAAGCTCGCAAGTGACACTATGAAAATGTGAAGGAGTAGGTTTTCCTACCTGACTGTAAGAGCATAGATACAGGTAATAGGCTTAAGCTCTAATTGCAGAGATGATGTTGAGTTAAAATACCAAACAGTTTCAGGAAAAATAAGTATAAAACAAACTGCCAGGGAAGGTTATGGAATCACCCTCAATGGAAAATTCAAGTCTAGATTTGACACTCGTCTATCAAAGCTGGTAATGAAATCAATCCTGTCACAATTCAAGGGAATGGACTAGATGACTCACTAAGGGGTCCTCAAGCCAACAATTATCGTTTTATTTGGCTTGTGTAAGCTTGTGCAGTATACAAGTCAGATTTAAATTTTAATGTTTCATGAACTTGGACAAGCATCAATTTTGTCTTTAGAAATAAGCTCAAAGAAATCTATGCTGTCAAATCAAAACATCTAGAATGAGTTAACTCATTAGAATATGAAGATATAAATGAGAGAGCGTAATTTACTGTTTATATGTTAAGCATTTGTGTTTATTGTGCCCTGTGCATTACAAATGTCTTTCAGGTTCTAGGTGTGTTTGGGTTTTGGTTTTGGTTTTCTTCTGAAAAGAAAAGCTTTTTCTAAGTATCTGCAAGATGAACCCTTCTGAATCACTCGTAATAAAACCTTTTATTTCTGAAAAACTATTTCCAAAACTGCTTGAAGAAACCTCAGGAAAACCGAAGAGATGACAGAATTTCCTATAGTTTCACAATTTCAGGCTTTGTTGTGTAAGATTTCATTCCAGTTTTGAAGATGGCTAATGACTTGCAATTCCATTATGTTTTAACATATCAGAAACAGAATTTTTGCAGTTTCCCCATTAGTGTACTGTTCCAATGTACTGTCCTTCAAGAATAGTCAGGGGAGTTGTATCAACTGTGTTCACCTTTGCAACAGAGACTCTAGTACAGAAGACGACACCACAGTCAAAAGACACAGTGAATATAAATTGCCCCGGTATAGTATTGGAGCATGAAAGAGCTTTTCAGGTTCAAGACATAATTTGTGTATTTCTAGAGCAGTTAGCTTTCAGAGCCTATGGATCAGAAGTAACACCTTCAGACTCACCCTGAAATTGATTGGAAACCTATACATTTATAACCTATAAATGAGGTTACATTTTATTAATCCACTGGTCATGAGAAGCACATCATATACCAGGTCCTCCCTCCAGCAAAAATACTTTGCCTGAGATTAAAGTGATCAGCGGAAGCATTCTCTCAAAACAGCTTCACACACCATACTGAAATGCCAAGAATTTCTAAGTTCTATATAGAAAACCTTTATATGTATATATAGGTATATATTTTTATATCTTACTATGAATATATTAGGAAAGCTTTTAGCTATATGGGATGGTACTGAGCTTTATCCTTCTTTGGCTCCCACCATGGTGTCCCTCAGCAGTAGCCTGGATATAAATCACGGCATCTGATCCGTGTTTTCTGCTGTGATCTTAAATTTGCAGTTGCAGCTCATTCATGCCCCAACAAAAGATCGTTTTGTTTCTTTGTAATATCCAGAGGCTAGTATAAGAACAATGATGTGTTAAATGGTTATGACTGAGTGTGAAGTTATGGCAAAGATGAAGCTGCAATTTTGTTGGAAATCTAAATTAATGGTCAATCTGTAGACAAACTACTTATTGGGGCTGTTTCCACATAATTTTCAAATCTTAAACCTAACTGTCAAAGCTTCTGTGGGCTGGCTTTCAAACAGTTGTTAAATTATTCTCTTAATCCCTGCTAGAGGTAGAAGATCTTTTGAGGTGCTGCCTTTGTAGTTTCTGGACGAATGTGAAACATATCTGGACTGAAAAGCTAGAACATCTTTTTGATGGAATTATGGCTTAAAACAAAGATGGTTTGATGACTGTGGGGAGTTTCTATATTTTTTTTTTCTTCAGAGTTAACACTTGATGAAATAGTAACGCAAAATTATGTTCCTCCACAAGATAACTCACATCAACAATAAACATTCTTTTTTGTATGTTTTCCAATGTTTATCACAAAATGTTAGGAAAAACCAAGTAAAGACATTCAAAATCAGATTTAAAACAAAAACCGTGTTCTTCTTTAATCAATTAGTTAGTGCCAGAAGAATCTGAAGAATATTAAAAGTAATGCTGATGCAGACTCCAGTTCAGAGACCTTCCAAGTTGACCTATCCAACCGTGTTTGTATCTGTCCTGGTTTTCAGTGAGGGGTTTTTTTAAGGTGCATTTTCCTTAATTTGTGGTACTAGGATTTGTTAGTTGTGAAAAGACTGACCTTTCTGTTGCTATTGCTCTTGAATGCTGAACATTTCAGCTGGGACATCCTATTGTCTAGTCTAGATTGTTTTAAACAATTAAGAGCTGGTTACAGTTAAATAGAGTTGCATGAAAGTGGATTTTTTTCAAATCAAGATCAAGAGATTACGTAGAACATTAATTCATTTTTATGTTATGGCATAAAACTCTCTATTCATGGGTTCTGTTAAATTACAACCTTCTTATTCTTAGCAGCATTTATCTGTATATGTGACAATCTCAGTTTGAAAAAATAGCCAACAACCAAGTCTGTCTCCAAATCCTAGAAATGTTTTTCATTACTTGATTGGGTGAGATAATGAAGTATTGCATTGCAAAGACTTGTATTTACAATATAGTCTGTTTATAGTGAAGAAATGCTCTCAAAATTAAAAAAATAGTACAACTCTCAAAAACAATAAACATCTATTGCAATTTACACTGAAGTGAATGTACAGCTTTCCAAATTTACTCCTGTCCCGCTTTCAGAATGAGTTCACTAAATAAAATAATACTTCAGACTTATAGTCTTCAATAAAAAGAGTGGGAGAGTTTGCTTTTGGCACTTTTACAATATTTTGATTTCTAAAACTGTGTGTTTTTCTTGTCATTAAAATGTTACTTGGACTCAAACTGCTGACCTTTCAGGATATGCACAAAGTACTCAAAAACTGAGTTCTGAACACTGGCCATGAAACTACTGTCCTAACCTGATAAATGGATTGGAAATAAGCTACCCAACAGTGAGAATGGGCCATTAATTTTAATCAAAGGTGATGTAGAAAGGCGAATGGGATGCATGACAATGTCAACAGCCCAGTAGGTGTTAAGGGGCTACACAGCCTTACTTGTTACTAGGTAGTGCCATTAGTTAAGCCTGGGTGAAGACAGAAAGCCATGCCTGGAATTGAATGACCAGGTCACTCCAAATTCTAATGGAGAAATGGTGTTTCAGAAATACCAATGTAATGGTATCAGAAATGAAGGACAATAGTTTAAAAATATTAAGGTCTTGCTTGAGCTTTTTTTGCCTTTTTTTTTTTTTTTTTTAAGGGTGCACCCTTTGTGTTTTCTGGTTTTATTTTGCTCATTATTATTTCTTATAATATTCTGCTCTAATATCTGTAAGTAATAGAGTTGTATAATTAACATTAGCAGAATTTCTAAATCTTTGTATGTTCTAAAATTGGATAAATTCTATAGAATCCAGAATGCAAGAGAAACTAAAATTATGGCTCCTCTCTACTTTAATAAAATCCTGGGAGAGAAGGATTTTCTTGCCTTTTTTTAAACAACTTTATGCTAACATTAAAAATAAAACCAAGAAGACAGCTACAGTATATCTACATTTGTGGTGTTGGTAGGATTAATCTTTACGCATCCGAAGGTGGAGAGGCTCTTCTTTCAATCAGCGAATATACCTCTTTACTTTGAATATTTGGAGGTTATAAAATACTGTATGACAGCTTGAATTAATGATGTTTATAATGAAGACATAAAAATGCAGCGATGACAAAGAAGCATTTTTATATCCATGCTTCAGGTTTTCTACAAAGGTTCATTTAATTTGACACAGCATTGCATGCATAAGAAAGATTTCTATGACTGCATTAGTAATTCTTGCACTCTTATTTAAAATAAAATTAATTATGCTGCTGTCTACTTAATGGAATAGTTTTATAAACAGTAGTTCTTATTCTGTATGTACAGCTGAAGATCAGCTTCGTGCAAAGGGTTATGACAAAACACCAGACTTTATTTTAGAAGTACCAGTAGGTAAGTCTTTTAAAAGAATTTTTATAATTTTGTTTTGTGTAGAAGAGTTCATGCTAAAATATTATGGCTATTAAGTGAAGCCAAATTAGTCTCTTCAGGAGTTACCTAATAATTTTAAGAACCTCTAGTTTGGTTCAGAGAGATTTGATCCTAAATAATGTTAGCCAGTGTTTCCTCTTTAGTCTCTGCATTTTTTTATCTCATTAACAAAACAGGGGAAAAAAACACAAAAAACCCAAAAACCCCCCACCAAATAATAAGAACCCCTAAATCCCTGCTCCCTCTAATGTACTCTACCCACTGTCTTTCTGAACTAAACTCTGAAATGCCTGTAATTGTCATTTACTCTTAGGCCAAATCAGTTCAAAGCAGTCTTATAGGTATTACTATTACACCTATGGGTCTTTGTATAAAGGTTTGTTGTGGTGCAATTATTCTTTTGCCGTCACTGTGCATCCACATACAACTCTGCAGTTCTTCACTTTATTTGAAGTTCTTCCGTTTTTTAAAATCCTGAATAGCAAGAAAGAATAAAGAATAAAAGTAGGTATAAAGGTCCTAAAGTTCATCTACCTTTTCTGGTCTTGAGATCATGTGAGAAGGTAAGCAGGTGACCTAGTCACTGGGCCACAGAAGAAAAAAAATCCGAGTTGTCCAGATGTAAAGGATTATTAATCACCTTTTGTAAACTGGCTTTTGTGCCAAAAGACTTCTGCTTTGCCTCCATAGAATGCAGCACCCATCTATGCAGATGTCTACTTTTCTGTCTGTCAGAGGAAGTAAGAAGGCTGACAGTACTGTGTGAAAGTCATATACATGACTAGGTTTTTTTCTTCATATTGACAACAGCTGGAATTCTTACTGATTGTACACTAGTTTAAGGAATGGAACGTGTACTATAAAATGCATCACTACACAGAACTGCTTGAAATACCATTTCAGCACAATCACATGTTATCCAGCAAAAAACTGCATATATGAGAGTCTTCTGAAAAGTTTTTAAAGACTTTCCTTAGCTCATTCAAAAAAAAAAAAATTAGTGATGTTAATAACAAAACAGAAAATATTTTTGTAACTAAAGGACTCCATGTTTGAAACAGGGAGATTTGGCATCCTAATGCAGTTCACTCATGTCAAGCCACGTATGGAGAGTTTTCAGTTAATTTCTACCCCTTCTCTTCCATACTTACTGTGAAGAATCTCAGGAACCTTCAAGGACTTGAGGGGATGAGGGAACTGTTGGTTTTTACCAGGTCTAAAGTTAGCAGGGAAAATTGTGAACTTTCAGAATTACAGAATGGCTGAGGCTGGTGGCCAGTAGCTCAATCAGGTTCACGTGGAGCTGTTTGCAGAACACAGTGTCCAGACAGCTGTTGAATATGAAGGAGGAAGGATCCACAACCTCTCTGGGCAACATTTGTCACCCTCACAGTGAGAAAGTGGTTGCTAATGTTCAAATGGAACCTTGTTTCGGTGCCTGCTGCTTTTGGTCTTGTCACTTGGCACCACTGAAAGGAGCCTGTCTCCCTCTTTTTACCACTTACCCTTCAGAAAGTTTTATACATTGATAAGCTTCATCATTAACGTGCTTCTTAGGCTGATCTCTTTTTCTTTTTTTGTGTTAGAATAAATGCAAATATCTAGAACAGGGTGTGATTAAACTGAAATGGATATAAATATCTGTTAAAATATTTTCTGATATGGTTTTTAAATGCCCTTTTTTTGAGCATATTTGAAAGATAGTTTTTACAAGTACATAGCTGTTGCAAGCATGAATTATGTGGTAGATTGTGGAGTAAGTAGGATGTTCCCAAACACACTCTTACAGGCTGTTGGGTTTGATTTTCAGAGTTCAGTTTCTTTTTTTCTGTCACCCTAGCTGTGGAAGGACACATAATTCACTGGATAGAAAGCAAAGCCTCATTCGGTGATGAAAGTAGCCACCAAGCCTATTTGCAGGACCAGTTTTGGAGCTACTGGAACAGGTATATTTCTATTATTTTTCCTTATAGATAAATAGGATTGCATTTTAAAAAGAAGTTACTGGATAAAACACTAATGACTTGTATTAAGCCACATGGACAAAATACGTGTTACTAATCTAGCATTTTGAATGTCATTACTTAGCATGTCAAATTGGAACTATGAAATATTTGTGAAAAATTTATATCCTAATTGTTAACATGCAGCAGATACATCTGGTGATTTTAGAGTGATGCTACATGACAGAGTAAGTTACTTCGGTACAGAAGTTATATGTCAATTTTTTAGTACCTGTCTTTGAAAGAAGATTTTGCAGTAACGTTTTGGAACACATGCAAGGTAACAAAATTGTTTAAAAATGTTTGCTGTCTAACCAACTGGTCTTTGGTGTGAAGAACTTGATTGCTTATTGTCATTGTATCTAGGACAATACTGTTTCGCTCTTTGGGTTTTTTTAATAAAGTATTTCTTTCGTATATGGTCTGCATTTGAAGCAGTAATAGCAATTATCTTCAAGTTAAAAATGTTGTAAGCATTTGCAGGAACGTAAGGAGGTAAATAAGTTATGCTAGACAGAATCTTTTAAATGTGTTGATGGTATTGGTATAAAGATTTTTTCTTTTGAAGATGGTTGAAATACCTCCGCTTTATTCTTCTAAAAGTCAGTATTGTGTATATTTATGTATCTTTCCGTGGTCCTAGATACCTCCTCACTGGAGGAATTTTTTCCAAAAAAAGTCTTACACACAGTGCTTTATCTTCAATGCCATTTTTGTATGTGGTAGAATCCTAAGCAAGATAGTAAGTGAGGTAAATGAAAGTTTTAATAAAGGATTTTTTAAACCATAAATTTAGAAGTTGCTTGGTATTAACAAGAGACCATCTGAGGGATACTGGAAAACATGGCACAAACATGTGAACATGCAACAAAAAGGAGAGTGTGCTCCAACATCAGAGGCTAGTCTGGTGAATGTGAGAAATGTCAAGGTGAAAATAGCTAGCATTACCTTAAGAAATACTTTAAAGCAGATCCCATAGAAGGCGTCAGAGAAAGGAAAACCAAGTCTTGAGAATAACATCATCAAAGTTTGGAATTATGCTCTGCAGCAACATTCTTGATTGACATAAGGGCGTGCTCTTATTTGACAGTCCCAGAAAGCAGTGACTTGGAAAACTTGGATCAAGGCAATGGGAACCTCAGGAAGGCTGTCAGTTGTTGGATGAAGATACTACAGGAACGTTGTAGAAAATAAATTGTGAAACATATAAATAGAATATAAAACTTAGAAATTTGAGTATATACAATATCTAGGCAACTGGTGAGAATGGCAGGAAGGATGCTGAAATGCACATCAGTGTAAATGAAATGGAGCAGCTCAGGCTGAGAGGAGGCCATTAGATATGCTGGCTAGAATACTTTCTGAGTATAAAGGATGTGTTTGAAGGAATCCATGATGCTATCAGAGGAAAGCAGCTCCAAGAAGTGAATTTTAAATAGATAACATGAGCATAAAGATACTTACTAAGTTGAGATGGGGTGAAAGTTGAGTAGACAAGTAGGATGAAGGCACTGATCCATTTGTTGTTTGCAATAAAATTGCTGTTGCAAAGTTGAAGTTTCTTTTTTTTTTTTTTTTTTTTGTGCTGAACAATGTGTCTATCCACATTTTGATTTGAGCTATAAAGACGTATAAAACATTTGAGAATAGTGTGTATCATTTGAATCTGACTTTTCCAAAGGAAACTTCTCTTATGCTTTTATCAAGAAATGAAGACATGGCTAACTTTAGTTTAATTTCAACATGTACTAATTAATAATTCAACTTCAAAAATGGAATATCTCTCACTGAGCTGTTAGTCAAGTATCTTCAATGTTGCAGAAGCTAGACTGAAATTATATGTGGATCAATAAAACATTTTGGGAGTAGTTTTGAGATTTTGCCAAATCTGTTATAGTTGTTCATATTGAAAACAAGTACAAAAATTGTTGCTTCTTACATATAGTGACTTTGCATTCATATAAGGGAAACTAGAACTCTCTTTAGTGAGATTTGTTACACCCTAAGTCTAAAATTTGGTGATAGGTTAACCATGGAAATTAGGCAGATTTCTGTGGCCTTTCTTTAAAGAACAAATCCTGTTAGTCTTAATTTTGGTACCACTAACTGACAGTGCCTCATCTTCTGAAATGAGCTCTGAATTACTGTAGCTTCTAATATAATGACAGTTGGGTTAATGAACACACATTGACAGATTACGTTGCAAATAGGTTAGACTTCTGTTGCTCTCTGAAACTATTTATGTGAAAGGACACAGGTGTATCTGCACAAAATGTGAATCAGTTTTGGGTTATTTAATCAGCCTATCTCTCAAGTGAGAACCAGCTTCCCAGTCAATTCGCTACACCTTTGTGTCTCCCTTCCTCTTGACTGAGAAATCATTTGGAGGAGCAGCATCAGTTTACAATAGAGGTGTCATGACACTCAGCTGATAGTTTAGGGTGTTGTAAACCTGATCCGTTGGTTGAACTTAAAGCGGAAATGAAATTGGAGAGAAAATCTCTAACATCACCTGTTAGATGGGGATAGAAATACAAATTAGATACTTTGAAAGGAATGAAAGTGAGAGGTTTTAGAAGACTTTTTCCAGTCAGCTTTTTAATTGCTTCTGTAAAAATTAGGAGTCAGACTGGCAAAGTTTCTGTATTCTTTTCCCCTATGTCACAGATGTAAGATTCTACTCAGAATATGACTGAAAGCTTTGAACATAGCTGGGATTTGTTTGCTGTTATGTGTGTATTTCATTAAATCCTGTACTCTGTGCTAACTAAATCTGTGAGTGTCTTAAATTGGTCTGTACTGACAGGAAAGAAATGGCACTTTCTCATTTAACAGAACAACTCCCTAGATGCAGTCAACCATGTCTGTTCACCTCAGTGCAAAAGAACACCTTTTTATTACTCTGAGTTCTGCAGGGACAGCTTAGCAAGGTTTTTTATGGCTCATACATCAATGGTATTGTTAAGCAATTTTCAGTTGCAGTGGTGCACTGCAACCTTATCTTCAAATTAAGTTTCACATTAAAAATGTACAAAGTGTACCTTGTCAGTGGATTTGCACAGTTGTAGTTTAAGATACTCTTTAGATATTTGAGAATTTTTAATAATAAAGAAACAGGAAAAAGGCAAATTTGGTCTTGCATATTCCCAGACTGATTTTGCAGAGTGATGTTTTAGAAAAAAAAGCTCTGGCGTATACTGGAAAAACTTAAAATGTTTCATGTACTTACAGAATCACTTCCCTCCTTATGTTAGTTTGGTGGTGTCTGCTCAGCAGGCTTTGGCTTTCAGTGCCACTGGGTAAACAAAACAACTGCATGTGCAAAACATAATTGCTTTGTGCACATGTAGTAGATACCACACTTTTCATTGTTCACTGGCCAACATTGGTGTATTTCTTGTAACCGTGAGAATAAAAACTGTTGAATAGCCAACATCACCAAAGGTAATTTGGAAAGCATGAACAGGAAGTTACACAGATTGCACTTTAAAACAGGATCTGTGAACACGTTGTAAATTATTTTAGAATTTAGATGAATGTTGTTGTTCCCTTTTTTTTTCCATAGTGTCTAATTTTTAAATTTTTTTCTAACTTGGAGTCCTGACTGTAAAAGTCTGTTAGTCAGAGCTGATAGGCATGACTGCTGTTTTCTAAGAGGGATATAGAGATCAGCAACTCTCAGTTCAAATAGTAATTAGCGGGTGCACTGTCAGTGACTTGCTGTAAGAAGATATAAACTCCAATACAGCAATTTACATTTTCTATCTTCTGCAAGCATGGCTAAGGCATATGTACATTCTGGAATGTAATTTCTAGAGAGTCCCAGGAGAAAGCCTGACGTCGTTATTAGCTAAAGAAACTTTACTATATGTGAGGAAGACCGTAGGAAAATGTCATATTTGACATTGATATTAAAGGCAATTTCACATAGTGAAAGAGAAGCATTTCATCTTCTCTTTGAATAAAAATGGTAAGTCATCTCTGCACTGAAATCCTTCCCTCATTTGCTTGCATTCTAAATGTTTTTAGTCCCATGCTTCTGCTTTTTTGAAAAAATAAATAAAAGCAAGTTTCCCATAAGTAATTTTAAATTAGTAACCACACTTTTTGGAAGCCTAAATTCATGATTCAGTGTCTTGTTAACTAATACTAATGTCTGATCTTGAGACTTTAGTTTAACAGTCACAGTAAAATTATCATAGAGTCCTGTAGATAAGTGCAAACAGAAATGATGAAAAACATTGTATTTCAGTTACAATCACAGATGATGTGTACTTGGGTTTTTTGAGAAGAGGATTCAAATTCATTTGCAGTTGACTGTGAGTTATATATGAGCAAGGACTGAATTATAACATTAGAATGATAGACATTTTTTGCCGTTCAGCTCTTTAAAATGGTTGACATGTTACTGTGCAGACTGAAGTAATAATTGTTGTCTGATTGTAGGTGGTAGGGGAAGAGGGAATTATGCTGTGAGTTTATGGATCTCTGTTCTGTTAACAAGTTCAATATTCTTCAATTGCAGATGGTTTAAAAAGTCGTACTGGTGAGTTGAAAGCCAGTGTAACTACTGAACTTGGAGGAAACCTTGGGAGTTGCATTTGTCAAGTGGCTAAGAAAACTGTTCATGCATACCCAGTATCCAAAGCTTCATTGGCAGCCCAAACATAAAGAACTGAAAGGTCATTCTTCTTCTTGCAGTATGATGGTTTGTTGACATAATTTGACACACTGGTACAATACTGAAAGGCTTTGACGTTACTGCAACACTGAGGGACTTAGGGTCTGTTTAGATACCTAATACTTATGGATTTTCACACATGCAGGGTTTTGCTTTGCTCCTTTTTCTCTCCCTCCTGGCTCCACTTGAATTAGTAAATTATTCTTAATTAAAAATGGATGTAGATAGAAGAGAGAGTTTATGATGATTTTAGGACCATGTATTAGTTTCTTCAAAAGTAATTCACTTTAAAAAAGTGAATTATTATGCCAACTTGCTAACCTTAGTAGCACGGAATAAGGTACATTTATTTAGAGCAAGAGAACCATAAGCAGTGAAGAGTGCCATTTTCTATTAGTTTCCTGAAGTAGTAGTTTATTTTGTGAAGGTGGTAAAGTTTGTGTTCTTCTGCAAGATAAACAGATACCTGTGTACATTCAGACATAAATACATATATACACAAGGTGGTGGCTTGACCTTGGCAGAACGCCAGGTGCCCATGCAGCCGCTCTATCACTCCCCTTCCCAGCTGGACAGGGGAGAGAGTAAGATTGAAAACAACTCATGGGTTGGGGTGAGGGAGCTTATTAAAGCAGAAGCAAAGCAAAAGCTTGTGCGCGCAAAAGCAAAGCGAAAGATAATACAGTTTATTCTCTACCCTTGGTCAGTTTGGCTCAGCTGGCCTACTTGGGTCCCCTCCCAGGATCTTGCCCTCGACTGAGGAAGGAATGGTACAGTGTTGGTGCTGTGCTCAGCAGTAGCCAAAACACCGGTGTGTTATCAACGCCCTTCTAGCTGCCAGTGCAAAGCACAGCACTGTGAAGACTGCTGTGGGGAAATGAACTCCAGCTCAGCCAGATCCAATACACACGTATGCAGGCATACCACTGCACTTCACAAATGTTCTAGAAACATTTAGCTGATTTCCAAAAGCATTTGACATTAATTATTTTTATATAATGGCACATGAGCAGTATAAAAATCAACATGTAGTTTATGAAAAATATATTTTTTTACTCTAACTCAAAAGTAATGTTTTTAGATTTTAGCAGTCTTGCTGTCTATAACAATGTGGTTGAATAAAAGAGCATGAAGGCATTTTCATTGAGACTATGGCTTATGCCCTAGCATTGCTGTAATGTTAATTGTTTTGCTCAGCGTTGTAGGTTGTTCGATTTTGTATCAAAACTAATTTTTGTCAAAGCAAAGAAAGAACAGACCACATTATATTCATATTAACATTTATATTTGAATGATTGATATTATGTATATGTTTTCATTCATTGTTCTCCTTAGATACTGTATCTAATACGGACATGAAATTGGGATTTTCATTATAATTTAATTCTATTACATAAGCCTCTTTCACTGCTAGATGGTTACATTCTGAACTTTAAAAATAGTCAGTGGAACAGTATATATCTTTGTTTAAATTATTTTTCCTTTATATTTTTCTGTACTGTCTCAAAGATTCTCATGTCACAGGAGACTCATGTAGTGTAGATAGAATGTTTTCAGCTTCCTTCCACATTACTGCAAGGCTTCAGCTCCAATTTTCCTGGTATTTCTCATTTAGATTAGACAAGCATCTAAGTTTATGTACGATAAGAGCTGACAGCAGAGATCCTGCTATGCTTGCCAAAGGCCTGGTTGCAGACACTCCACTATGTCAAAGAATGTCAACCCCCCACAGACCTTACCTTTCAGAATTCCTTGTAATTTTTAATTGACATTTACATCTGACAATTTCAATGTATTTCATAGTGTTGAGTTTTTATCTACCTACTAATAGTTAAAACCAAACCAAAGCAAAAAGAATCCCTTCCTGTAAACTATGATATCATGTATTTTTAATTAACAAGGTCAAGCTGCTGGGCTGAAACTCAAGAATGAGCAACTCCCCCTTCCTTCTTCTAACTCTGTAGGTGCTAGTCTAATCCATTTCAAATTACAATTGAGGAGGGGAGTGGGAGTATAAAGCGAAATTCAGCTGTTAATACTAATGAACTAATGAAAGCGTAACTGTATACTGTGCATCGTGCACAGAAAGGATACAGAGATTTTGAGGAAACTTTTAAGAATCGAAATTTTCCTTTGAGTCAAGTACTTGAAAATTGGAAGTGGTACCTCCATGTGATATATGCATGTTAACAGCATTAATATTGTAAATATAGTAGAGCTGGCAAGTATGTCATTTAGCTGCATGTTGCAGTTTGTTGTGCTTCCTTGCCTTCAGAAATCTCAAGTTTTCATTGGGGTTAAAATGCTAAAAGCCTAATAAATTAGTATGAACATAATTATCCATCTATTAGAAGTTAGAATGAAGGGCTACAGTTGATCATAAATGTCACAAAGCAAAAAAAGTAGAAGCAGCATTTTGTCACAAATAATACTGCTTTTCTTCTAATTAGTTAATTTACATTTTGCAAATTAAGGGCAAGATGCAGACAGAAGATAATCTAGTAGCATATCATAGCTTTACTGACCTGTATTTGTATATGCCAAATTTAAGTTAATTAGAAATGTAGATGCTGTTTGTTTTATCTGTCAGAAAGCTCATGTTAAAAAAAAATCTAGACCCACTTTTTCCCCCAACATTTATCATCTAAATAATAGTCTTGCCAAGATGGCAGCCTCATAATAAACTCTTTTCAGTGGAGTGATGGGTAATGAAGCTTGCTTGTGAAGGCAGCGAAAAATGTTGTCTAGCCAAATGTGTGAATATGATGGCTAGAGAATCAGTGGACTTTCTCAGTCATCAATCTTTTTAGTAGCCTCTTATGCATCTGAATATTTTGATAGATGATCTAATAATTGAGTTATCTATCTTTCTAACTATCAGAGTTGCATAAAAATTATTCTCACATGCTATTGAATATTATATATATTGGGCATCCAGTGAATTTTTCAAAAAAGGTCCAAGAGACAGAGGAATTTTGTTTGTCTTAAGCAGCCTTCAATATATTAAATGATAAATTACTATATATAGAATACAAAACTATATGTACTAATATAAGGAAAGAAAGTAAGCAATGTCAATAGCTGATTACAGATAAGACTCAGTAAATAAAGCACTTAAAAGCATGAGACTGGTGAGGTTAGTGCACAATCTAAGAAATTTGAGGTACAAAATCAGTAGATTCAATAGTCCCTGGACAGTTAATGGACAGGAATCACATTTCTGCACAGTTGCACAAATTCCTTGTTTCTAGGAAATCTTGGCTTAGGCAAAAAGAAATACAGCGTCACAATGGAGTACCAAGTTACTGTCAGCCTCTCTGAGAGCAGTTTCTTTTGATGAAAGATGAGACTGAAATGTATATATTGAAATGCATACATTCTGTTTATTCCGAGCAATGGTACAATATGGATTTGTGTTTCCAGAGCACAAGAATCTGCTTCTGTAGGTCACCGTCTTGCATTAATGTAGGCACTCAGGGTATTTGGATAAGTTGCTTACTATGGTGTGTTGTACTAGAGCTTTTGAGTAGCAGAGCAAAATGAATGTTGATGTTGGTGTATTTTTTTAAGCATTACAGTTCAAATGGACATTATATCATTCTTCACTTCAAATGAGTTTCTCGTCAGGTAAAAATTACTTTATCAATAAGAAAAATATTATTGCATTAATTCAGATGGTTTTTTTTCACCTTGGTGTCACCAGTTTTTGTTCAATTACGTAGTTTTGTATAGGTTATAAAATTTTCCTTCTTGTAAATTCTTGAAAACTATGTGATGTGGACTAGTTTTTTTAATTTATTTTCATTTTTTAGTACTTTGCTTGTTTCATAACTACAGCAAGGTATAAACAAGTATATTTGATGAGCAGTTCTCCAGTTAGCAAAGGGGCTTTTCTTTCTTTGTTCGGAACTGGAGTGACCAGGGTACTTTCTTGAGGATAACAAAAAGTTACTTACTCATTGCAGAATTTTAATGGAAAAGTATCTGAGGGATTTGCTTTGTAATTACTACCCGCTTAAAGGAGAATGAGAAAGATGTATTTCAAAAAGTTGCATGTTATCATTTGACAATACTTTGTGAAAGTATCATTGGGTGTCATTGGACCTTGCCACTACATACGGATCTACAAATTTAACAAAGTGTTGGCTGTCTCACTAGCAGTGATTGTGACTTTCATGCTAAGTAAGCAGAGTTCTTGATGTTTAATAGTTTTTGCTAAACCTGCGTAAGTAGTTTGATTCTATTTGGGTGTACTTAAAGCAAGTCACTGAGCAAGGATTACTTGAGTATCAGAAGTGTAAAAGCTTATAAGAAAATTTGGCTCTGAAGTTCAACATTTATCTCAAAATATTGCATCCTACTGAATCTATCTACATTTTTGTTTTCAGTAATATTCACATTGATTTCATACAATTCTAAGTTACATAAGGGTAATTTTACAGAAGTATAATTTAAACCTAGAACTAAGGCAGTAGGAAACAAATTTTTAAAAAAAGGTTAAACTATTCTCTTTCATTACTTAGGGAGTTGTAATATGAGAAAGCTAAAATTGCTTCTGAGTATACAAATTCATAAGCAATTAACTGGAATTGATCAAAGTCAGTGTTTGATTTTCCTTACTGTATGTGGCTTCCTCTGACCTTAAGTAAATTGGCAGTTACTCTACTTAGCATTTGTAACATTTCTGCTAGAGAACAGATCAAGCTCCTGTGTATACACAGTCTGTTATAAACGCATATATATTTAAGAAAGAGGTCTTCATTTCCCTCTCCTAATCAAAATAGTAAGCATCTATGTCCCCTCTTGTCATTTGATTAGCATGCTCTCATCCATCACTAGTCTTTGATATGAGCATCAAGAAATCATGGCCTTTTGCTTTAAATGATAAATGTGCCTTTGTCGTGAATACTTACAGACATTCCAAGATTTAAATCTGAATTGTCAAAGTGTAACAGCTCAACTTCTCTGATGTGACATTATTAGTGAAATAAAGAACTTTTAATTTTTTACAGATAGGCCTTAAATATTGACACTGCAAGGCTGATTTAGTTGTGATGCTGAAAATTTTTTCTTTTATCCGCTGCTTTTCTGAGATGAATTGTTTATCAACAAGAGACAGCTGCATGAGAGCATCTGCAGACATTCCTATTTACATGTTCCAAGACTGTCTCCTCATGTTTCATTATTTAGGTCTGATGTCTAGTTAGCTCTTATCAAAACTAATACCATCTGAAGTACCAGGCTTCCGGTGGTCACACAACCAACATGAAATTTTCTTCAGTCTGACTAATATTATTAAAGACAGTATCTCTTTGAACCTGGGCTTTGTTTCAATGTCTAGATCAATTACATCTTATGAATTCATTTCAGTGAATGATTCCCTGCTTGTTTCAATAGATTAAATAAATCTCAAATTATATTCTGCACACTTTAAAGTTTAAAAACTAGTGAAAATATGAGTGTGTAGACTAAAGCTTTGCTACCCTTCTTACTATGTCTTGATGCTACTACTACAGCAGAAAGAGCTACCATGTGTCTGACTTCTCATTGTTGGACTAGTACAGTAACTTAAAATGTTTTAAAAGACAGACACCTAGATCGGATTATCAACTGTTTTTTCATCTATTTGTAGCAAAAATTGAATGTGTCAGGAAAATAGGCAATTTAATTTTAATTCCTACAGAAAGCAACTGTTGCTTGAAATCTCTGGGCTCACTTACACAAAACATTTTTTCCTGAATTTCTTTTCTGCTTTTTTATTTTTTGTGTTCCAAATATATCACTGTTGAATTAATTTCATGATCTAAGTGCTGAAATGCTGAAATTGAGTCTTTGAAATTCACAGTTTGCAATTTATAATCTCTGAAATGTACAAAATAGTTCAGAGAGGAATTTAGTGGGGGATCCCACAAAGTGATTTAAGGGCCCACGATCAGTTTATAATTGCAGTCTTTGGTAATATCATGTATACAAGACACTGCAATATTTAGGATTTGTTTCAACTTTTTATTGTTGCTTACCTCAGAGATTTGACCATAACATTTTTTGTATAGTTGAGTTGATTTGACTCCAAGCTTGTTTAAGTTATAAAGTCATGTAAAACCGATCACATTATTTATATCTCTTTATTTGGAAAGTGCTATTTATTTTCAAATAATGAAAATTATATATATTTCAAGCTCTCTGTAGAGCAATAGTTTTGTAAGTCTACTCTCATTTATTTGTTTCAAAAGGAGAAATACTTTGCGTTCTTTGCAACGCAGCCCAACAAATAAAGTGAGATTTCCTGGCATACGAAGGATGCCTGTGAGTTTTTGAGACACTGAAGCTGTAACCCAACTTGAAGAAGACAATCATGGCAGTGAGCTTCTGTTCAGAGTTAATCAGCTGCAGAATTTGTAAACTGCATATGTGTCAAAGTTGAAAATGTTAGCACTCTGATAGAAGCTTGAAAAGGTTAGAACCGATAAAAGCCATCAGCAGTTAAAGAAGATGATTTATGGGAATGTAATGACACAAAATGCCTCATTTATCACTCATATATAGATAGGTTAAGGTTTCTGTGTCATACTTTAAAAACTTGACCACTTAGAATTGTCAAAATAGGTAGTTAATTGCCCATCATACATTTCAGTTCAAATTTCCTTTGCTCAAATTTTGGTGATTTTACCATTTTGCTTCTCATATGGTTCTTTTTAAAGTCATTCATATTTTGTATTTATTTCATATTTGTTTCAAAGGGTGTCCTCAGTGCTCTGTTAGAACTTTTATTAGGTAAAGCTGTTGATCTGAATGCTGTCCAAATCCTCTGTTGATTTGCAATTTCATTCAGCCTAACTGTAAGGAAAATAACTGAAGGTTTCATTTTCCTCTGTTCTATACCACTAAGTCTCATCAAGAGTTTACAGCTTTCTAATTTAATCCTTACATTTCCTCTCCAAACTGAAATATGAGATTTAAAAGCAAATCCATCAATCGGTTTCCAGTTCCAGTCACTTAAGTTACTGTTTATCTCCATGCAAATTAAATTTAATCCAAAACTACCAGTACTGTTAAATGATCCTAAAACAAAATAAAAATGTTAGGAAAAATGCACAGTAGTATGCTGTCTTTGATATGGGGATAGCAGCAAGCAAATACTATAGATTTGAGACTGACTGGTTTTATTTCAACTGTCCACACTGCAAACATGGATAAATACTCGTTAGGGAATTATCTTCAAGATATTTTTAAAATAAAACAACTAAAGACATTGCATTAATACTAAAATAGAGATTCAGCTGCCAAAAAAAAAAAAAAAAGTGTGATAATAAAGTTTGTAAGGATTTCCTTTATCTACTTATCCTTTTTAAACTACTTCATCCTCCTATTTCTTGATCTTATACAGAATAGCCTGGACAGAATAATTTTAATTTTTAATATAAAAAACTTACCTTTTGTTAGCTTTCACAATTTATGGCCCCAACTGTATAGCATTCTGTTTGTTCAGCGATGACCTTCCAGGTTCGATTTAAAAAGAAGTCAGAAGCATTTGTCATGTCTGCTCGATCTTGTCCAGAGGTACCTATTGTAATTATAAAGGACTAATAAGGTTGTTTGTAATATAACAGTCTGACAACCCTAAAAAATCTTCTGGAGAACAACTTCTCTTTTTTTTCCCCCCTATCTTTTCTTTCTTAAGGAAAAAAAAAATCCTTTCTTTCTTGCGCACTGCACCTTTCCGAATTTAGATGAGAAAGCATAAAGAACTTACACCTCAAAAAACTTAACTTAATTTTAAAAGATAAGCTGTATAATTTGCTCATTTGTAATACCTTTTGGAAATAGTAATAATGTGGCTATAGTACAGTCACACCATATATTTAATTGGTGTATATAGAAGTGATGATGATGTACTTTGAAACATTGAATTCCTTTCACTTTGTAACAAAAGAAACCCACTTATTACTATGTCTTTTGCAAAAATATGTGCTACATTAATACAGTGATCTCTCTTAGAAAAAACTCCAAATTAAAAAAAAATCCTGTTTATTCTATTATAAGCATTATTAAAGTACTGCTGTAAGTGGGTGTTATTATAGTGGTATTTTTTTATTACATGTCAGGTTTTTTGCAGTTGACTTATGATCATTTTTCCCTTCATATGCCTTTGTCTTGCTTCCTCTCTTCTCTTTCCTCTCCCATTTCATCAGGACCCAGCAATACCATGGGGTTTTTCATAGGCATCTGTATGAGGTGAACAAAAACCCAATGAAATTTGAATTTTCTACAGAAATGTTTACCTCTCTTGTATGGTACGTAACACTAGTATTGTCAGGCTACCATACATCATTCAAATACTCTTAGACGGCAAAGACAAAATCTTGACAATTCGGTAATCTCACCATGTGATTTCAAGAAGGATTTTTTTCATATCTACAATTGAGACAAATTTATGTTGTATGTATTTATGGTTGTTAAACTCAAAATTGTCTCATTTCATTAATTTTTAACATTGTGCTCTCTTAATGACTATGAAGAAATGTATTAAAATGCCTTAATTATAGGGCTAGAAGAAGAGAAAGCACAAGTCTTTTTAGCATATGATCTTTCAATTGTTCACTAAAGGATAAAGAGGGCATTCAAGCGTGGTTTAGATAACTGTCAGCAATAATAAAATGCAAGGTAGTTTGCAGAGCCTTTAAAGACCTTTCGGGGAAATAGATTTAATTAAAAAACAATGAAATGGACTTTTCATTTCAAAGAAATCCAAAATGTTATAAAATTATAGGATCCTACTGTATTAAGAGTAATGTATGTTTCCAAGGATGCAGAAAAATAACTGAAAATACTTTGCAGACTACACAGCAGTGATAGCTTTATTTTGTGTGTGTTTATGTATGTTCTTCAGCTTTTGAAACACAGGCTACAAATAGCATATTAGAGATACTTCATGTTTTCTAAACTGTGTGTTTTTACCTAATTGGGGTTTTTTTAGTTTTCGCTTTTAACAAGGGTGGTTTTATAAAAAGTACAAGGTGAACACTTAGCTTTTTAGTTTAAAATTATGTTCTCATGATTTCCCTCAGAACAATACAACTGCCGTGCTGGCAGAAGTTCAGTTGCCTCTTTCGTAGAGTCTGTAGGTTCCTACTCATCGTAGGCGTCTGTCTTATAAACTGTGAAAATACCTTTTGAAGTGTATTTCTGATTTCTGCTTTTTTCTTCTCACAGAATGAAAAATCACATTTGCTAGTAATATTCTTGGTTGTATGGTGTGTTGAAAAGTTTATTTAAGCACTTGTTCTGCATTATTGAGTTATACTGCTTCTGGCAAAGTAGGAGCAACTTAAGTTGCATGTGATCAGCAGTGGTTTATAAACAACATTGACTGCTGTCTTTTTAAAAGAGTAGTTTGCACCCTTGCTTAGCCTTATGCTTTCCTAGGGATATTTTTGTATGTTGTTTTCTCTCATCCTGATGCATACACATCAATTGCAGTGACTGGTTGGTTTGTTGTAGCCAAGTACCAAATGAGTCTGTATGCAAGTTGCCTTTGTGTAGCAAGGATTTTTACAGATAGATCAACTTCACCAAAGTGCATTTTCAGCAAATGCTAAAATTCTATCAGTTTTTTGGTTATAATTGCTGGCCCAAGTACATTATAAAACTTGTTCATAATGAAAATGTGACTTTAATATTTAGGGTCTTGCTATAGCCTCTCGTAAATTAAGTTTGGATTGTTAATTCTTATCAGTGTTCACTTTGTCACTGACTGATCATAGAAATGGATAACTTCCATGTTCCTGGAGCTGGTGATTCTTCTTTTTAGAAAAATAAGGGTTTGTTTTCTGCTTGCTCACATGCCTTGAACTGTAACACAAATTAATAGCATAGCTTCTGTGAAATACAGTGGGCAATGACCATGTGAGAAAGATAGCTAAGATATTGCTGAAAATGTACAAATATCTGGCATTGTTCTGCATAAAAATGCCTCACTGTTTATTTTACTGCTGGGCTTCCTGAGGCTTGAGGACTCAGAACTACCCCAACTGCAACAGACGTGCATGGTTTGGCAACCTTTCTGTATATAGTGTCCTTGTTTTTGAGGAAGAAGTGCCTCACATCATCCTGTCATTAAACTCCTTTCTGTTTGCAACCAGCTGTGTCCCTTTCATTCCATTCACCCTTTCTGGTGTGGTAGGACTATTAGGTGTGATAATGTTTCTGTAGAATATGCTCTATTATCTGATACTCTCTGATCTGAAATTTATGGTCTCCTGCAGAATCATTAGTTTTGATCGCTTCTCTTGAGTCTGTAAGTTCAGTAGAACCTCAAGTCAAATGTGAAGTCTGCTTCCTTTCTTTTTCTACTAGTCATTTGTTTTCTGCTTACCAAAGTTTTGTGTAGTTGGGGTTTTATAACTGTTGCATACCCAAGATGACTTTTTCACTAGAGACTTCTGTACGCTTTGGTAAGCACACTAAGTTCTCACTGAGTAAAACTTACTACCATACAGTATTTTAATTCTGGCACAATGATTTTTACTTTTTCATGTGATTTTTCTTTTGTTAAAAATCAGATTTTGGGGGGGGTTTCCATTGTTACAAATCATGTTTCCTGTATTTGAAGACCTCTTCTTACTGATGATAATACTTCATTAAAACCAGTAAACTTTCTGTATCATTTCACTGCTTTAAAGTGCAACATTCAAGAGAGAAATGTGCATTACTGGAGAGTTGAAAGCTTAATCTTCTGGTAGGGCAGACTAGCTCCTTATGTAATGGCCTAATAATTAGCACATATAACGTCAATACAAGCTGAGGCTTTCATGATGCAAATAGTAAGATGACCAGGATAGAATAATGGTCTTCAGTTACACTGTTAAGCATAATGTTTCTTAGTAACTGACTGTAAGGCATTTGCCTCTGGACAATGGACGGGGTAAGCGGTAATAGCTGTAAGTGTAGCTCTGAATCTGATCCATCACTGATCTCTTTTGTATTCTCAAGCAAATTAGTTGTTGCTTCTATATTTGACATTCGCTACCAGTAAAAGCCTTATATTGCATAAAAATATTGCAAGGTCATACTTGTTTTTTTAAAACTCAAGGTAAAAGACACTACATATAGAGGCATATGAATATGCTCTGTTAGGAAAAATCTCTATTCTTGTAACAAAAGTATAAACCTAAGAACAGATCTTCTCATAATTCTTATTTTCTTATCACCGTTTATAGCATGTCAAGGAAGGGAAAGAGAATCCAGAAGTGCTGTCTGTGCTTTGGCATAAAACATTATAAAAACAACATAAAGTTCCAGATGTTTTTGACTTGTGTTAAGAAGATAAAGGATAGGATTCTAGGAAAAACACTAATCATGTCAAACTACCACTCAAATCATGCTTCTCTGCAAAATGTCTGGGGATACAAGTTCAGGCAGAATGGTCTGCATTCTCACTGTTATGGAGGAGACTTTCCCCGTTGTAAAAGCTCACCATACTGTCTTTTGTGTCCTTCGTTTTGATGCCCCTTCTCTGTAACATCATCATATGGAGCTCTGAGAATTAACACCCTTACTTGTAGATTTATTTTTTTTATTTAATCACCACAGGACCAATAAGATGTAATAGCACTACAGCCCTTAGCCTGCTCAGCCTCTGCTCC
Organism: Pseudotriccus pelzelni; assembly: GCA_035584735.1. Lineage (NCBI taxonomy): Eukaryota > Metazoa > Chordata > Aves > Passeriformes > Tyrannidae > Pseudotriccus > Pseudotriccus pelzelni. Next base: position 33,688,146 of record JAWMRA010000161.1, on the reverse strand, counting down.
CTCCTTGGCTTAAATAGGCCTCAGATTTAGGCTGGGTCTATGGAATTGCCTCAGTGGGAGAATCCCCTTCATGTACAAATCTCAAGAAGATGTCTGCATCATAATGTTGATCTGACCTCAGAATACATATATGTGGATATGAGTTTAGGTATATATGAATTACATAGATGTAACTCAAATACGAAATCTAAACATAATGCTGTAATCTTATACTTTATTTAACATAATATTTTTTGTGCATATTAATAAAATAGTAGTTTAAAATTGTGCCTTGCTGTTGATATATTTCTTGCACTTCTTCTATAATATTCTCTCCCTTATTTTGCTGTGATAGACAAGTGAATGTGTCTCAACTGAAACTTTTTTAAAGAACAAAATATATTAAGACACTTTAGTTAGTTGCAGAGAAGATGAAAAAAAGCTGTTAACATCATGTGATGGTCTTTTACCTAGGATAAATATGCTGTGCTTCAGAAGTCTTTCCTATGACATGAGGAAATTTGTGTACAAGGTTGTTTTCAGTAGCTCACACTCTCTGTTTTAGAGAATTACCTAGTCAGAATTTATTAGAGGCCACTGAATTTTACATAATTAAAGTTGTAGCAACAGCTAAATGGTATGAGATGTGGAATGCAGAATATTTGCTTTGCCAAGTGTTCCTCTCTGGGGTTTCAGAGAAGGAGTGGAGAAGTGGAAGAAACTTAAAAGTCAAGTCTGACACACACAAAAAAAATAAATTTAATTTAGATGTGTATTTACCTTTGTATAAAATATAAAAGTTAAGAATAATAGATTTTTCTGTTGTAACGGTCTCATGCAGCAGCAATAGTGTTACATGTAGAGTTTCTGCAGTAGTTGCTCATTTTAAAATGCAAAGCTGTAGGATTGCAGTAATGTGTAACTGTAGACTGGTTTCCATACATCTGCAAGTTAAATGTTTCAGATATATTATGAGAAAAGTTGTTTATTGTCTAAATGCATATAACTAAAAAAATCATCATTGCATTTGTACATCACGTGGCCATCGTGGGCATCTACTAATCTGTCCAGCAGAGGTTTAGTTCTGTTGGAAAAATTCAGTGGAAAAAATTGTGCTGTCCTAGGTGCAAGTAACAATAAAGCTGCCATCAGTACTGATTTTGATCTGTGTCATGATTTGGTCCTTTGGATTAAGTGATTAGATAGAGCATGAGATTCATGATTCTACTTAGAGTAACTTGCAGCAAATCCAAACAAGGGCCACAAAGACAAAGAAGGGATCGGACTATTTTTAGTATGAAGAGAGACTGGGAGAGCTCCAGTTGTTTAGCATGGAAAAGAGCAGAATCAGGGAGTAGCTTACCAATGTACATAAATACCTGAAGGAAAGGAGTGAGAATATGGAAGCTAGGATCTTCTTAGTGGTGCCCGATGAGGAGTCTATAGTCACAGACTGAAATACAGAAAAACCTACTGAAACATTAGAAAAATCTTTTTTTTATTGTGAGAGTTGTCAAACCCTGGAGCAGTCTGTCCTCAGAGGTTGTGCAGTCTCCATCCTTGTACATGTTCAAAACCCAGCTGGACAAAGCCCTGAGAAACCGTCTGTAGTTCGCCCTGTCTAGCAGGACTAGGCAATCTCTAAAGATCCCTTCTTACCTCAACTCTTCACTGTTTCTGTGCTATTTTATTTATCATTAGTTTTTTCTGTATTACTTTTTTTTCAAAGTCGCAGAGAAATCGAGTTCAAAATACGTGGGAGAAAGGGAAATCTGAAGAGCTTTATTCCAGTAAATGGCTGCTATTACAATTAATGTTAGCTTTCCTAAGTTAGATTTCCTAGTTTTCTTCAGTTTTAAGAGTGAGAGAGAAAATTAGGCTGAAGAAAACGTGAAAGGTATTGTATCTTTCTGTAAACGTTCTTCTGAAAACTAATGATGAGCACTAAACATCAATATAATACCAAAAACTAAAATAATAACTTAAACTGAAAATTATGAAAGAATAATGTAGGGAAAATAGTAACAGGGAGAGTTTTATAAAGCCTGTTGATCTGGAGTTTGGGGATCAGTTCACAGAAGGGTACACAAACGTAGACTTTAAAAGTTAGCAGTAACTGCCGACAGATCCTAATATGTTAAAGGTTGTAATCTTCTGAAAGAAGTTGGTTGGCTTTCCTGTTGGCCCTCCTATCAACTTTAACCTCCAACCTTCTCCGGCATGTATCACTACAAATAAAACTGCTGAGGTTTGACAAGAGGATATAAAGTCACTAGGCCATCGCACAGAGATCTCTACATGATTTTCTTTAACGTAAAGCTTAGATGAACACTGCTTTAAGTCAGGGTTTTTAATAAGAAGTCATAAACATTCACTCATATCACTTTAGTTTTAATAATTACTGTTTTAACAGAGAAAAGAAAAAATATACATAGTAAATTATGTTTGACAACTGGTATTTCATGGTTTTGTTATTGGTTGTCTTTGACTATTACATGAATTGCTGTTCTTCATTTTAATGTATACTTTTTCATGCAAACTGCACATGATACCGATATAAACATGGCATTTGTGTACAGTGTTATAAATGAATTTTTAGCTCTTGATTAAGGCAAACCAGATGACAAAAATAACTTAGTGTTTGTATTTACCAATGTCAGAATAACAATCTTTAGATCAGTCGTCACCTATTATGATTTTGGCTTTTCTTTCACTGCGATTTTATGTGACTTTACACAATACCTTTGAGTAATGTGGGCACTATGCAGGCCATAACTACTAAAAGTTTTCCTTAATTATTTCACTCCTGCAAGTTTTCTATACAGTGTTTTCATTTTGCCAGGGAGCAGCCATCCACAATATTACTGAATCACAGAATGAGTGGTATTGATATATACCATTACTAATGGTAATAATTCTTGCAGATTCCCTACTCTTATGAGCAATTGATCTCTGAACATAGACTGCACTCTACTGAAATTGTATTATGATCCTAAAATAATATTTCTTTCCAGTTCAAAACCATACCAATTCAAAATCAGGTTTTCTGTTTTGTAGGCTGGACAATTTGTGTGACAGATTTTGTGGTGATGTATAATAATTCTCTTCATGCTTTTTGTTTCTTGTAGATTGTCATCTTTTTCACTCACCTGTGTGTTTTTTCGGAGCACTTGCTTTAGGGACAGTAAAAGCAGTCTCTTCTTTCTGAAGTTCTTCCTTTCTGTGCCCAGGTTCTATTCCTTGTATGAGCTCTTCATACATTCGTCTCTCAACAGGAACACACTTTATTTGATGAGGTACACAGATCTTCCATTCTTGCTTATGTTTCAACAGCTTTTTAAGCTTCCTTCACAAACATAACTAGCAGATGCCAGGGAGCACCTTTTTTTTTTTTTCCTAAATAGTTTGCCGCACAATAGTCAGGTCTCAGTAGGTCACGCATCTTGCCTTTCTGCTGATTTCACTTGACTAAAATATTTAATTGGTTTCCATGTGTAATGTATTGATTATAAGCTTATTACATAAATACTTTGCTGTTGTAGATGAAATACATTGTTGTCTGTTTCCTGGGCCTGTGTTTTTCATCTGTGCTTGGACTGTATCTAAGTGGTCTGGAGAAAGTAGTTTGGGAAAACAAGCCTTCTGTATGTCAGTTCACATTCATTAAATGGATACAGGAAACCTGCTAGGCATTCACATGTTGTGAGAGACAAATGGTGATCTACAAGCTTGTCCTGGTGGAATGCACAGCAGGCTTCACTTAGATTTGGTGCTGTCTGTATCCAGCTGTGGATGTTGCTGTTTATCAAACTGTACAGTATGTAAATTTTGGAATTTAGATATTCCTGAAACAATGAGGACTGATTGAATGGGATTAAGGGCAAGGTTTTAAAAAGCTAAATGTAGTTCAGTTATTTCTTCCAGCAGGATTTTAAACTGCATGAGTCAATATAATATCAAGAGTATAATTTAGCTGAAAATGCTTTGTGAAAGAATTTGGTCCCACCATGCCTCTCCTCTATAACAATCTTCAGGTATTACTTTTGTGTTTTCCTCTGCAAGTGAGAACAATCAGTGTCATGTCAGTCTGTGTTCTTTTACTATTCCCCTTAGCATGTAGTGACCACCATCTTCAAAAAGTGGGCAGGAAGCTGACTAGGAAGGTGACTTCTACCTGAGAAGACAGGCACTATGATTTAGCAAATGACTTAAAATATCAACATGTTAAAGCAAAAATTATTAACTTTGTTTCCTCTTTCAGCCCAGCTATGTTACATTCAGAAGACTCTTATATAGTGCACTAGTAAATCCAGAGTACAAAAAAATTAGCTTTCAGGTATTAAAGGATTAGCTGGTGCTAGCAAGAGATATCTGATACTTCTCATGTAAACAGTATCAGCTACCACTTTGCGTATCAAAGCACACAGGAAAATGTTTTCTGTTTCTATAAAGTTATAGGATGACCACAATAGACAGGGCACCAACATCTGTCATGGCACTATAAAGGGATTACCTGTTGTATTAAGCTGTTACACTTATTCACTGAAAACTGCTATCTGGACACTTTCAGTGTAAGGATGTATTTGTGGTGGAAAAATTACTATAATCCCACCATAGTCACTTAAGGCTTCAGGATTCATCCTCAAGTAGCAACGTATATAGAAGTGGCAGAACTGAAATATGAGTATGAGGTTATTAATTGAGGAGTGATTAAGATAGCATGTGATATCCATAGGAGGTGTTCAGAGAGCTTTGTAGGGGGCACAATAGCAATGATTAGAAGAAGGAATGCTGATCCCTTCATGCATGAAATAGTTTATCCCACTGTGGAGCCCAGGAAACTAATAAAGCTTCCGTGGACCAGAGCCACAGAGGCTTATTTTGGCCAGATTAAGACATTTGCTAGAAATGCTTGCCTTTTTTTTTTTTTTCCTTTTGTTTTGCGTGACTTAGGAATGGAGATCAGAAAAGGCAAATAATAAAAAGAATAATTTCAGTTAACTCATCACAGTAGATCAGTGGTTATCCTTGCCTTAAAAAAATGCAATTTTAAACTGTGATTGAAAATATGAAAGTGGTTACATTGAGTTTTTTCATTTTTACAGTGAATTTTAGTGATTCAAAAATGTCTGTGATTCAGAAATTGTGAGCATAAATTAATCTGGTACTGATTAGAAACCTGGAAATAGATCAGCAGAACATAAGGCAGCTATTGCACATATGTCTTCATAACGTCTGTAAATGTTTCTACATGAAACACACACATGAGGATTACAAAGTTTCTTATTTTACAAAATGTTTATACCATTTCAATTTACTCCTTCCTAGAAATGCTGTTCTTTATTTCCCTATCAAAAAATCTTTTAAGAAAAGTAAATGCCATAAATATACCTTGGAATACTAGGCAATATGTAAACACTTCTCATATTTCTTCTATGTATGTTATGTGTTTTTTCTTTCAAATCTTAGTTTCCAAAATTAACTCTGTAAATCTCCTTATATACTGTTTGTATGAGAATGAAAAAAAATATCATATGCTGTAGAAATTAAAACTTCAGCATTGAGTTGCTGATATTTCTGTTGGATGTGAATACCTTTAATTTGAATGTTGGAAGGAGATAGCATTTGTTTTAACCTGTCAGTATATCATTCCTGAATATTGGTGCCACATAATTGCTTCATCCAAGAAGAATGCGAAATCTGATGACAAATTGAAAGCTTGAAAGAAAACTTCAGTGGGAATAAAGATTCCAATTGGTGTTCCATAAGCCTAAAATTAGTAAAGAGAAGGAATTCTTCAGTGTTAATAAAGAAGTTTGAGAAGAAATTGGAATAGGAATCATCTTTACTGCTTCCTTCCTTTATATTACAATCTTCTTATATTACAATCTCTGTGTGCTGAAACTTAATATGATCCAATATTCATTATTTAAGTTTTCATAGGATTTAGCTGAACTAACTAATGAGTCACTTTTTGAGATAAGTTGATGCCATATCTGCCACTTTCCTGGAAAAAATTCAGGCAACAATCCTTCTGCCTTTTGCAGGTGTACCCATCCTTTTACCTAAGACAAACTCATACCATACAAAGATCAAATTTCAGGTTTTCAACATAATTGTTTCCAAGTATTTTTAACAAGTAGAATCAAGTAGAGATACAAACATGTTATGGATGCATAGCAGTGAATAACAGTACTAACTTATACATTAAAAACATGCAGGCATTGTTTTTGCTTAAATTCTTTCATGCAAATAATTACCGCATATTAATACTTTTAAAAGATATTTAGATTTTCATTGTCTACTTAATTCAAAAGCCACTTGCAGGCTGTGGGCCATGGGATAAAATCACAGAAATAGGGTAAAAAATTCTCAAAATTGTCCTCACACATTCATAGTTTTCACATCTCACGCTTCCCCCCTCCCATGGTTAATGGCAGAAGGAATAATATAACTGAGTATTTTGTGCCCTTTTTGTGGCAGAGAAGCTCCGCCTTTAGATATTATCCTTACTCCTAAGAAATCCAGTTTCTTAAAGAGTAAGTATGCAGGGAAAGAAACAGAAATAATTAGAAAGCAGACTTTTTTAATGTAGTTTTTAAAAATCCTACTGTTGTCTAATGATGACTTTTGAAATGCAGTGCTTAATTAAACTACAGAAATCACAGTGGTTGTGTTATGGACTCTCAAAGTTTACAAAAACTGAGGAGTGCTTACGTATAATTTTATAGCTACTTAACAGAAAAGACTTCACTCTTACACAAGATGAAATATAAATTCTTAGAACATATTAAAGTCTCTACTTGCCTTGAATTAAAGAGATATTGACAAGATATATGGGAGATTCTATTTTGTGATTTCTGTTTTGTTATGCTTTTGTTGTTTTGAAGTAGTTATCATCTAGAATGAAAGACATAATTTGGAACAGTTAATTCGATATTTTATATCATTAAATCACCTTAAATTTGACAGTGCCATCATTTTGATTGTGTGAATATGTGTTGTAAAACTAAGCAGTATAAATTAGGAGTAAATTCTCAACCTTGCTTTTATATTTCAAGTTTGGAGACGTTCTGTTAGTGTATGAAATGGCTTTGGAATGAGCTATTTCCCTCCTCTATTACACATCATCTTTGTTAGCATTTATAAAGTGCATTGAAACTATATCTAGAAATCCTAATAAAACGTGCTAGAAATTGCTGTAGAACAGAACAAGAGATACTTTGTCCTATGGAGTTTACTGATCAAGTATAATACATGAGTCAACAAATGTTTACAGTGCAGTGTAAAGAGGCAGTACTATTGGTCAGAATAATATTCACTGATCTGAGTACATCAGAAGCCTGCTAAATTTTTCATGTTTTGACAGCTGCGATATTTAGAGGAAAATAACAGATTGCTTTTGTTAATGCTTTTTGAGAACTATTTCTAACCTTGAGAGGCAATTGGGGATAAAGGATAAAGGTGGTTTGCCAATTCAGTGTGGAATTTGACAAGTATGCTAGTGAATGGGGAGAGATGATAAAAGCGTGCAAGGCATATATGTCTTCCTCTGTAACGGGTCTCCCACTTTTCAGGCACAAAGAAAGAAATTACACACTTAAATAGTCACACAATTTTTTTTGCAGAATTGTTTTGGATGGAGATAAACAGAGCAGACTGCACTGATCAAGTTCATAAAAAGGGACTTTGCTGCAATACATAGAGGAACTGAATGCTTTTAAGGGGATCTCATCTGTGTAGATGAAATGAGAAAGTGGGAAATAATATAACGGTACTCCGAAAAAGTATTAAGCAGATTTGAATATTTCAGATATGAGGGGCTTGAGAGAGAACTCCAAATGGAGACTGCTGAGAGGGCTATGGGAGTTTTTAATAGATGAAGATGATCATGTTGAGTATAATGATTAAGGAAAAAGGGTGAGAAGAATAACGAGTGAAAAGCTCCATTTAGCTATGTTGATAATTATCTAGTTATGAAATACATAGACTAAGTTGTCACAGTACAGTCACTGGCAATAGTTTGAACTTTCATGAGACATACTGGCGGGAGTGGATCTTGTCTGTCATCCCATATGTTATTGACTTGTGCACCATGAAAAGGGTGGTGGGGAGGACTCAAGTGTGATTTGGAGAGACCCATTATGATTCTGGGTCCGTATGTCCTTGTTGTGCTTTTACCAGCAATGAAGTTTCATAATGTACACCCCATAAAGAATTATTATTTCGGGAGGCTCAGGAACCTATATCCCAAATGGAATGCATCAGCAGAGAGACACCTCTTCAAGCACTCTTGTGATGTTCTCAAGTTCGTACTGCAAGATTCTACCCATAAATGCAATGCAAATCTGCATTTCACAAGACCTCTGGAAATGCACTGAATCAGTAAGGTAGATGTACTCACTGAAGTTGCACATAAATTAGAGTTTCTAAATAAGATTCTTCTATGTAGATTTAGAGAGACTATGCTCAAAGCCCTGGGGAACTCCCTTGGAGAGCTGTAAAAGAGCTGGAAAATCCTTGTTAAGATATGCAAGTCTAAAACAAAACCCAAATATGTTGCAGCAGGAAATCCATTTTCAGACTGAAGCCTTTCAAAAGAAGTGGGCCTGTGAAACCCAGACTAAAGGAGTACATCAAGTCCAGGGGATGTTTGCATGTGCTTCTGCTTCCAATACAAGTGATATTGACTTTTATTAATTGAAGTCATAGAAATTTGTTGTTTCAATTGTACAGAAAACTCAGACAAAAATAGTTAAAATGTATACCTTTGTTAATGAGATACTTTAATGTTCTAGTTGTTGCTTATTTTGGAGCAACTCTTCTGTGGCATATCCAATCTAAAATTGATATACCATCCTGAACTGCGACTTGCTGGTTAATACATTTATAAGCCTGGAGATTATGCTGAGCACAGAAGATGCAAGAATACTAAGTATTCTACCAAAACCGTACTGAGTGTAGCCAGAGTTAGAAGGTAATAATCTTCTCCCTATGAGAGGTCTGGTCTGCAGGTAACAGGTTTTTGTGTCTACCGTCCTACTTTACAAGTATCAGGTTTTTTCTTTTCCCCATCCCCACAATGTGTTAGCAGACCATATTATTTACATTGGTTGGGAAACAGTAACGCTGCCATTTGACAGGGTTCTGGGGTGGGAGGTGGGTTATTGAAATGGTTTTGATCTAAATTATGGTACTGCTTGACTCTTAGGCCTGAAGATAGAGTAAGACTCCACAGTGTTTCAGAAAAGAGTTAAGAAAACTCTCACTTTGAGAATTAATGAGATAAATCTGATTTCAAAAACCTTTAAAAAAATCAAACCTTAAAAAATTGTAAGGAAGGCAGTGAAGGCAGTACAGGGAGCTTTATGTTACATTATAGATGTTACTCCCACTACTTGATCCCCTTTGTTTCCTCTATTCGTAACATAGATTGCCCACAGCTTAGGACTTACAGACTTTATGAAGGTACATTTTTGCATATGGAAACAATTCTGGTACCACAACGCAGTCATCTGAAATCTGATTCTTTACAGGTCAGTAGTTAGTATATGATGTTACAGGACAATGCAAATTCCATAGACATCAAATCTTGTAGAAGAACATAGCAGGCATAGTCTTAGAGTTAGCAATGGGTTTTCATTGTTGCCTTAGCAAAAGATGCATGATGCCTTTTTTTGTCCCTACTAGTATACTCAGGTTTCTCAGTTCTTTTGGGGCTTTGATAGAATTTATGTACTCAACATGACACAGAAACATCTTGATAATACCAACTCTATAGGTTTAATATTGCTACTTTTACCAAGAAGGTCTATTACCAAGCTGGGGGGGGGAGTGTCAATCAGCTGGAAGGCAGGAGGGCTCTTCAGAGGGACCTGGACAGACTGGAGAGTTGGGCTGATTCCAGCGGGATGAGGTTCAACAAGGCCAAGTGCTGGGTCCTGCACTTTGGCCACAACAACCCCCTGCAGCGCTGCAGGCTGGGCACAGAGTGGCTGGAGAGCAGCCAGGCAGAAAGGGACCTGGGGGTGCTGATCGACAGGAGGCTGAACA
>JAWMRA010000161.1:33591994-33678014 GCA_035584735.1 Pseudotriccus pelzelni | reverse complement strand
GGAGGTTGTAGCCAGGTGGGGGTTGGTCTCTTCTCCCAGGCAACCAGCAGTAGGACAAGAGGGCATGGGCTTAAGCTCTGCCAGGGGAGGTTCAGGCTGGATATTAGAAAGAAGTTCTTTACAGAGAGAGTGATGAGGCATTGGAATGACCTGCCCAGGCAGGTGGTGGATTCACCGGCCCTGGAGGTGTTTAAGATGAGGCTGGATGTGGCACTGAGTGCCATGATCTGGTAATCACAGTGGGGTTGGATCAGGGGTTGGACTTAATGATCTCGGAGGTCCTTTCCATCTGATTCTATGATTCTATTCTGTGATTCTCAGTTCAAGAAAATGCTTTAAATATTTTTAAAAATTTAAAGTATACGTTGGCTCTGTCATGTAAACGATCGTAATTTTTCTCTTGGAGTTTTCAGAATTATTTGCAGCATTTAAATAGGTGTATATCCTTAATGTACTTTAGCGTTTCCATCTTAAATCTCTGTCTAAATACATACAGTGGGGGAAGATTGCCACTTTTTAAGAGTGAAAAAATGCGTTCTGATTTGAGGACAAGCTTCAGCTGGACATGACTTACATTCTGAAAAGTTCATGCTTCTAAAAAAATGGAAGAGAAAAATAACCTGCAAAAATGTTTGCAGATCAGCATTCTTAAATAAAAACTTGGAACATATGAAATTATTTTGAGCAAGTAATGAAAATAAAGTCAGGACAAAACTGGGGGAAGAAGAGAAGAGGAAAAAAAAGGAAAGTATGGGGATAGTGAGTATATGAATTCCTGCTTCTATTGCTAACATGAATTTTAGCCAGTCTTATTACAAAACTTGGAAAGTACATGTGTGTTGTGAAAGCATAGCCAGTCTCCTTAAATTCAGTGGAATTGACTCCTTTGATCTGTATGTATTTTATATTCTTTTCCTCTGCAGAAAAGTAAGAATTTCAATTTTTTTTTCAGCAGTTACCTCCCTCATCAGGTTTCGAGATGATGCTTTCCTAAGTCCAAGTTTAAGGCCTGTTTATTTAAAGTTTAAGAACAATACAACTGTTAGTATTTCATTTGAATCTGGGAAGAATCAGGGAGGAAGTCTCCACCTGAAAAAAAAATAACATGTTTTCTCCACCTTCAAAATCAAATCTTATTAGAACAGCAAAACACACATACTGTTACTTGCCCATGAGCCTGTGCAGGGTTCCTGGGCTAGAACAATGATGAGTTTGGAAAGTGACAATTTTTGTATCATTCTCTAGATGAAATCATTGCTTTGCTAGAGACAGTGAGTAGTTAGCCACTAACTGCATTGGGCTGTGATTTTGTCTCTTTGTGTCAATGGCTCCTAATACAATCTTCCCTCCTTTGTGATGGCTTGTTTGCCAGACTTGGCTTCTGAAACATAATTTTGTTCTTTGGAGATGGCTAGGAGTCTAGTAATTGAAAAGTTCACAAGCAACCTTTTAACACAAATTTCTAAGAGTGTCATAGGTGCTAATAATGTATTTGCGTACTCTGGGATTGATTGTTACTCATGGTCAAAGCTTTATATTACAAATTAAATTCAATCTGATGATCTTGTGTTTCAGAATCTAAACTTTGTAGAGTTTTGCAAGAACTATTTCATTGGAATTGCACTGTCTTGTAACAGAACTGACCAAAATACGGTTTCGTAAATCAAAATTTCAGTGACATTGATACTGAAGGAAGCATCAAAACCTGAAGGAAGGTTATTCTGGAAACTACAAACACTCAAACACAAAGTGCCCATGCATTGCGTTGGTTTTGTTTGACATTAGCAAAAATGTGGATGTTTCATGCAAAAAATTACATCATCAAATTTTAAATTTGCAGTATTATTCATTTCGTATGTGTAACGTAAAGGTTACTATGGTAACATTGTCATGCATTTTTCAGATACTTTTAAGTAAGAACTATGTAACAAAGAGACCACTAAAAATCAAACTACTGTATACAAAGTAGGTGATTTGGTGTTATGACAGTTTGTGGACCCTATTCAGCACACGGTGATTGGTTAAAGTTCCTGACTGAAACTGTTTGCCCATGGTTTTTGTACTTAAGACATTTATGTACATGTAGTGGAATTTCTGAATGTAACTATCAGAAGTGCTGATAAAGGTAATGTTACTGTCTTTGAAACCTCTTTATTATATTACCTAGTGGAGGCAGCACTTGGGGATGCAGCAGTTTAATGCATCTAGAGTTTTTTTAAATGTGGATGAGACAGATGCTTAATTCTGGAAATGCAGATTGAACAGAATCAATTATGGAACAGGATATTGTAAGAAATGGTCTATTTTCGTCTCTTCCAGGATGCAGCTGTTGCAGGTTTGGGTAGAAGAGGAGGTTTGCCTTTTAAGATATGTGAATACTTCATATGCAATTTTAACCTGACAGGCTAAACTGATTTTCTGTTTTAAAATCTGAAGTTACAGGAGATATAACTTCAAAGTGAACAGTGAATCAGAGCTATGTGTATCCCTCCTATATGTCAGAGTTTAAGTGCAATGTTTTATGTATACAGTCATCATGACAGTTAAAAAGGCTATAGAGAAAAGCAATTATATAATTGCTTTAAAGAATTAAGTAGCGCAGATAAAGGCTTATAGAAACTACAGAACAGTTTTAATAATTATATCACCTGAAGTCAAGCTGCAAAATTATGTCCTAATTATTTGCAATGAGTAATTATCTATAAAGTTCTGAGCTTTAGAGATTTTATGAGAGAGTGGGGGAATTCTTTGATTTTATTTTTTTTTTCCTACACACACTAAAACAATACCCCATCATTTTCTATTTTAGCAGTTTTCACAACTTAAACATTAAATTCTTATTGTTGCTTTCTGTTATATTAGTAGTGTGTGTTTTGCAATTCTAATCTTCACATTTTTCTTTCTTTATCACCGAAGTAGGCCTTTTGAAGCCAGGGAATTTTTCATAGCAATATTGACAGTGTTCGCATTTGCATGATGACAGCCAAGGAATGGAGCAGTAATTTTTGAAATTGCAGAAGTATTTAGAACACTGATAAAAGCTGAAATATATTTTTGATGGATTGAAGTTAAGCATACATGATTTTTCCTGCTGTCAAAAGGCTCTGAATTTAGTGAATATTTGCCTGCTGTGAGAATGCAAGATTAACATCACAACCATCACCCGGGCACCCAAACCCTGCAATTTAATAGCTTTTTAGGTTCTTTCCTTTTTCTAAACAGCAATTAATCTCATTTTAGTACAATTTTCTCGTTTCTGAAGTCGCTCATTGAATCGCTGTTTTGTTCATATTTGGCTTCAGCTCCTCTGCATAGTCATTAAAGTCCCAATTAATGTCACCTTTAGCTGAAGAGTACTCATTTTTATTGAGAAAATGACAGTTGCTGCCATGAGTAGTGCAGTGTAATATACATTAATTGCCCTGTAACACTGGTAATTACGAGTTTTTCAAGCCTCTCAGTAAACTGTCATGCCTAGACAAGACTGTGCTAAAATAGATTACTCATTAGGGAGACCTGTCCTGTTTTCTGGTGGGTTCTTAGCGTTGGTTTAAAAAAAATCTTGAGTTTGAACAAATAGTTGCCAAAAGCAATTTCCTACAACAACATGTCTGTGTTCAGTTTTCCAGCCATCACTTAAGCCTGCGGTCAGCAAATAGACAGGGTGCTGTGGACTCTAGAGACGTCAAGATTTTAGTGTTTATTTAGGTGAACCACAAGGATAATCTTAGCAATGTGAAATTCAGTGCTTAATATTGTTATTAAAGCTGCCTTTTCCAAGGCTGTGTTTGTAACAGGTCTACCTGACATTTTAGAAGAGCGGTCAGCATCATCAATATTTTATGCCCCAAAAGACTTTAACACAGTACTGCAAACTGTCTGGGGAGTCAGAATTACTAAATCTATTCTCAGATAATTCTTACGTAGGAACATCAGGGATTGTGTTGTAGATTATGTCGAATAATTATCAGAATTTTCAGGAGCTGTATGGCATTGCAAGATGTATATTTTTTAAAAATTAGAAAAAGTATGTGGAAATAATTTGGTTCACATTGTGACCCTCTCTTCAAATGAGGCTTTGACACATATATTGTTAGAAGACCCACCTGCTGATTGACTTGGGATATGGTGGGGAAGCAAGTTCTTAATTTCAAAAGGAATGTTATTTCACTGTTTTCTTTTTCTGTCACTCTCATATTTTATGTTTGTTTTTAAGGACAGGATAGTCTCTTTTAAAGCTCGTTGAGGTATACTGAACTGACAAAAGAAAATCTTTGTTTTATCTTTGTTATAACACCTGCTTTAGGCAGTCTGCTCTTTCTTGCTCTTTCTAAATGAATTTTGTCACAGCCTTTCATATTCTTCTGTGGTGATGAGCTAATGAAAGTAGATAGTACAATTTGTGCTGACCAGGTAGCAACTGCCAGCGTGCAGCTGAGGATAGTCTAAAGAAATAAATAAAATATAGTGTTATATCACAGATTTATCCATTACATGACATTAATAGTGAGAAACCTTGGTGTGTTTATCTATTTGTGTTGGTGTGCATTTATCGAATTGTTTATGACAAGACTAATTGGGGTAATTGTAGACACTGAAATTACCTGTCAGCTATATGTAACCACACTCCCTTTCTTTCTGACAAATGATGACAACTGAGGGACCCCGTAGCATTACTCATGATGGCTTTTCGAGTGGTAATAAGGACAATAGGGGCCCTGGCTAATTTGACATGGACAGCCTTCACAACAAGAAGCCAGCTAAATGACTTGTCAGTAGGGGAAAGAAGTCAGAAAAGTAATGGAGTCCCCCATGGCGCTCTGACAGGGAGATGAGGCAATTTCAACGGAAAGTGAAAAGGCTTCAGTTTGTCAAGTATTTAGAACAATCAGAGAACAGCTAGAGGCTGGAACCTGACAATAAATTTGTGAACCATGGTAGCAGTTTCATATAGGTCAGTTATTTCATAATGGCTGTGAAGCTTTCAGAGGTTTCTGTTTTCGTAGCATACTTCACATCAGCCAACTGGTGCTTTGTCACCTTAAATTTGTGCTTCACTTTACACAGTAGGACTAATGGTTAAGGTTACAGAGGAATGGCAGTGTAAGACAGCATGATCTGCAGACACCAATCTGTTGAAAAATAAACAAAAATTTAGGCAGTAATACTGTGATTGCATCTATTACAAGCTAGCGGTGTTAACATGTTTTTTATGATTTTAGCCTGCATCCTTTTTATGGATAAGGGAAGTACTTTATTTCTCATGGACAAAACTAATAAAACATAAGCCTCTGTTTCTATGCTTTCACCCTACTGTACAAAGTTTAAATTTCTTAAGATTCATTTCCTGCTTCTTGCTTTTGAAATGTATTCCAGTTCTACAGTGTTGACATCTATTGAGGGACTGTTACTGATGGTACAAAAGGAGAATTTGTGAAATTTTTTTTGAGTGCTCAGCAGGAGATGATTTTCTTAAGGATTTTATAAAAAAAAAAATCACAACCTTCCAGAATTAAATACCAGTTCTGTCCCCCACTGATAGGAGGTCTTTTTATCTGTGGCTTCGGGACTCTGTTAGGTTGAGGTTGTTGGTTGTTTGTTTTTTTCATATCAATGGTGCTTACCTGTTTATTTGCATTGAGATAAAAAGTCAAAGTATGATTAAAGCATCATTTCAGTACCGCACTGTGCCTTCTGAATTCCAGATGCAGGCTCTTGAATTCTTTAAATGTGTTTGTGGATGGAGCACAGATTTAGTGAGAAGTATCAACTTGTCCTTTTTGGCAGTGATTATTTTGTTAGAAAATAGGATTGAATATATTCATTTTAATGTTTTACTTAGATTCTGATTCCCTCATTTTACCAGATGTCCTGTTTCTTGCAGATTTTAAAGTTAGTGCAGCAGCTGTTTGTTTTCTGTCTTGCTTAAGGGTCTTAGAATAGAACCTTTCTGTGCCATATTGAAAAAATGTTTGCTTTATTGATACAAATCCCGCTCTCCACTTACATTTATTGCGCTTTCCTCATTTTTTTCAGAGTTATGCTCTTGCTCTTTTTTCCATCACTCAAATTTGAAGGAATCTTAGTTTAGGCCAACCAGGAATTTAGCCCTTGATTTCCAGTGTCTGAACATTTCTTGTGTTGTAGTGATTTTGCCAAGAAAATATCTTGGTAAATTGAAGGAACTTGTTATTCTGCATGATGGGCCCTTGAATCAGAGGTTATAAAAAACAACCCTACTAGGTGATCATTTAAATGTGGTATGTCCACACCTGAACTTCCTTTATTCTGGTTGACTGTCATACACATGTTCATGTTTCTCTAATAGAACCAAAGAAATTATGAACATATGCTAAAACAGCTATTAACACATGGTTCCATGGCTGATTTGGGGTTTTTTGATAATGGGATGGCCTGCATGGCACCAGGCTAGCTGGCTGACATCGGATGGGATTCATCTTTCTGTAGGAGAAGAGAGGGTCTTTGCTGACAAGCTGATGGAGCTCATGGACAAAGCTTTCCCCTCTTATGATGGGGAAGGGCCTACGATCAGGCTTACCTGTGACAAGCTGTTGGACGACATGCCATGATTAGAGGGATGGGGTGCTTGCCCTGTGCAAGAGAAGTTGCCCTGTAAATCAGAGATGCATTGAATATGAAGAGCTGTCTCTGAAGAATAACTACAAGCAGGTCAAAAGCTTATGGGTAAGAACCAGAGACCAAGGCAACAAAGGGGACCTCATGGTTGGTGCCTACTCCAGTCAAGGCTGCCCAATCAGGGGGAGGTTATTGATGAAACTCTTCCTACTCTGGCTTCAGAAGCAGTGTGCTGGCTGTCATCCCATTGGGGGACTTCAACGACCCTGAAATCTAGTGGAAAAGTTGCATGGCAAGCTGTGGGCAATCCAGGAAGACTCCTGGAATGCATGGAGGATAACTTCTTGAGCCAGCTAATAGCCTTGCCAGAGAGGATGTGATAGTGATGATCACCAGTGCAAGTGAGCTAATCAGGAACATCAAGATTGGAGAGAGCCTGGGATAAAGTGATCATGCGCTAATTAAGTTTGCAGTCTTGGAAATATGGGTCAGGCAAAGAGTAAAGTCAGGATTGTGAATTTTTAGGAAGTCAAGCTTCCCGCTCTTCAGGGAGTTAGTCAATAGGACTCTGGGAAACTGCCTTTGGGGACAAGGGAGCAGAACAGAGTTGGCAGATCTTTAGGGATTCTTTCCATGAGCACAACATTTCTCCATCCCAAGGTGTAAGAAATCGGGCAAAAAAACCCAAGACTGGCTTGGCTGAGTCAGGACCTGCTGGTCAGGATCTTCCTTTGCAAGAAGCAAATGCACAGGAAGTTGGAAGCAGGTGCAGGTATCTAGGGATGTATAGGGATGCCACACAGTTGTGTACAGATGAGGTCAGGAAAGCCAAAGTACAGTTGGAGCTGGAATTGGCAAGGGATACAAAAACTAATAAGAAGGACTACCACAAGTATGTCAGTCAGAAAAGGAAGGTCAAAAAAAAGTGTGTCTTGAGAAAATAGGGATAGTATTTCAATAGTAACAGAAGTTTGGGAGACTCACAGTATAGTGGCAATACCTTGATCTTCTGATCTTGTTCATAACACCTTTTATATCTTCCCTTCAGTAAGAGATTTCATTACAAAGTTTGATTTAGCAGATATTTTCAGTGCTTTTAGCACATTTAGTTGTTTATCTTGGAGAAACAGGATTTCTTCATTTTTTAATTTTTTTTCAAGACAAATGCCTATTTTATTTTCTGCAAGAGATATTAGTACTTTGGAGGACCGACACAAGTTATGCCTTGTGGCAAGAAGAATATATTTGAGAAAGAATGAGGACAATTTCATTCTGATTGAGGAAATAGAAGAATATTTCATTATGCAGTGGATTAATTAAACATAAAAACCATAGGGTTAAAAAAGTCATGACAAGATATTCTTTATAAAGTTGTATCTAGACTAAATAATAGTTGTAACAACTTGAAATCAATAATTTGCCTCTTCAGTAAAAGTAAAAGGGAAAATGCCAAGGAAATTCTGAAGGGCATTAAATAGATGTATCAAGGTTTTGCATTGAATTTGAGTGAAATAATGGAGACTATTTTCCATTACCAGACCTCTGAATACTTGTCAAGATTCTGTATTGCTATGTACTTCTGACTTTTCATAAATATTGTCATTATATAGTGGTGCATTGGCTCTTAGTATTTTCAAAAATGTAACATAAAATCAGTGAAGATGTTTTTATCTTTTTTTTTTTCCTATGGAAAGCTGTGCAGAAATAGTATAAATCTGGTTTTTAACACTGTCTCAATCTGACTGAAGTATAACCAATACAGCCAATGTCAATCTCAATTCCTGCATTGAATATCCCTGGAATAGAAATGCAGAACAAAATCATTTATACCGAAACTGCAAACAGATCTTTGCATATCAACTGTATTTCTAATTCAGCAGATACTGTTGCATGGGTTTAGGGGATGTGCATAGTTCTGAGTTTCCTTAAATGTAAAATCTTCTGCAAATATAAAACCCTTTCCACCCATACTCTGCCCATTACTTTGAATTAATCAAATTAGAGTGAATAATAACAGATTTTCATTCTGATGGCTACTAAATCAGATTTTTTTTAAGTTCACAGCCATTAGGAAAATGTCCTGCTCTGTCCTATTCCTTTATTAAATTGTAGAAGGAAATGTTTTTACAGGAGTAAAATACCATGTTAGTTTGTAAATTCAGAGCTCCATTATACAAAAAAAAAGAAAAGTTTAAGAACTTTTATACTGTGTAATTCTAACTGCCCATTCTACATTCTTGCAATGTATTTATTTATTTTATTCCAAGGAAGCAGTCACTCCCTGTGTCATTACAGGTATAAATGAGTGATGGAAAATCTGGGGCAGTATATAGGTTGAAATATAAGCAGCTTTACACAGAGAAGAGGTAAATATATTTAGATATGATTAAACTGCATATAACCAATGCTTTGTATGTTTTCACTAACAATTTTAATTAAAAAAGAAATACAAATTACATGAACTGCATTTCCTTAATATGTAATCTTAATATCCTCTGAACCATCTATTCCAATAAGTGTAATAACTTTCATTTGCTTTCTCAGCATATGCTTTTCTTTCTCTGAAAACTAAGGAAATAGGTTGACCATGAATTTAATAGACACTGACACTCTAAAATCAGGAGAAGCATCTTCCAGATAGAAGGAGAAAGCAACAGAAGTCACTTTTTCTGTCTCGTCCTCCAGTACAAGAAGAAGATTAAGTCAGCATGTTCCATGCTTGGATATCAAAAAGAGATACAGTCTTCTTTTTAATGGAACGTACTTTAACTGTTCTATTTCCTCTTTTTAGTTTCTTTAACCTAGCAGTGTCATCTTTGGCTAATCCTAGCTGAGCAATTTATTTCCTAATCAAGTTTCCAGTCCCAAAACTAGAAATGCAAGTGATAAGTATATATGTGCCAAAAATGTAGTTAGCTAGTTACTTTATAGGTAATTGAGATGGAAG
Source organism: Pseudotriccus pelzelni (assembly GCA_035584735.1). Classification (NCBI taxonomy): domain Eukaryota; kingdom Metazoa; phylum Chordata; class Aves; order Passeriformes; family Tyrannidae; genus Pseudotriccus; species Pseudotriccus pelzelni. The sequence goes on along the minus strand of JAWMRA010000161.1, from coordinate 33,668,470 downwards.
AGATAGATAGATAGATAGATAGATAGATAGATAGATAGATAGATAGATACATACATACATACATACATACATACATACATACATACATACATACATACATATGTACGTACCTACATACATACATACATTTATTGATAGGGCATAATTGTAAAATAATGGTAAATAATCTCCACACTTAGTAAGTGGAAATCAGCATGGGTATTACAGGCATCATTCCTTTATTATCAAATGTAAAATCTCAACACTGAGCTGAGATGCTGGTAAGTTTCCCTGTCAGTTTTACTGTACACTTGATCATTCCATAATAGCCAAAAAGGGTGGATGCAGTATAGTTTATACAGAGTCCAGATTCATATGTAATGTGTAGAGTCACATGTAAGTACCAGCAGAAGATGGAATGAAATAAATTAATCTTGTTAAATACAGCATATGTGAAAAGTCTATCCTAGTTACTGTATATAGGATTAAACTATCATTCCAGCAGCTGGCAAAGCTTGTTAATCTAATACTTTAAAATAATCAATACAGGTATTAGTGTAAATAATCAACTGCATTTAGAAATATTATTGATAACCAAAATGCCATTTGCTATTTTTATTTGGTTTTGTGTATTTAGATTGTAATTTAACTACCATCTAATTAGTTTTAACTTAGCTCAATTGTAAGTAGCAAAACCTACTTATCTAATAAGTGACACATGTCATAAAGAAACATACAACCTCCTTATTTCCTCTAGGTCAGTTATGCATGAACTAATGAACTGAATTTTTGTTTCCCTACTTTTTTGAAGAAAACCAATGCAATTGAATTTGTCCTTTCCCCCCTCCCCAAATCAAAACACAGAGACAGGCTTTTTTTCCCCCAGCTGCATTCTTAACTGTTAAAATATCCTAAAGCACTTGATCACATTGCATTTTAATTTCCAAGTCATGTGTTGTATTAGTGAAGTGCACATGTTCCTGATTTGAGCTGAAAGTTCTCGGTCTGTTTAGCAGAACACTAGGCTGGCACAAACAAGGTCCTTGCTAGGTCAAAGGCCTGAAGTTGACATCTTTCTTAAATCTTACTTTCACGAAAACGTGAGAAGCACAGGTCAGGGCAACTAGCTGATGGCATCGCCTCTTACAACTGCTGATTAGATTAGCTCAGCATTTATCAGCTACACAGAGACTAACACTTAACCTTTTAACTGAAGAGTTTTGATATATCCTTATTTTTTAATAAGGGTGTTATTGTCCCAAAGTGTCCCTTAAAGCTAAAGCTTTCTTCTCCCATTTAGCTGACTAACAAGCTTTAAACACCTTATAATTCAAAGTGTGGTGTTTATAACTGTGCTTTGCTTTGGGGGTAAATATTGAGTAATTTTGCTCTGGAACAATGTTTTGCGGAGTAGTATTATTTTATCTGTTCCATTCTAAAATTTTGCTTATATCTGTTCCGTTTTCCTGGATTTCAAGATGTAATTTGTAGTTGGCTTGAGTGCTAGTTGTTTTATATTTTAAATCATTAAATGAGAAATATTTACAATTGGAATTCTTCTTAGAAAATATGCAGTAACTTACTACTATGGATTTACCTTATTATCTGTTACTCATTCTGAGGACCCTTAATCACCTGAGTTTTGAAGACTAATTCTCATCTTTGCAAGAAGCAAAGTTGCCCATGATTCCACATCTAGCAGCCTGGATTCAAGGTTTTCCTTCACTGTTGGAATTTGGGGACCAAAAGTGATGTATTTTGTCAGTTACAAGTGTGGGCATTACAAAATACTGCAACAAGTACTGTCACCAGAGACCTGAGCTAATCCTGAATTTACAGATTGATTGGATTAGTTGCAGCTCTTGCTGTGAGAAACCAGCAGGTAGGTAACAAACTACCATGATTATGGCAAATATAAGATTATACAATTTCTTTGTAGGCAACACTGAGATCTTAGTGCCATACTGAGGTGATCTGCAGATAGCTGGGGACTGTAGGCACTACAGATCTGCGCTGGGGTCTTCCAAGTCTCTGGAGTGGCCGAAACAGATTGCCGCAGTGGCAAACCGTGACTTCACACTTGGGATATCAATACCCTACATATAAAGAAAACTGAAATAACACTGTGAGTGTTCTCTAGTATAGTTTCTACAAATAGTACAATATCAACAAGAGGAAATAAAAGCAGCTGGTCACTGGAAGTTTTTCCGTATGACTTTTACCTTGAAATGTTTCTGTTAAGTAGTAGCATTAACTAACTTTTGTCCAATGTGGTTTAGTTTTGTAAATCCTGACAGCCAGTTATTGAGCAGGTGGGGCACAGAACTTATTACTGCCCTTTGACTCCAGATTCAGGAGCCCGAGTTAGGTATGACGGACTTGATTAGCATGTGAGTGAGTGTGACCACATTTATGAAACTGAAGATGCACTATTAGTAATAAAGAGGACCATCAGTGGGCTAAAATAGTGTCTGCTGCTTTTCCTACTTAAAAAGAAGTATAAAAAAATCCACTGTGAATAATTACTGTCTCTCATTACCTTCTAAATATCTGGAACCAGAATTTCCACAAAGGCAGGGAGGCCCAATTCAGTAAAAGTTGGTTTAGGGTGTAGATCTTTTTCATTACTAGCAACATTCTTATCTCCTTCCAATGTTTATGTGATATTGGTAAAGAAAGACTCAACACTCATGAAAGTGAATTAAAAAATGTACCGTATGATTTCTGTTTTGGAAAATTGAGTTTGAAAACGGGACAGAGAACACTCATGTTTCCTGGAAATGAAAAAAGAAGTGGGGAGAAATTCCTGTTTATGTGCTTTTGATTTCTTAAAACCAGCTTGAGAAGTAGCAATATTTTCAGTCTGGTCTTCACTTGCCTCTAGGCTGTGCACTTCAGCTCCATGCCCGAACTCCAGCCTGAGTATTTCATGGCAGAATGTTCTTGTTATGGTCCCCATAGTAAAATCAGTGATCTTAGACCAGGATTCAAACATCTGGGGGTGGAAGGGTATCCTCACAGAAGTAACTGAACAGATCAAGACACAGCTTAATACCAAACATAAAAGTTTCCTTGATCTGGAAGAGAAACAGCAGAAAAGGGACTTGCATTTTTTATTAGTGAGTCTCATGTTATCGAGTCATATGTCAAATTTATTGCCCTGCTTAAATTAACCCTTTAATATAGCCAAAGGACTTCAAAATTGAATTATTTTGAATCAGTTGAGTTATTCAAAGCAAACTTAGTTTCCTGAAAACGTTCTTTCCTAGAGTTTAATTGCATGAGCTCTAGAAGATGTTGAGATTTACCACTAACTGCAGTCTAACGGTAGACTACAAAGTCAATTTGAATATCATTTATTGTAATTGAAAGTGATTATTTTATTCTTAGCAAATAAAATGCAAAACAGACAACATGCTTAGGTTTAGTCAAATTGTGGTTAGTGGCAATTAATATACTGTTACCTAAATAAATTGAAGTAGTTTGAAACTGCCCAGATCCTGGAAATTGATAATCTTGTTCTATGAAAACACATTCAGTATGATGAAAGCGGGGTTTAAAAAATATGGATGTATTCTGTAACTCAAATAAAATGGTGGATCTTGGTTGTTGCAACTGGAGTTATCAAGTGTAGTTTCAAAATGCAAAGTGCAATAGTAACAAAAAGATAATAATTGGCTTCTATAAGCTAATATTACTGATGGTGAAGGGTCTGCAGAGGAAGTCGTGTGAGGAACAACTGAGGTCACTTGGCTTGTTCAACCTGGAGAAGAGACATTGCAATCACAACTTCCTCATGAAGGGAGAAGGAGGGGCAGGCACTGATCTCTTCACTGTGGTGACCAGTGACAGGACCTGAGGGAATGGCCTGAAGATGTGTCAGGGGAGGCTTAGGCTGGATGTTAGGAAAAGGTTCTTCACCCAGAGGATGGTTGGTCACTGGAACAGGCTCCCCAGGGAAGTGGTCACAACTGACAGAGTTCAAGGAGCATTTGGCATGGTATGATCCTTGTTTACATGTATATGATTTAGAAGATACTGAACTTTCTTCATTAAAGTGACTGAAATGTTATCCTCCAAATTAAGCACTTTAGGTAATCAGTCGCTTTCAGTAGAAGAAAAGAAGTGCAGTCTGCAGTATATCATCTCTTGTTTGTCCTAATATATCCACGAGTAAGTGGGCTAAATATGAGCAAATGCACTGGTTTGCACAAGGTACATTAGGCAAATTTCTCAAGGTGATTAAACAGCTAGGAGAAAGCTCTTTAAGCTTAAGGATAGTAATAGCACGCAAAAAATGTTTCTAACCATTGATTAAATCAGACTAACAGAAGTTTTGGCCAGGAGAGTAATAAACTCCTAAACATCCAGTTTTCTAAACTGATCAGTGAATGCAAGAAACTGTTTTGCAGTGAACATCATTCACTGTAGCAAAAGTAAAGAGTATTTGGTTTTTTGCCAAGCTACACGTGTAATACAAACATACCCATTTTAAGAGCAGTTTCTGTATTTTTTTATTCTTAAAAGTCAGTCATTCAGAAAATATGCAACTTTCTCCTTACACAACTCAGTGTCTTGCTAAATCCAGTTTGTTCTGTAATAAAAGTTGTGTTACAATATTCATGTTGATTCTGCACATGTGGAATGAACTGCTACACTGAAAATAACTTGTACGATCTGTTCAGTTTACAAAACAAATAAAATAAAAATAAAAATGTACCCCAAAACAAATATTCACATTCCTTTTATGTATTGTATTAAAGTCCTGATGAAACAAATTATAAAAAGAAAACACTTGCCCTCATGGAAATCAGGTAAATCCTATGAAACTATAATGAAAAGCAGTCACACTTTGGTCTGAGAAGGGCAAATTATCCCTATTTATTTTATACTTTAATCAATTTAATAAATTTACACTTTGAATTTATTCAGAGGGGTATGGGGGAATGGAGAAACAAACCTTATTTCTTTTAACACAGGTTGTCCAGAAGGTGAAATGTATGGATTAGAAAGCAGCAGTGGTGCACAGAATTGGTTGTAATGTTACGCAAGTCTCAGTACATTTGCCTTGTCACAAGGAAAAACAAAATTTAACCAAATTTACTTTAACATAAGTCATTCCATCATGAGCATACTCTCTCTCACCTGTATATTCATGTGTATGTAAGCATATCTATAAATATGCCCCTTTTTATGTTACTACAGCAATATATAAATCATTGGGTTAGTGCTAGCTCTGAGTTCATTCCTCAGGAATCTTTTCATATATCATTTATAAACAACTTTAAGTTAAAAGACAGGATAGAGAATTGGAAAATAAGTATTGGGTTGAAGTTGTCTGGCTGAAAATGTGTCATTTGTTATGAAGCTTACCTCCAGTCTCGGGTTGGTTTGGTTTTGTTTTCTTTTATCATTTGTCTATTTTACACTTTTTGGTTTTGGATTGTTTTAATACATAGATCGGCCTTGCTCTTTTGGAGGTCTAAAAGTGGATAGCATGGAGATCAAACTGACTGCTAATTTTTATATGTCTTTTAACATATCCTGTCAGCTGAGCCATTAGAGCTCTGAAGATATATGCATGCCTGAGTGTAGCAAAGATAAGCAAGTACTAAAAATCTGAAGAGCTTCATCAAGCCTGCAGTGGAGATAAATGCATTTCTGCCAAAACATTCCTTTTGGTTATCAGATATCAAAATGACCTGTTTCCTTGATTTCTTATACTACTTTTCTTTCCTTTACTGAAAAATAATCATTGTCACTCCAGAAAATTTGTTGAAGAATTTTTTTGTTGGCTGTTGGGGGCAATTTTGGACAGAGAACAAAGTTTTCATGAGTTTCAACATTTCTGCTATAAAAATCAAACTGAAATGTCTGCTTCAGTCCAGCTGAAAATATATCAATTATTTGGGTGAACTTGAAATGTTTTCTTTCATGTCATTTTTAATAATGGAAAAACTGCAATCCTGCAATGCTCTGTGTTTAGTGTGGATAGCTGTTGTAACTCTGGAGAACCATATCTCCTCCCCCACTCTTTTATAGTATTTCAGTCAAGTTGAGGAAGTCTAACCATATTCCAACACGTTAAAAGAAAGGGGAGAGGGATGTGGGGGATGCCATTTAATTCTGAAATATTCTTCAGCAAACTAAAATAAAAAATTTCTTCTTCAAAGATTTCAAGTGTTTCATCAGATCAAAAGTGACTAAATTCTAATGTTGCTGTATCAAAACACAGTTGAGTACTTTTGTTGTGGTAACCCCTGCATTTTATATCAAATGTCAAATTGAATGTTACAGCTTGAGTTTCTAGATTTTACTCAGCCAAGTAGTGAGTGGTACATTCTGCATTGCTTCTCTTGTGTCTGACCAGTTGGGAATAACAACTAGAAAAGTAACTCCCTGGGACCAAGCTGAGTTTTGAGAGCATTACAGCAGAGTTTTGTTAGAAAAAGTACCACCTGAGAGATCCACCTGAGATCACCAAGTCACTGATAACTAACTATGAAGAGGCATCTAATGGAATCCCTGACTTTTTTGTCAGAAGGACCAATAATCCTCAGATGTGATTAGCCACTGGTAATTGCCTTTTTTTTTTTAGGTCTGAAAGCAGCTTTTTTTTTCTGTCAAATTTCTGGAAATGCAGTACAAAGAAGCGTTCATCACATGTTAAATCTGATTCTGGCAATCATACATCAGAAATATAATTAATGATCAATTATTATTTAGTAATTCTATATAATTTTGTTTGCATCTCATCCCATTTCTGGTGTTGATGTCAAATTGTGATATAGAGAACAAATAGAGTTGCTGATCAGTGAGTAAATGCATGCTGATATAATTAAAATGGCATAAGAAGAGAGGATCCATTAAGTATAGATCATAATGTATGCCAGAAATTAAAATAAACAACTGTGAGATGGTTTAGTGTCATGAGAGAGTTCAGTGCATCTGTTTACCTTCCATTCAGGTAAGGGAACCATGAATGATATGGAATGCTTCAAAACGGGGAAAAATCTGGAATGGTAAAGAAGATTATATATCAGGAGGTATTTTTGTCGATTTATATTTTTTCTTCTTTTTGAACTATTGCAAAAATTCCCCTGTCATCATGCTGGTCACCTTGCTTTTTCATATTGCATCCTGTGAACTGTCGGTTGACTGTCTTTGCTTTAATGGGCAGAGCATTATTTATGAGGTACATTTTCTTCAATTGTATTTGGAAGGTCCCTATCATACAGTCCAGTGCCTGCAACTTCTGATTGAATGGTCAATATTTCTTTATTTGTGTATGTTTTAGTGAGATAATGGAAACCATTTTGCCCCCCACATGTTGTGAAAAAATACCACATAATATAAACAGTGCTGTGTAATATATGTGTGTGCGTGCACAACGTCCTTAATGTTTATTTACTATTTTTTAAGATACCATCTATTTTAATGGTTTTATTTTAAACCCATAAAGACAGGGAATTATTGGAGTTATTTGCCTATCCTTAATATAGTCAGTGAATTATTATATGTAGGCACAAAGTGGTAAGTAAAGATTTTTAGTCTGATCTCTGAATTTCTTTATAGCTGTGGGTTTGTCAGACCTTTAACAATACCCCAAGTCCAGGGCTGTGAGGCTGTTGTTAATTTGGACTAATGCACATGACAGAGCTTTTACACTAATGCTATTTCTTTTATTGCACTGCAGTGGAATTGTATTTTAAAACCAGGCAAACTATTGATGCTTTTATTGAATGGAATAATTTAATATAGAAATATTTTACTCTGTTGACATTTCATCGTCAAATAACAGTAAACATAATACACATTTCCCATAAGACCATTCTTGAGCACCAAATATTTACCCCTCACTTACTCTAAAGGTGGTATTGGTGGATTAAGAGGCTGGACATGAGCCAGCAACAAGCACTTGCAGCCCACAAACTGGTTGTATCCTGGGCTGCATCCAAAGCAGCATGGCCAGCAGGTTGAGGGAGGGGATTCTGCCCCTCTACTCCGCTCTGCTGAGACCCCACCTGGAGTACTGCATCCAGGTCTGTCCTCAACACACGAGGGACACTGACCTGTTGGAGCAACTCCAATGTAGGGTCATCAAGATGATTAGAGGGATGGATCACCTCTCCTATGAGGAAAGGCTGAGAGACTTGGGATTGTTCGGCCTGGAAAAGAGAAGGCTTTGGGGTGACCTAATTGTAGCCTTCCAGTACCTGAGAGGAGCCTAAAAGACAGATGGGGAGTGACTATTGAGCACGTAGTTGACAGGACAAGGGGGAATGGATTCAAACTGAAAAAGTAGGTTTAGATTAGATATTAGGGAGTTCTTTACTGTGAGGGTGGTGAGCCACTGGAACAGATTGCCCAGAGATGATGTGAATGCCCCTTTCTTGGGCATTCAGGTTCAAGGTCAGGTTGCATGGCGCTTTGAGCAACCTGTTCCAGTGAGAAGTGTCCTTGCCCATGGCAGGGGGATTGAACTGGATGACCTTTAAGGTCCCTTCCAACCTAAACCATTCTGTGATTCCATGATTGTAATAACTACTCTCTGGGCAAGACAAGCTAAAAAATGTTTAAAGTGATCTTGTTAACATAGAGTAATAAGTCTGAAATATCCCAAAAAAAGTTTGGTCTTTACTTCCAAATACTATTTTTAAAATTGGTGTTTAATTTTACAATGCATTGTTTTCATTTTAGTAATGGAAAACCTAAATTATCAAGCTTTCCTCCCTGGCAATCTTTTAAAGTTATTTATTAGAATCTAATGAATATAGAATGATAAAAATGTAAAAGTTAGTCCAGCATGATAATTACTGATTTTTTCAGGTTCATTTGGAAACGTAGGATTTACAAAAGGTAAAGGATTTTCAAAGATATTTTAATGTTAAAAATATTCATTTTCAATTGAGGGCTTCATATTTAAATTCACCCTTCTGATAGTACGCTATAATTTTTGAGTTTGTTTCTCTTGGATTTTGGAAAAACCCTAAGAATATGTAATACTTCACTAAGCTCTGGATACAAAATCAGGAAAGGTGGTTGTTCACTCCTTATATAACTTATCTTAGACCATTTCTGAAATTTTGTGAACATTCAGGTGCCGTCATTTGGTATCTATTTATTGTCGGTCTTTGTTGCAAGTTTGTTGGCAAGTACCAGTTAATGCTGAATGAGGACAATGGCTTAACTCTCCGCCTTTCTAATATCATGCATTTTGGATTTTTATTGTAATTATTGTCCAGGTGTTTCACAGCACACCTCTGCTTCACATATCTTTCTACATTTTAGTTTTCACAAAGACTGAATCTACCATGACACTATGGCATTTTCATCTCTCATGCCTCTTTTTTAATTATTCCAAAAACAGTGTAATGAAAAGGATTCTTGTGAAAAGCAGTATGTGGAAGTAGATAGAGGTGGTTCTTTGTTCACACTTTTAATCTAATGTCTGACACTTTATGACTCATCCTTTAATTTTATAACTATATAATTTTATTATATATGAATTATTTAATATATATTAAATTATATAATTATAAAATTTTTAATATTATAAAAATAAATATTTTTGTTCTGTAAGTGGCTGGACAGGTAAGACAAAGGAATTGAATGTATACTTTCTTCTGGAATAGTTGCCCGCTTTTTTCTCATTCAGTGTAGGTGACTGTAAAGAAAATTACCACTGTGTGTGTCTCTGTAATTCAGTTTTAGACGTGCTGAAGCATAAATTCACTTGCTATACAAACACAAAGTTAAGAACTGTAATAAAGTGTGTGCATAAAATGGGTTTTTTGCTGTCACATTTGATTCAGCTGCTATTGCTTTGTTCTATTTTACTGTTAAGTTTAGCTCTACTTGTAAGCAAAAAATGTTCAGGCCATTTTTACTGCAGGCAAGTTTGTTGTAGGTGATATACTCCACGTCACCCTTAACTCTACCAGGAAGTTTGTTTACAAGTACAACTTCTCCACTGAGAATTTTGCTCCTTCCCTTTCCATTAGATTTGCTGTGGGCTTTATGAACTGCAGTATCCATACTGAGTCCACTTTGCCAGGTGGGTCAGGGGTGATGAGATGGTCACCTGGTCCCAGGAACCTTTTATGAGCTATGTACATTACAACCAGAACCCTAAGAAGAATCCATAAATTAAATTTAAAAAAAAAAATAAATAAATAAAAATTAGGCGGTTTGGAGTATGTGAGTGGCATGGGTATTGCTTACAGATAATTAAATATTTTTTTCCTTAAAAACTAGGACAGGGAATTAGTGATGGAGGTAATTCTCAGAATTCTGAGGTTTGGTGGTTGTTTCATTTCTTTCAATATGTCTTTGATTGTTCGCTTTGCTGTAGGCTTGAGCATTAGACAGGAGTAACCTGGATAACACTAACAGAAGAGTTTGAGGTTGTGTGTATGTGTTGTAAAAACAAAAAGTAAAAATATAGAAGTTATATATACTTCTTCAATTAGAAAAGTTTTCTTGTTTTTATGTATTTTTAAACTTCCAAGTATAGAGAACCTTTGCAATTTGAAGATGTTAACTTCCGTAAAAATCAGTCAAGCCATTATTATTTATGAAAACTTAATTATTAAGCTATGTCTGTAGGCAAATAAACATGGTTCAGATTCATATTGCTCATTTGAAAAGGAGATTTCCTTTTAACCTCACCTTTTTTTTAAACTCTTTATTTTCCTGCATTCTGGGTAACTTTCTAGTATCTTGTTTTATAAATACAGGTTGTATTATACAGGTATATGTCTTCGTTCCTCCGGTAGGGAAGAACATTTGGGTCTGTGTTTAATTTTGTTAGTGGTGGTATCATTTCAGATGGCTTGAGAGAGTATTTTGTATTACTGTATTTTTGTGCCACATTTAGGAATGTGTAAGGTTTTCTCACTATGTCTAGTCCCCAGCTATGATAAACACTGTGTCTTCTAACCTGTTTGTTAAACTTAGCAAGTGTGATTTTAAAATCAGGTGTTTTGATCCCGCTACCCTCACTAGAATTTTTTTCTAAACCCAGCACATTGGTCTCCCTGGTGGATGGAGGACAATTACACCTCACCTCAGCCTTTGCCCTCCTAGGCTGGAAAGACCAAACTCATCTAGTCTTCCCTATGAACAACTGTTCTTTTTCCTGGACATTGCAATAGCCTTGTTCCATTTCTGCCTGTTATATGTCTTCCTTGAATGACCTGTCTACAGTTTCCAGATGAGGACTAAGCAAGTATTTAAGGGAATACAGTATTTCTAGATTTTAACTGAAAATCTCTATACTCCTCTCAGGATTATTTTACCCTTTCCTTAGCTGCATCACTTTGTGCCCATTTACTGATCAACTGTTACAGAGATTGATGCCTTCTTCCTCTGGAAAAGCACAGGGAAATATAATTTCTTCATGGCAGGCTTTATGTGTAGGTTTTGAAACGAACTGTAACAATATTTTGGGCATGTTACTGTGAAACTGCAGATCATGTACGAAAGTCAGAATAGTTACCTGCAGTAAAAAAGTACATAACTTAGTGACTAAAACGTGTTTGGTTTCGTTTCTGGATCTTTACTATTTAAGACAACAAACATTCTTAGCTTGGTCATGGTTGGCAGACAGAGATATCAAAAACTTAAAACTTTACTTGCATCATATCTGCTCTTTTATTAGATTTGGGAGGTTTTAAATTTAGATTTATTATACTTGTTTATTAGACACAGGGAAGAATAACCCATGGGCCAGTACAGGCTGAGGACTGACCTGCTGGAAAGCAGCTCTGAAGGGCCTGGGGATCCTGGTGAACAGCAAGCTATCCATGAGCCAGCAGTGTGCCCTTGTGGCCAAGAAGGCCAGTGGGGTGCCTTAGGAAGAGCATTGCCATCAGGCTGAGGGAGGTGATCCTGCCCCTCTGCTCAGCCCTAGTGAGGTGCATCTGGAGTGCTGTGTCCCGTTCTGGACTTCTCAGAGCAAGAGAGACATGGAGCTCCTGAGGGCTTTGTATCAGAGGGCTACAAAGATGATTAAGGGACTGGAGCATCTCCGCTATGAGGAAAGGCTGAGGGGGCTGGACCTGTTCAACCTCAAGAAGAGAAAAATGAGAGGGAACCTCATGAATGTCTCTAAGTATCTGAAGGGAGGGTGTCAGAGGTTGGAGCCAGGCTCTTGGTTGTGCTGAGCAACAGGACAAGAGGCAACAGGCTTTCTGTGCAACTGATGCACAGGAAGTTCCACCTGAATATGAGGAAGAACTTCTTTGCTGTGCAGTAAAGAAGAACTGGAACAGGTTGCCCAGAGAGGTTGTGGAGTCTTCCTATGGGAGATATTCAAGAACCTGCTGGATGCAATCCTGTGCAATGTCCTCTAGGATGACCCTACTTTAGCAGGGAGGTTGGACCAGATGGCCCCTTCCTCTGACCCCTTCCAACCTTACCTATTCTGTGATTCTGTGATTTTTTTTTTCATTATGTATTTACACAGTAGCAATCCAAATACAGTATCTGGTTTGAAGGTTTTTTTTGTTTTCTAAAAAGTGGAATGCGATTTGGTTTCCTGTAACATAAATATTAGACAATCTCACAACTCCTGCTATATATCAGTAAGATATTCTGCAAGTGCACAATTTTCTTTAAATGCCCATGGGGGGAAAAATCTATCAGGTTTTATTCATAGTTTTTTATAGTCATGGGACAGACTTTCTGCAAAGTAAACCAGTCTGAAAGCATTCAGATTATTTTACCCACACTGATGACATGTTTCTGCCTATATTACCTCACAGCATGTCACAAGACATCACTACATGCTACTGAGTTATATTTCATTTATTCCAGAATCTCATCAAGTCACTTCAGTATAAGTATATAAAAAATTAAAAAATCACTCAGTACCACAAAGCTCTTTAAAGTTAGATTTCCATAAATTTGCACAGTACTAAATATTGGCGGTGTTAAGCAAATGAGATCAAGTAAGTACATTAAAGTGGAAACATTACTTAAGCAAATAGAAGCTGTTCTATACTGTTCTATAAATTTCTATCGTTTTTTATGTGGTCTGACTTGGTTTTTTTTTGTTAAATTAAAGAATAGTTCAAAAGTGCCTATAGGTAAACAAGATATCATAAATTAATTCTTAATTCTTATTTTTGCTGGTTCAGCTGAAATTACAGTTCTCTTAATCTCCTGAATTTACCGTTTTTCTGCTGTTGCCATAGTGAAATCAGGTAGAGCAGGCAAAGCTGTACTTTTTCTTCTCTTTGAACTTAACTAAAAATAATGCTTAATCTATTGGTATGGCTTTAGAAATAGCTTTTAAAAATGTTAATGTGGATTTAGCAGCTGTGGCACTGAGAGATATTTTGGTCTCAAACTGGAAGTCCTTTTTATCCTCAGGAAAAATGCAGTACCTGTGCAAGTTTTCCTTTAGCAGTTCATCCTGGTGCTTTAGGCCTAGGGAGGCTTGAAGGAAAAAAAATGGAGTGCCTGCATCAATTTATACATCTTGCTGTCGGGTACTTTTGAGCAGGGAAGGAGTTTGGTGCAGTTGGTTTTTGTGGCTGAGCAGCTTGTTTTTGTAACCAGGGCTGAACATACTGTCCCATGAGTATTTCAAGTGGTAGTCAGTTTGCCCCTCTGTAGCCTGATGGAAATGGCTTTGTCACTGGGGAATTCTGCATAGCAGACTTGGTAGTGAAAAGGTCCGAATCCCACTGAGGATTCATCTCATTCCTTAGGAAGATGATGCCAGACTTAGGTGTATTTGTATTGTAATGAAGTAATATATAGTATGTAATTGAGCTGTACTAGTCTGTTGTGCACATGCCTACCTCCAAGTCAATTCCCTTCAAACTGCATCAACGTTATCTCAAGTGTAGAAATACTGATTTGTAAAAAATGTGATACCTCAGAGGTGCAGAAAGACACTTTTAAATCTTTGACGAAAGTCAGTAGTTGGTATGGAGATATCCTAGAAGTAGAAGGAAGTAGTTGAAATTGCCTAAGTGTTCACTGACTGTTTAATGAGGTGTAGTTGTTCTCTCTTCCCTCTTATTTATTGACTTTATTTTCCTCTTTTCTGTGTGTGGGTTTGGGGTTTAACTGGGGGGGGGGGAAGGGGAGGTTATGGCTTCCAGCTAAGGATGGTCTTAGCTTGACCAGACAGGAAGATCCTCCAACCCCCATTTTTTGCAAGAGTGCTATAAACTGAGGGGACTGACAAGAAAAATATCTTAAGTAACTTTTATTGTCTATATTGGTCTTCCATTACTTGGTTCAAGTTGAAGGTGTCATTCACATCTTCAACATATTCAGTGATCTGCGCTGAGGCTGGAGCAGATGGAAACCTTATGTCAGCACCTCTCCTTAAGCTGCATTATGGCTGTTCCTGACAAGTGGATTTCTGTGAGAGACAGCTTTCTTGAGAGATTTCTGTAAAAGTACAGCAACCGTGGAGTTCTGGAACCATTTTTAACCACCATCCTTCATTACATTTTGAACATGTGGCATGCTATGACCTTGCAGTCACAAATACAGGGAGAACACTAGAAAATAAGCACTTTAAATAAAAAAATAATAATAATAATTAAAAAAAAAAAACCAACTTGCAATATTTTGCTGACAAGGGAGAGGCAAAGACAGCTGCTCACAACGGATACTAATCTTATCAGTTAATATACTTACTCTGAGCTTTTAGGCAGCATAAGAACCAAAAAACAACAAAGTGGCTGTGCTCTGGTGGAAGTTAACCAAGTCTCAGAAAATTTAGTGCAACTGGTTGTTCATGGTGTCCCAAGCTGGTTACTCAAATTTAATTTGTCTTTGGAGGGAAAAGTTGTGTTTATTTTTCTTCTTGTTGTTGCTTTTATTTTCTATTAGTTTTGCTTTTGTTTTAAAGGGGTCAGGAATTCAACAGGACTAGCAGCTCAATAACTCACACTTTTTCTGTTTTGTTTAAAATGAGACTGCTAGTGCTATCTTTGATGCCCTTAGATGTCTGTCAAACAACAATGTTCCTTTGTCTAGCAACCTATTAATTGCATGGCAAAGAATTAAGAAAGAAACAAACAAACAAAGAGAACACAGGAATATGCAGTCCAACTTGTCTTTGACGATTTTCAACACGTAATTGTATGAGGAAAAATGTTAATATGATGCTATTTTGTTGTGTTGCAGACTTCTTCCTCAGGTCTTATCAGACATGGATGGTAATGTCACTGGCTAACTTTAATCTACTGTTACTTTTAAACTTTCACAAGCAATATCATTTTCCTCTGATTCTTCCTCTCCCTCCTTCTGGGCTCTCTTACGTGGCCATGTACATTTTTATGTCTTCCTTTTGGAACAGACTTCTGTACCTTGGTGGTGATCCCAGAAAGGTTTGGTGTTTAGTAGGCAAAGAAAGCTGAAATTAAATTGTTTCTAGTGTTAGTATGTACTAAGAAGGAACAAATAACTTGAAAATAAATCTAAATAGCATTGATTTTTCAGAACATACATGCGGTAGAGCTCTGTGTATGTGTGTTTGTGTGTGTAAATAATGGAGACAGAAGGCAAAAAAGGGAAACAGGTTTCTTTCAAATGTGAAGTGGGGCAGGACCAACTCAGATTGAACAGACACTGGCTATATGATTCAGATTGAGAGACAAGGTAAAGAGCCTCAGATGTAAGTGAGTGCTAGGCACAAGTAAAGTTTGCCAGTGTATTACAAAGGCAACAGGAATATTCAAGGTCAGAGAAAGTGTTTGGTTTTGTTCTGCATGGGCAGCAGGTGCCACAGTAATGGGCAGCAAACATATCACGTCCTTTTTCAACTGTTCCCTGTTTAATACAGATAGGTAACTTAAATTTTGAGAGACAGTAAATTTAAGTATAGCATCACACATAAAATGCTTTTGCCTGTCAACGATACACAATAGTGTGTTTGGTAATTAACTGCTAAGTAACATTGTGTGGAGATACTCAGTGTGATTTACTATCCAGTCTTGGACTAATTCCCTGGTCTGAAAAGTTGGAAGCACAGATGAGCTGCCCTGCATTTGTTCATTTGTTACACTGGTTTTTTTATTGTATATTTGTATATAAGGATTTTGAGATACAGAATTGTCTAGTAATTCATTCAAAATGTATTAAGATAGATTTAACCCTGGCTCCGAGGTTTCTATTCAGCAAATGGTAGGCACACAGGTATCTAGTGCCTTTATCGACATTTTTGCTATCAAGACTTGCTGAACAACTTTTCTGATCAGTCTGGTCCTGTTTTACAATAATTGTTAAACAAAATTTGGTTGCTGTGAGAGCAGTTCTGTCTCCTCTGTTAAATGCACTTTTGACATATCCTGTCATTCCAGCAAGCTCTGACACCAGATCAACAGCTACACAGAAAGAAAGGATTGCTGCAAACTCTGAGGCACTCATAGATTATTCAGATATCATCTTGCATTGGCCTTAGGATGGCCTGTTACTTCCAGCCCTAAAAATAAACAACTCTTAATCACCTAGTGGCAACATGAGTTGACCAGCAGTTGTGGCTGCCTGGACTTCAATCTAACAGTACTCTAAAGCTTTTCTCATGTTTTCTGTCACCCAGGATAAGAGGTAGTTTCCAGCCAAGCATTCCTTTGGAAAGGCTGCTGTGAGTTTAACAAAACGTTTGAAATAACCTCAGTAACTCCTCAACACTGATCCGTAACTTCAAATGTGCAGAATCAAACAATAGCAGCCTTGCATTGGCAGTCTCTGGAGAGAGAACTAATGACATAAGGTTTTCTAAGTAACAAGCAAGTACCTCAGGAAGCACCATTCCTTGCCTGGATTTAGTCAGAAAGCAATGCTTTCAGCAACAGTGTGTGGAATAGTTCTGCAATGCAAACAACCATCTTTCTTCTCTGTTTTTCCAAAAGACAGAAACATTCTTGTGAAATAGCACAACTTAAAATAGAGGCAGCAGCATAGCTTTAGTCCTCAAATTGCATGTTTTAAGGTGGAAGTGTTGGTGCTTTGAACAGGAACGCATTAATGGACCTGAAAAAGGGTGGACAATAAAACAATGTTCTAACCCTGTATTACAAAAGACAAATATGTAGATGCCACACCTAATACAGAATAATATAGAGTCTAATATAGTCTAATAACATACAGTCTAATATAGCATATTCGACTTTCTCCAACAGAATGGAATTTATGAAGCTTCAGAAAAAGAAGATGTAGAACATTTTTCTTATATTGTGCCTTTCAGATTTGAGATTTTTTTTGATTGAGCTTCTTTTGGTTAGTTATGGCCACCATCCAGGGTGCCCGAAGTCACTTTGCCTTGTACGAGATGGTTAACTGATGTAGAATCCTTGTATTTCTGGGAATCTTGGACCTATCTCCAAAGTACCAAGTAAGGTACAGGAACACTGCCTATCATCTCTTTTAGAAAGATACAGGTATTGTTTTTCCAGGCAGCCAAAATGCATTGTTTTCCAAGATGCTCCCAAAGTGATCCCGTCTAAAGCCAGAAGCCAACAGCGTACACTTACAGCTGAGAAGACCAACCACATGCTGGGCTGCATCCAAAGCAGCGTGGCCAGCAGGATGTGGGAGGGCATTCTGCCCCTCTGCTCGGCCCTTGTGAGACCCCACCTGGAACACTGCATCCAGCTCTGGGATCCCCAGCACAGGAGAGATACGGACCTGTTAGGAGGTTATAAAAAGGAGGCACAGGTATTTTTTGTGTGTGGGTAGATAGTGACAGGACAAGGGGCACCAGTTTTAAACTGAAAGAGGGCATGTTTAGATGAGATGTTAGGGAAAAATTCTTTGTTCAGAGGGTGGTGAGGCAGTGGAACAGGTTGCCTAGAGAGGTTGTGGATGCCCCAACCCTGGAAGTGTTTAAGGCCAGGTTGGATGGGGCCCTGAGCAACCTGATCTAGTGGTTGGCATCCCTGCCCACAGCAGGGGACTTGGTAGTAGATGATCTTTAAGATCCCTTCCAACCCAAACCATTCTATGATTCTTAAGATAAAACTCTGGCCATTATTTCCATGAAACAGTCCAGCAGTATGAGGATTAACAATTTCTTTTCTAAAATGTTGGTGTGAGTTAATTAACCATGTTGATTTTCAGTACATCAGCCCAATCCTGCAGTGCAGGCATAGGGTCACCTTATAATTTGTCTTTAAAACACAAATCCTTACAAACTGATGTACAAAGAATGCATCCCCTGATTTTGAACATGCTGAGACTGGAAGTAAAAAACTGTTTTACCTTAAGTACTCACAAACATTTTGAGAGTTGAGCATCTGGAATAGTGCTAACAGACAACAAAATAATATATTTCAGTAGAAGTTAAGACATGAACCAACAAAACCTGAGAGAATTCAAAGTTCACTAAAGGCTCTCTTCTCTTAATGAGAAGCTGCCTTGAGCCAGTATGTGTTTTCTTTCTCACTCACTGCATCAGTCTTCACTTAGAAAGCCTTGATCCTTGTAAATCGCTGTAACCTCAGTGTTATTTAATCATAGTTTTTAGACATTAATTTCCATGAGAACTGTATTAAAAAAAAGCCTAACTTGTCATTGAGGATTATAAAAATCCTTTCTTTGCCTGGAGAACAGTACTCAGATCTGTGTGAATAAATGCAAGTGAAGAATGTGCTTCGACAGTTTGTTTATTAAAAATGTATTATGCAGCTAAAAGTTATATTGTATTTATAATATTTTAATGACAGTGACTTGCAGAGTTTCTGGTGCAGTCTATTAATACGCATTTAAAAATTGTGCTATGCAAAATTCTAAAATATTTTAAATGCTCCCTTATGCCCACATAAATATCACTTGATTTGTTTTTATTTCTCCAAATGCCAAAAGCAATTAAATCATATTATAAGCCTGATGAAATGCTGCTATTTGATTGAAGCCTTAACAGTCTTGTTGCAGAGATAAAAAGATAGCTAGCGTAAGGAAAAGGTCATTAAGATTTAATCATATTCAAGTGAGATGTAACTATAGACAAAGAGACCTGATATTAGTTTCCATCCACCTTTTTTTCTCCTGGCAGCTTTGACTTCCACATCAATTGGATATAACATCAGTACTTGGCATTCACAGAAATGCCTATGTTTCTCAGCCCAAAAGAAATTCCCACTTTTGAGTCACTACCTCCTTGGAAATGGGAGTCTCATAGAATATTAGTAAACTGATTTTTTCCTTGTCTTCAGTAGAAACAAGATTTCCCCCAACTACCGTGGTAACATGAAAGCTTAAAGCAGATTAGGTTTTACTTGCTTAATTTTACCTTAAGCAGCATAAACTGGATGCCTGGATCCTTGAAACATAATATGCTGCTAATTTCTGTGTGTGAGGCTTGATCTAGTGCTTGTTAGTACCATGGACAAGTTTTGTATTATCTTAAAAAATATGTTATCAGAACTTATTAAACTTTCTTGAACCACATTTGCAAGCAAATTTATTTTGTGCAGTTGCTACTGCAGGGAGGCAGTGTTAAGTCGCTTGTTGGGCATAAAAATAAAGTAAAAACTATAATTCAGTTACTAGATTTTAATGAGTACTGGGATTTTTTTTTTCCTTTCTTTTAACCAGATTTGGTGAAGTCAGAGTAATATGATGCTGTGTGTGTGTCACTGGATCACAGAAGCCTACGGCATGTTTGAAAACTGACAGGGGTAATAAAGCCCCCACCATTACTTTTATATTGTGTTCAGAGTTTTTAAAATGCACTGTCTTCATACACAAATACCTTTATTCGATTTTAAAACTCTGTATAAATGAACAGTAGAAAAAAATCTCTTGTTGTAAACTATTCTGAATTAGGATTTTAATAAGTGTTTAAGTATTAATTTCTTGCTAATTGAAGTTTCTGAGCAGTGGCTGATAAATGTTTGCCAAGATATATAATGCTGTGTCATCGGCAGTAGTAAACTAGTCTAGACGTAAGGAAGTTGGCTCTCTGATGCCAATTGGCCTTACTCAAAAACATGGTCTGTGGTTGTTGCCTACAAACTCAGTTCTGCCAATTTCTAAATTTCCTCCACTAACACAAATGAGACTTCTACAAGTACACTAAAATAAAGTTGAGAGTCCTTAAACAGTAAACTTATCAGATATTATGGGGGGTTAATTATTTTATCTTCAGGGTTTGTTAATACTACAAGTAAAACCTGTGTGCTCACAGCTGTGATTCTGAAGAACAATGTTAAATTGACTCAGATGGTAATAATTTATTTGTGAACCTTTGTAATTCCCCTTCCCCAGGAAATAAATGGTGATGTGCAAATTGTAATGCTCTGATTTGCTTCATATCTAAAAAAAAATCAAAAAAACAAAGCCAGGTTTTTAGCTGACATTGAGAAGTGAGGGAGACCAGAATGCAGTCCCTCAAAGACACATTCAGGTGTGACCTTTGTAATTAAAATCACCCACCAGGTAGACTGTTACGCTTTCATAACATTAATATTTGGCTTAATCTGTTTGTTAAAATATTTATTTAAATGCATGCATATTAGAAATAATAATTTATATGCCAGCATTTTATTAGGAGGGTCTCTTGGAATTCAAATTATTTATATTATGCTGAGATGCAAAAAACCCATCTGTAACAAATAGACTAAGTGAAGTGAACATTTGTATAAAAACAATTGCAAGTTGTTTTACATTTCTTTTCAGTATCAAGCAGTGTGTTGAAAATGCATTTTTTACAAAACCACATGCAAGGCTTTTTGGTGGTGAAAAAATGGTCTCACAATAGCCACATGTTCAGGCAAATCCTTAGAAGCTAGTATGGACCCCACACAGACATTCCAGAAGAAAAGACATTACTATAAAGCAGATTTTCTTGAAGTGAAGTAGAATATGTGTGAGCCAACTAGGCTCACTTCATATTTATTGATAAGTAAATAAAAGTCTTCTTTCTATTGTAGCACAAAACTGGTTCCACTGGAGGGCAAATTAAATCCAGATTCACATTTTACTTAGTTATTTCCTTTCCTTTTTTTTTTTTTCATGATTCCTTGTTTGTTGTTGTTGTTTCTTAAGAAAAATAAGCATTTGCCTGATTTTTACCTTCCTGGCTTTTCAGCATATCTCTGTGAAACTCCCTTCCAAGACAAAACCCAGTGTCCCAGGATTATTAATGTACTTCTTTAACTATGGGTTCCTTTCAAAATTTGTGTCATTAAACAAGAGTTCCTCTGAACAATCTGAAATCAGTGCAACCCTGATTTATTTAGAGCAGATTTAAATTTTATTTACATGGTCAGATGTAAATTTTATTTAAAGAACTTGTTGAACCTGCAACTATATTTAACTGTACTCAAACTGTATTTTACTATCTTCATTATCTATCTCAAATGCTTCAGTTGATTCTTTGAAAGACACTATCTTCTGCCTTTAGTGCTTAGACTAAATTTAGTCTTCAATATAAAGCCTAAATCAGGTTCTAAACTAATTTGCAAGTTTTTGTAATCCTTCTGTGGTCTTGCCATGCCTTGGGGTCATAAACCTCCCTGCCTGCTTTTTGGCATTTCTGGTACTCAGACCCCAAGTATAGCTGAGTTGGCTTTGGCTGCCTTGTAGTCACAACTTCGAATGTCAAAACTAGACAGTGACTAAAACAGGATTTATATGATGGTAACTACCTATTTATTGGTTGATTTTTAAGTAAACTGATGCAACATGTGCGGACAACTTTCACTTGCTATGTTTATTATGCTCTGAAGGAAGCTTGCCTCTGTATTTACTGTTTATTCTCTTTTGGCTGCATGGAATTAACCAAACCTTAGTTACTTGGATTTCTGTTCAGCTTTAAGAAGAAATTCCTTATAAAAGTAAAGTTTTAAAAGCACTAGTTTCACTGGAATAGCTGAATCTACAATTTTGTATAACTTTTGGATACGTTCCTTCACACCTAGGATTTTCAGGCTAAGAACTAAAGAAAGACAGGGAAGGAAAAATAAAAGTTAAGTACATTCTCGGGAATTTATTCAGTTTTTCTGAGAAAGAAGAAAATGCATAGGAATCTGGTTGTTTATTGCATTCTAAGGTAGATTTTCAGTTTAAGCTTAAACTATCTCGTTTGTCTTTCATATGAAATAACCTGGCCTATCTTGTAGCTATATAGTTTAGAACCAGTTGGTTACATTCAAAGTTTTTCTCTCCTCCTCGGAGCTACTGGATGTGTTCCCTTTCCAAGTGAGCATTCTGTTATTTAAGTTCATTCTCGTGTGGAATCCACGGTTATTCACTAGCTTGTTAAGAAGTCATTTTGTTGCCTGACTTTCAGTCGTCGTGGTGTCATATCCACACTTTGGAAGGAGTCGAATTAAAAGGGATAGTTCTTACTTTAAGTTACCCTTCCCTACCTCACCCCCTTTCACAAAAAGGTTAAATGTCGTTTCAAATTCAGGCAACAGTAATTAACCAGTGGCATTGTTTGTGATTTGCCAACTCTGGGCGTTAATGAGAGAGAAATTAGCACTTAGCAGCAGGAGTTCCTGATAGTCAGTGGCAAATGCTTAAGGTGCCAACAAGTTAATTTTGGTCTTAAGTAGTGCACTTAAGTGCTTTTAAACAAAAGCTGTGGTGTGATTTTTTATGTGATCATACATGATTTGTGTGCTATAGAGCTATAATAGAAGGAATGACACAAAAGAGTTGAAAAAAGTGCAACCTAGGCACCACAGGGCAAACAGTTTTGCTGTAGCACCACAGTCAAAAGCAGGACTGATGGATATTTTCATGCTAAAGATGCGCTTGCTCTTGCCATTAACAGTCTACAGATGTTCTTGTGTATAAATCTTATTACCAAATTTGGCATTTCTGAACATAATTTTTTAAGCTCCTCAAAAATTGTGCTTGAGCTGAGGTGATTTGCTAGAAGGACATAAATTAGCCTTTTGGGGTGTCTCAAAACAGTAATTTTATTTAAAATTGCAGTTTCAAAAAATAACTTAGGAAATGACTTAAGCACAGTGCCACACACATTTTACGATGAATGGGGGATTCAGACTGCCACACAGTAAAATGAGCCCTTCTAAACTTGGGTGAGCAGCTGCTCATTAGCATAAGGATTTTACCTGGCACATGTGCTCCTAATGAGTAACTACTTGCGTACATTTCATAGCTTCTGCCTTGCACAAAGCAGCTCATTAGAAATTTAGTCTGCTCCCTATCTTCCGGGGATTTAAAATAACTTTGGTTAGTACATAAGTACATCTCCACTCAATTATCCCGTGTCTGTGTTTGCTTGATGTGGCAACAGATACACAGCCTGTGAAATAACAAAAGTAAGAGCCCATCCGGCATCAGCAAACTGCTGTCTCTCACGAGAGGCTGGGAGCATCAGTCCTTGGCCTCACCTGCCATTGGCCCCTTGCTCCTGCTGAGCTGTCTGGCCTCCCCAGTACAGTGAGGTTCTGCATGTCTTGGCCCCACGTGAACTTGAACAAAGGACAATACCCTTAGAGACAGTAGAGGCTGAAGTTGTTGGCCAGCCAGAAAAAACTTGGGAATTGCGTGCAGACAGCATTGTCCTTCCGCATTAGCCACTTTTTAGTCTGAGCTGTATTTATTGGCAAACATGTTAGGATGTGTTATCTAGTATAGCCAGATTTGTCAGAGTTTTAACCTTTCAACTTTCAAATATCATCTTTCAGTTGCAAATAGCACATTTGCCATTGTGGCCTCAGCTGTGCTTAGGGGTAATTTACTCTGCCACTGAACTGTGGCCACTTCGAGGTTGAAGAGTAGTAGCCACAGACAATGTTATAATGCTCTGGAGCAGTTTTGGGCAAAAGACTACCGTATCTAATTGAAACTGCAGGAGGAACATACTGGGGTTTCTTCCTCCTTTGATGCCTATTCCATTAAATAAGCACATCAAATAGAGTTTTCCCCCCACTGCTGGAAAGAAACCACCCTCATGAAGCCAGTCTGGTACTTCCCATGGCTTTGAATGCTTGTATTTTCTGCTCAGGGTTACCGTAGCTCCTCCCATCACATTTTTATTATAATTAAACATTAACAAAAATTGTCTACCATATTGGTTGAGTCCTGAGCACGGCTTTGCATATAAACCATTACATGACATTCTATTGAACTTTTTCTTGTACAGACGGTATCTAACAGCTCATCCTGCACTGTTGGTTTTGGCAAGTTCACTACAGCATATAATAAATCAAGGAAGAAAAAGCTTTTTGGCCTAATGTTGTACAGAGTGCTGTAATGTTAGACTACAGAAAGCAGTTCTGTTTTTAGACATCCTTTTACTAACCCAACATTCATAATTTATGATTCCACTGTAAAATTCCTGCAACACTACACCAGAAGTAGTGCTGCCCTTTAATTAAGTGCTCTCAGTAGGAAAAACGTGAAACTGATGTGCAAAACATATCACAGTACACAGTGATTGATAGTGATTACTTCTTTATGAACCCAGCCTGAAGGTCTGAACTTCCTGATGGGTAAAATAGTCCATGGGGCTACTTCCTGAGTTTGCCTAGTGGGGATCAGTGAGAGTTAGCAATATCTGAGGAATTCCTGACGCACATTTCAGAGACGTTACAGCACAAACTTTCTGTTTCTTCTGAATTATGTTTTACGTTAATAATTGCCTGAAAAATAGCTCATTGTAGAGATTATATTTTAAGGATTCATTGTTATCTTCATGGTATTATAATTTGCATGAACTGAAACATGGATAAACTCTTGTGTTTTTAATGTCTACACCCCCAAATCGAAAAAAGCCGAGTGCGTGGGAAGAGGTTTCTATATATATGAAAGTTATTGAATGTTATTTAATACATAGCTGGTTTTTTGCTGATATGTGCAGAGTGTTCAAAGGAGAAAAAAAAGACTGATGCGGATTGTTTGAGTCTCTCAATAGCATTTTATTCATGGAATCAAGTATTATTGACATCTATCAATTGAACATCAGTCAAAATTTGAAAATTAAATGGACGTCAAATACTCTCTCCAATTTTGCAGTGAAATTAACAGATTTACTTGTGTTGGAATCACAGAGGTGGGAAATTACAGTTCCCCTAACACGATCACAGAAGTTTGTTTTTCTTTTTTGCTCGATAGATTTGGCCCTGGATTAGTCATCTACTGGTATGGATTTATTGAAGAGCTGGACTGCCATCGTGAGCGTGGTATCCTGCTAAAAGACTGCTTTCCTACTGACATTGTGACTCTGCAACACAGCATGGCTCAGCACTGATGTTGGGAGGAAGAGGTAAATCCGGAAGCAATTTTACTTTCCTGCAGTGTAAACTAATGGCAGCATCTGCCCTGAACTTCAGCTGAACTCCTGCTGCCCGCCCTTATGCTGCTGCCGCTTTACACAAACTTATCAAGAGTTTCTGTTTTGCTTCAGAACTCTGTTGTGATCAGCCAAAAAAGACAGACACAACCCACTCGCTATCAGCAGTTCTGCCTCTGTCAAACAGCTAGTCTAGATACTCATAATCTTTCTTCCTTCCGTATGGTTTCTTCTAGCATTCCAAACAAAGACAAAAATGCAAAGGCTGAAAGGTGGAGCTTTCAGTTCTTATCCCCATTACAGAGCCATCTTTAAAATAAAGTGCTTATTATGCTTGCACTCACAAGTTTATTCCCTGCTAGTGGTGTGACTCAGACACCTATGGTGATGGGGAAATTTGGTAAAGACTGTTGTTTTGGGGCTTAAAACAATATAATGCAAAGCTTGTAAAGCCCAAGTGGTAAGACAGGATCATGGCTGTTACAATAAATAGCCAGATTCTGAGAGAATAATTGCTATATGTGTTTCATCACTATCTGATTGTTAAAATGAACAATGAAATCCCAAGTTAACAGTTAAAAAATACTCTAAGTTAGGGGATTTTTATGGAGGGTGAAAGTGAAGAGCACAGATTTTATTTTATGTATATAAGCCTGCGAAGTTTGGGGTTAGTTTTGTTGGGGTTTTAACAAGTATTTTAATATTTTAATGATTCAGAAATAACTTGTGTTTTGTCTTTTCCTCTCCCCCACCACTAGGGAATCTCTACCGAGGAATTTTTCTCTTAACTGACTTTAAGGAAGAAATCTGTCTTGACCCCTGTAGGTATCATAGCATGCAATTTTCTGGCATTCTGAAGTCTGAAAGAACAGCGTGCAAGAGTTCTCTATGTGCGTTGTTTCTGAAAAAGATTACCATCCTGGTGTTCAAGAAGGAGAATTATAAAAAAAAAAAAAAAATGAAACAGTGCTTCATACTGGATCAGTTCCACAAGACAAATAAAACACACAAATGGACAGAAGTTTCCTGTGTACTTGACTTCTTGTAAGAGTCTTGCTTATTTTTTTTTTGTTGGAACCACCAAGATCAGAAGTACGTTGAGGTGGGTGTTAGCCCTTCTTTAATTTTTGAGTTCAGTCTCTTCTGTTTCCATCCACATCGCCACTCAGGTTTGTGCTCTCAGTTAGATGCTTTTTAATGACAGCAGTTTATTGGGCTTGACAGACTTCAATACCCTCTTCTTTGCTGACTGGTATTCAGGAACAAAATATTTTTAAAAGTCAGTGAGAGTTTTGTCTGTATGCTCATCATGCTCAGATTTTCAGAGAAGCAGAGGTATGGATTCTGTTGTAGAATTAAAGATGGGAGAACAGTCTCCCTAAAGCACAGGTGATAACCTTTTCTAGAAGGAAAGGGTCTTTAAAACATTACAATGCATATTCATCACCTTTTTTTATTTGAAGTGATACTTTCTGCACCTGTATGATTTCAAAAATCATGTGCGGACCTTTTACATTCTTGCCTTAGGTCAAAAAAATATTAATCCTATTCAGGAATTTTTCAGCTAGTTTTCAAGTGTATACACAGTATTTTTATTTTAATTTTTAGTTCTCACCTTAACGCTTTCTGATAAGTTTCAGACAGGAATTTATCATTTTGACTAATCTTTCATGTTCAGGAAAAAGTCTCTTTAGTCTTCCTGTACTCTGTCCCTTGCTGCAGAGATAAGCTAGTATAGCTCCATTACAGTGAGTTATTGTTATATAGAGATATTTTCCTGGTTTTGAATGTGTTACAGTGAAAAGATTTATTTAAAAAAAAATATTCAAACACTTGTCATTCATTTACGTTCAAGTATTTAAGGTATTGTGCTGCTGATCTTATTTTACCTGATGAGCTTTAAGGATCTGCCCATAAAGATACACAGAAGCAATCTGTGAAGTGTACCTGCCTGATGCTACACAGAAGCTGCATTTAGGGTGTTGCTGCCCTTGGGACTTCTAGATGTGGTTTTGGTTGGTGGAGTATGTAAAATTAGGAAGAGAATGAAAAAGAAGAAATAACTGAATATTATCAAACTAGAAAATTCAGAAGTAATGGTTGTCTGAGTGAAATGGGTTTTAAAGGCAAACTGAATTTGTTTTAGCTACTACATATGCTTTCTGTTGTACGAAATCATTTAAATCAGCTTTTACATGATGCACTAATGCTGCTTTTTCTTTTTGAATAAATTAAATTTATCTGCACAGATGTTGAAAATTCTGCTCAACCTCCATCAAAGCTTTGCTTTATTTGTTCTTACATTAAACAAATTTATGTGGAGACACACAGATAAATCAGGTTAGGCTTATATTTGTTTATTTATTCCTCTACTTAATGCTGTGACATAACAGGTTGGAAAGCAGTACAGCTGCCTTTAATCAAAGCTTTAACCTTATCTTCATATATTGCCCACTTTAGGAATCTTTGTATTAGAATGAGGATGAAATAAGCCAGAAAAGTGTACATACTGTACGAATTTCATTACATGCTATCAAAAAAGCTTTGCCACCACAAAAACTATGCTGTGTCACTATTTTAAATGCTGAAAGCAAAACAATAAAAAAAAATTAAGACTATTTTATTATACTTACTTGTATACTGTATACTCCTTTGGGTATTTTTTCTGTTTATCAGGTGTAAACATCAACTTTAATATTAAAGAGGAGAGACTGCTCTTTGTGAGATTTTTGTTGGGTTTGTTTTCTTAAACAATGCTGTAGTCATTAGAACCTTAATGTTAAAGCCAAATTCAGTTTTATGGGGTATTTTGTAGAGTGTGTTAATGAATTATACCAAGCCAGAAAACAGAAGTGTGCATAAAATTGAATGATGTTCTCACTGGCATACACAGACTTGCCAAGCATCTGCTCTTAACGGCACTGTAATAAGACCTATTCTGAGCTTTAGGAATTGATGAAATTGTGTTGAACAGGGAAGTAAAACTTCCTGATACAGGAGGAACAGCACCAGAGTGGGTCACACACTCTAGTATAAGAAGAAAGTGGTTTGTGTTTTTTACCGTTCCTGTATTCTGGAGTCATAGTATGAGTTTAATAATCTTTCCCTAAAGACAGCTCAGAGCAGAATAAAACGTAAGATCTAAAGCTGAAGAAAAGGACCAAATGCCTTACTTCATTAGTAGTACTGGTAGTTCATGAATAGTGTTCATCCTGTTTTGTTATATTGGCTCATTCAAAAAATCATACTTTTCTGGTATTTGCTTTTGGATTTCTCCACCATCTAGACTACTACAGAGGACTATTCATGTGTCTTTCACTTTGCCTTTAAATCCTCCCCTTTTAATTTGCCATCTTAGTTTAACTATTTTGCATTTATTTATGCAGTATCCTCCCATTTGCTCACATGTCCCATTTGAAAATTCTGTCCTATGTTTTCTACCGCCTGCTTCTGTTGCTGCTACTACATCTGAAGAGTGCTGTTTCCAGTTCTGTATGCCTTTGGACTGACCAACCATCTCAGGCTATTTTGCTCTTGCTCTCATTTAAATAGCAGCCTTAGATGCCAAGGAGACTGTCCTCAAATTACCACATGGCCTTGTATTGTGGAAATATTGTGATGTTCTTCTTCATTCTATTGGTTTGAAACATAGGTTATTTCTGCAGGGTAGGAGCGTTCACCAAGCAGAGCAGTAGTACAGAATAATCACTCACCCTGTATTGGGAGTACAGTTGTACTAAGGACTAAGTCAGGGGTACGTCTGTGCTACTGGAAGGTAGGCATAGGCAATATTAGGAATTTAGCTGTCACAGTGGTCCCTTTCACTAAGGACACTTCCTTTCTGCAAGTTCATGCCTTGTTTGTGCAGTACTTCTTCAAGGATATTTTTTGAAGTCAAAGGTTTAGCTTTCCTCCTGTGCCAAAACCTACATGGCTCAGAACATAAAAGGTAGCTATCTTCCTGTTTTCACACCACGGTTGATCTGACAAAAGCTTGTATATCATGAAGGTTGTTGTTGTTTAACAGTTGATAACAACACTTCAAACGCCAACAAAATGTACACAGAAGTGAACTCGGTTCTTCTCCTGGTGCTTCATCTGATGTAGTCTCACTATTTAGCTTCTTCTGCTGGGATTTTCTGCAGTTAAATGGTGAATACTGAGCAAGGGGAACAGTTGTTAGAAACATGTATTTGTTATTTCAAGGATGAGATTAATTACATTAAGACAAATGCTGCTTAAGTATTAATATAATATTATGGAATAAAATAGGAGGCTGCCTGCAAAAACAACAAAAAAATTTCTCCTATCATATTATTCTAAGTCACAAAGGGCCATTTGTTTTGGATTTGCAGGTTATTCAGAAATAACCTTTTTATTACATTGACAAAAGAAGAAACCTCAAGGGCTTGCTCTTTACAGTGGTGTGATAGGAACCTAAAGTGTGCCTGTCGAAAAATGAACTAGCTAACAATGGGAGCTTGGCAGCAGCTTCACCATTTATAGAGAAACCATCTATCTAGTACGATCTGTATAAAATAGACCTCGCTTAGGTTAGGGAAAGGTCACAAGTTACACAAAGTTTGGATAGTCTAAATGTGTTACTCAAAACTAACTCTCTTGTGTATAGTAAATATTAACGGAACCTGTATTATTAAAAACATGCCAGGATTCAAAAGATTAAATAAGGAAGATGTAATTATGAGCTAAATAATAAACAGAGCAGTTTTAGTTCCCCTTGTATTTTTCACTTTCCTGCTATTGTTTCATATATGACTGTTATACAAAGAGCAGCTTAGGTCAGCTACTATAAATTATAGGTTTCATACAATAGTAATCTACTAAAATTATTTCAGAGCTGGATCAAAGAGCTTCAAAAGAGTTTTCAAAAACTTCTCCAGATAATAAAAAGACTTTCTTTTGATGGCCTATTTCTACGAGGATTTCTTGATTTAGTGTTGCATCTTACAGTATTCTGCTATTTGTGTTGGTATTATGATATTAGAACACACAAGATTTGCGTAATTTTTTTGCAGCCTCATATAATCATTAAATGGTAATATCAAAATAGCTCCTTTTAGATACATTACCTGGTACATTTTTCAGGCTAGGTTTTTAAGCTGACCTAAATCAAAATATTTTGTTTGTTTAAGAAAACCAGCAAGGTTTCAAGTTATATTTGATAATGTTTGCAAACATGCAAATCATATTTGCAATGATAACAAACATTCACAATGATAACAGTAATTCTGCTTAGTAGCTCTCAGCTGGCATCATGTCCCTGTGTAAGATGTTGGCCTGCCCTCGCTTCTGGCCAGGCTTTCACCCAATCTGAACAATTGCATGTCATCTACACAGATCCATAGATGTGGCACTGCAATGTCTACACAAAATGAAATGTCAATGCAAGTGTATGGAGACAAAGTAACAGTATTGAAACCATGTCAGTGCATATCTACAGAGACCACGTTACTCTGTCAGTGTGATTTTAGGAAGATCACTTTGAAATGTTAAAATGAAATGAAACTAAGTCAATTAGGTAATAACAATTGAGGTTCAGGGATTAATTGAGGGCTTAAGGTGAAGCCAGTGGACATTAACCCCAGCTAGTTATTAATTTTAGAGAAAGAGAGAAATATCCTTGGCTGAGGTTATTGTCATTATTAGGGAACTGGGAGGGTTTTTCTCTCTATATTGTGAAAATACTTTTTGCTGTTGCTTTTAATAGTGATACACAAAGTGTGATATTGAAAGGTGGTAAAAGGCATATTAGTTCAAAGTTAAGTTTTCTTAGCAATTGAATCCACCTGATACCAGACAACCACTTTATTTTTAATAGACATTTAACGGATTTATCTTGATGTCCAGCTAACTGTCTGTAAACAGATAGAATTACTGTAATGTATTTACCTCTGAGAACTTGCCAAATTAAAATAATATGAACATGGAGAAGTATTCATTTACATAGCAACTACTATTTGCATGGCCCAAGTATTCATTGTTACCATAAGGCAGACACATAAACTGGTCAAACAGTAACAGTATTAAATAATTATTTTTGAAAATGCCTAAACAACCACCAAGTCAGAGTTATAAACTTTATGCATGTTCAGTTTTTCAGAGTATATGACTGTATCATTAAGACAAAACTGTGTAATATATTATTCATTTTATCATATCAGTGAGAGATGCTTGCCAAGAGCAATGCCTCTTTAGTTCAGTGTGCTGTACAAACATGAAATCTGTCTGGGTCTTTGTCCTAAGGAGAGAAGACAGGAGACTAGATCTAAGAAATAATTACAAGTGTTTTCTTTTTACATATTTCTTTATATCAATGTGTATTTATATATTAACATGTACATTTATACATAAATATACCAAATATAGACAAATAATTGTTTTTGCTATTAATAAATACCAGCTACTCTTTCTCTTCTAGAAGTCCCTGTTTACGTGTTTACTGTATATAGGTGTGTTGGTGGAGGTCTTCAGGAAAGGGAAGTAGCTCAACATTTATTCCTGTCGTA
Organism: Pseudotriccus pelzelni; assembly: GCA_035584735.1. Classification (NCBI taxonomy): domain Eukaryota; kingdom Metazoa; phylum Chordata; class Aves; order Passeriformes; family Tyrannidae; genus Pseudotriccus; species Pseudotriccus pelzelni. Next base: position 33,636,721 of record JAWMRA010000161.1, on the reverse strand, counting down.
GAGGATGATTTCCCATTTTTAAGTGTTGATGAGAACAGCGAGACATTTCTGCAAGTTGACAAGTGACAGTGATGTTGAAAGAGCATGACAAAGGAGAGGGGATGAGCTGCAGCTGGAGGAGGCCAGGCCTGACCCTGCTGAGAGCCAGCAGCTTTTAGAACTTGACCTGGGCATTTTGGGGCTTCTGTCTCCAGTATGAAGCTGCACAGTTGTGCTGTCGGCTCCCAGAGTGCCTCAGGGGTGCTAAGAAAATTTCTGAAAGGTCTTGGAAATTTCCAGTAGAAGAGTACTGTGGAAATGCAAGCTTTATTACCAGAAAACATTTTCCACTACAAATGTATGTGTTGGATTAACTTTTTTACTTTTAATTTTTGTTTTGCTTTTCCATACTGAGCATTCATGCCACACTCCATTTAGTATTTTGCCTCAGCATGATAGCTCCATGATGAGTGGAAAAAACACAAAAATTAGTTTGATCAGTTTATTTTCATACGTACTTTAAGCATTATTTTAATGTGTTTGGCACTGCATTACATACAAGTGATAAAATACATTTAGGAAAAAATAGTCTGGCTATACATCATGAAAAAAAAAAGCGTAGGCACAGTTGGGTCTCGAGTTTCGTCCTTCCTCTGAGGCGTGACTGTCTATACAGATCAGCTTAAACATTTGTCTAATCTATTCTTAAAAAACTCCAGTGATGGAGATTCTTGGGAAGATTATGGAAACCCACTCCCCTAACCATCTTTGTTTAGTTAGGAAGACTTTTCAATGTCTTGCCTAGATCTTTTTTTTTCTGTAATAAGCCTGTTATATTTCATCCAGTTATAAATGCATATGGAGAATAAATCTGGTGTCTGCTTTCTTTTTCTGACTTTTTCCATATTTGAATATTGTTTGCTCAACGAAACACCACAGATTCTTCCAATATTTTTTCATATAAAGTTTTTATATTTGTTACTTTACATGTGTGTCTTGTATTTCAGAAACTCAGTATCTTATGTATAAGATCCCTGCAAGTAGATTCTTTCAATGACAAGTTGGTGGCTTCTATTTAGACTGGGGCCCTTTATACTGCCTACATCCAGATTCATCACAAATTCATCATTTTTTCATCCTGTTACTTTTTCTTGTTGCACATACTTCTTGATAGTAGATTTTTAGTTTTAATTTGCTGACTTGAAACTGCTTCTGTGATCTGTTTAGTTTGAATTCTAATCTCAGCCTTTGGAAGTAAATACTCGGTGTGATTAACAAAGTTTTGAACATGTAATCCGAAGTTAGTGAGTTAAAACATGCAGTGTTCCAAGTGTATTACAGAGTTTGATGATTAGCTGTCACCAATAAAATACAAACTAATAGGATATACTCATCACAGGATATGCTCATAAAACTCCTAACACCGGTCTTCAGAAGACAGGTGGCTTACTACTCAGTTTGTGAAATAAACATTTACTTAAAACAAATAGTAGAAAAGAGTCTGCTAAATGGAGCATACAGGACCAGCAACTTCTTTTGGTCAGATGTACGTTTGCCATGAAGGTCCAAATTCTCAGTTCTCACAATTTACTTGATCATCTTAACAGTTCTATCACTACTAGCCTAATTACTCCACTGTAGTGATGAGCTCATACCGACTTGCCAAAAAGTTTAAGGCTCCAGTTGACAGAAGTTTTCCTGTGCTTTCCTTTCATCCCAATTTTCCTGTCTGGAGGCAGTCAAAGACGGTTAAGAATTGCTTGTGCTCCAGCAACCCACAGCTCAGCAACATTTTCTGGCATGGCAAGATGTGTCATAACAATGCAAGATAATAAGTGTCATATATTTATCTTTGTCTTCCATTTGCTTAATCCATTCTGTACTGTACTTGAAACAATCCTGTCCATTAATGCTTTGCATGATGGTTTTGTGCTCCTTGCCCAGAGGTAGATAACTTACTCAAAGATAGTCCTAACTAGAGACAAAGAAGAATATTAAGTATCTAACGTTTGGGCAACAATGGGGAATTTTAATTACTACCTCTTAGCTGCAAAAGTACCACTGAGGAGTCCATTTAGGGGGGAAATATATCTTGCTGTAGTGTGTAATTCACGGTCTCCCTATTTCCATTTAAAAAGCTGCAGGCCCTTCTCCTTCATTCTTCACTTACTCAGGCAAAAGAACTTACACAAAGTGGTGAGTTTGTCAGAGCTCTGCCATGAGGGCTCAGAAGCAAACTCAAAACTTGGATTTTTCTCATACTTCCCCATCTCTGCCCCAGATGTGCTAGGGGCTGTGAGTCTGCTGCTGGTTTCTTATCCAATCAACATCCCTGCAGCACTAGGCTAGATCAGACAGTGATCTACTGGCATCTGTGTTCAGCAGCATCGTGCTGATGGTTGAGCAGTTACACTATTACTTTTCCACAGGGACTGTATTTTATTCAGCCTTACTGGTCTTCTGCTGAAGTCTTGTCATGTTAACAAACTAGATTTTCCAAAATAGGGTAGGTAATAAGGTCTCATCCCTGCTTTCTGGGAACACCCTTTAAAAGTTATAGTAACTTGGCAAATAATGATACAATGTCCATTTTGCAGCTGTATGTGCTATGGCACAAGGATGGCAAGAGCCAGTACAGAGAGCAACAAGTAGAAAAATATGTTCTTGTGCTTAAACAATAAGTTCAGAATTGCTTTACATTTCTCAGTGCTCTTTCATTAATGAAACTACTTCACACTCACCCTATAGGGGTTTTGTGGGGTTTTTTTTTTTTCACTTTCTTTTCATGTGTTAATAACACTTTGGTTCTAATTCTATTTTCCTTCAAAAATTGTGCCTTTTTGTTATATAACCTTCTTGTTTTCTATGTTCTTCCTCCCTATGCTGCTTGTTTCTGTCTGTTTCTTCTTGCAGAACTGAGTACCTAACACAAAGCTCTGCTTGCTCCGTGTGCTAGGCCTAGCCAAAGTTTTTCTTGTCACTTAGTGTCTGCTTCTGAAGAGAGGCAGCCTGCAGCCTTTGATGGACAGCAGAGGGAAACTTGTCACTAGAGACTTAGATGGCAGCTGTGCTTTGGCCAGTCCTGGTTTGGAAGACACTCTCAAGATGCATCACCTTGCTGGGTCAGTATACAGGAGTCCTGTAACGCAGAGAAGATTTCTTCTGCCATGTTGCAAAGCCACTTTGTCCCTCCAGCATACTTTGCTAGTTGTTTCTGTGAAACTCACTTTTTTTTGCTTGTTTCCAGTTTCACTAATGGGGTTTTCTGTTATTCTTTCCTTTATGCAGTTTTCATTGTTTCTCTCACCTGATTCAATTTACTAAATCTCTCCTATTCCCTGTCCATGTGTTTTTAGTCTAGGATTTAGAAAAATGGTATTCTTAGAGGCATAGTAGCCAGCATGTTTACAACGGTGAAACATTAAAACTCATGTACACAAGCCGTGTCTTTAAATATGTTGGCCAGTGAAATGCATTACTGTGCTTCCCACTGATCCATTAACAATGCGAGAACTTCCTCTGTCTATTTAGGCCTTGGATGGCAAGCATGTAAGTGATGGCTTCCTGGTTTTATAAATACTAAGACCTAAACAGCAAAGCATTTTCTAATTTCTTGGCCTCCATTTCCTTCAAAGATATCAAAAAGTGTTTTCCTGAATTCTTTGGCGAGGCGTATTCAATGTGAATCAGGAGCAGAGGAAAACAAAGGAGAGGACCTAAGGATGAAATCCCAGGTTTCAATACAAGCCTTGACAATCCTGTGACAGAAGAACCAAACTGTAACTCTCTTTCAGTCAAATTAGTGGGTTTTATTATCTAGCTCTACAGAATTGAATTACCAATAGGATTAGTCCTGACCTTAGCAGAGCAAGAAGTTTGCCACACTGGCTTAGAGCCTAAAAGCAGTTTTACAATACATTTGCATCATCTGCAGGTGTGCTCTTGATTTCTCACTGTCTCTCTCCTTGCTGCAGTGCTTGCTTTCTCTCAGTTCCACAGGTCCAGATTGAGAGGCAGTTTGTGAGACTAGTATACATAGCTAGATGCATTCATTTGCCAATGTGCTAAAAATTAAGATATTTTTATATAATTGTTTCATTGTCTAGTTTGTTTAATCTTTCTACATTGTTTTCACTTTGGAAAGTTCCATCACTCACGTGACTGGAATACCTTTGACAGAAACACCTTCAAATCAGTTTATCTGCTCAAGTTATGGAGCCAGATACCCTCCTGTGATGTAAATCAGTAAATCACTCCTTTGGTGACTTAAAAGATATTTCTGTATTTGCTGATCTACAATTATTAAAGCTCTGGTGACACAATTTAGAAGTCAGTGCTTAGAGAAGGAACAGAGAGCAGATAGATTTCTCTGTTTTGTATATGGCCTCTGCCAAAAATACCGTGATATAGATACAAAAAGAATATTGGCAAGTTTTAGATATATCTGAGTGGCACAAAGTATACTGTACAGCAGATGAGCACACTGAAGGTATGCGGGTTTGTCAAGAAATAAGAGGTATCTTGGAGCTGATAAAATTATTTCTGTGTGCCATTGTTCATTTAATGAAAGGAAGCATACAGTACTGCTTGAATTCACTGACAAAAAGGAAAACCACCACAGCTTTCAAAGATGTAACTGATTTGCTCCAGAATTGTTCATTGGTTGATATATAGCATATTGTAACATTATTTTGTTCATGTGTTAAAAGATGTGTCTTCAGTCACTGAACCAGCTCAAAACATAAATCTCACCCTATCACAAAAATGCTGTACAATTTTCAAAGGAGTGAATGAATGCTGATGCTGGGCTGTGTGCAAGAGACAGGCCAGCCATCCTTCCATGTTTGTAAACATACAGATAAACAAGCTGCAGCACCATGGACTGAGTATAGCAGGCCTGAGCCACGGGAATGCAACTGTCTCATAATGCACTTTGTCAACCCATCTCCATGTTTCACTCTTCCTTACAGTTAACTCCCCACCTAAACTCCATCTTATAAATTCTAAGACAAACAATTGAACCTGATGATGAGAACAGCTATAATGAAACAGCAATGCAATGATACTTTACTTCCCTTGTGCACTAAACATCAGTTATGCCACTGAGGGATTTTAAGTGTGCTTGACTTTTTTTTGCTTGACTGTTCTTGTTGTGGATGATGAATGCTCTTCACAGTTATAGCAAAGGTAAGAGGGAAGGAAAAAAAATACGTCAAATTAAAAATTAAAATTGCTAGGAAAATAAAAATTGCAAGGAACACCAGGAGGCACAGTGGGAGGCCTGGTAATTTCATCAGAAAGTCTGGTCACATGACACCTCCAAATTCAAAAAACTCTCATTGATAGCACAGTCCGAATATGATGGAGTTACATGCCAAAGGTGGCAGGAGGACTTCTAGCATAAGGTGTAAAATGCAGAGATGAGAATCTGACAGATGAGGTCTGTCAGAACCTATAGTGAATTGTCTATTAGAGATGACTTTTCTACTTGTGAAATTAGCAGATTTGTCACAGAAATAGTTCAGGTAGAATGAATTCAGAAACCTTTCTACTGCATGATGAGATTTCTCTTTCAAGGATCTGGTGTACCTCTGGCTAACCAGATAGCTAGACAAAAAGCCCAGCAAGCATGTGAACTTTGAAGTTTCTTGGGGCAAACTCCAGGTGACAAGGCATAAAGGGATCACAGCACACAAAAGCAGACCAGTGCAATTCTGAAAATAATCCTGTTACAGCACTAACTAAAAATTCAGAGTATCTGCCTGCTTCTGACCTCAAAACGGACTTGGATTCTTCCAGATACACAAATCTCTTGCTGAGAAGTCCCGGTGTTCTACTAGTATTGTGTAAGGATTGGTGAACTAATCTGAGACAACTTATCTTGTAAGATGTTAGTTTTCCCACTGCACATCTGACACAGGTAATCAAGGCATTGAAATTAAGTTTATTACCAAATACTGCACTAGAAAAATAACACAATGGATGGTACCTCTGTTTCTGAGTCGCACGTATATCTATGCTTCTATATTGCTGTGTTTTGCTTTTTCAAAGTTTAAAACTTGTTTGGGGTTGGGTTTTTTTGGTTGGTTGATTTTGTTTCCCACAGAACATTCAAAGGCAATCTCATGCTTCACAAACCAAAATATTTGCAGTCTGCTTCTGTTCTTGTGTACCCTGACTAAAGGTAAAGGGAGGTTGCTGTATACTTAACCTGAAGGGGATTTTGCAAATAAATCAGCACACACATTTGTATTTTTGATTGCCCTATGAAATTCAGTGCTGTTACAAGCAGAAATTAGCACTTAAGTGTTTCAGGCTTACCTCAGCTCTGGACAATCTTATGCATAGCTCCTAGAACTAATTCAGCCCTACCACTGATGTTCAGGGGAGGATATTGACCATTTAATTTAGAAAGACAAGGACTACAGTTTCTAAGCACTACTTAACTACAACCCACAAGAGATACCTTGTTGTCATATCTTCCAAGAATTTAATTAAGAGATCATGAGTGGGATTTTGCTAGTGCAATCAGCAACAACTCAACTCATTGCTTCTAGGCATCACTTACCAATTATTTCAGGGGGATCTAAGTTAAGTCAATTGCCAAATATTCTTAAAATTCCCTATCTAACTTTTAAAGACTTCAATTTGAAATGAAATGCAGCTGTATTTTTTATTTACTTTTATCATAGACATAGACACTTACATGGATGCTTTCAATCCAGGGGAAACAACTCGGTTGTATATCTGATTTTTTCTGTTATAAAGCTGATTTTTTTTTTTAATCCAAACTATTATTTAGCAGGAGATGTAGTAGATAGTAAGACAGTGGGATGTTTACTGTTAGCAGAGCGTTTGGAGTAGTTCTGAACAGACAAACTTTAGTCAGTGATGTGTGTTGGAACATACAGCAGGTTTTCCCAGCTCTGTGAAGTTACAAAGTCCATAGTATGAGTTGCTGCTGAGCTGAAACGAACACCAAGCAGGCACTCCAACCATGTGTTGTGTGGCATAACTGTTCTAAAGACATTTTAAACCTTTATTTAGGTACCCCAGCTCCCCGTGTCATTCACTGAAGGAACTACCACCTCAGAAGGTACACTGGAAATCACCTCCAGACTGAAGAGCCACGTGACGGTTGACACACGGACTCCAGCAGAAGCAAACTGAGGAGAACTATGTGCAAATTCTTTTTTCCCCCGAAACAGGAGTCTTCGTTAAGGACATAGTAGTGTCTCTACCTGCTTACCATCCAAAGTCTTAAATGTGAATGCCTACAAATGCTTTCCCAAAAAATACATGTAGAGAATTCCACCAAGAGGCAGAAGACACAGAGCCCTCTCTCAATACACTTCTGTGGAAAGGCAGGTGGTTACAGATCAGAAAGACACAAGTGGGAGTCCAAACCTATGGGCACAGTTAACAGTTTCCCCTCTAATCTGTCACAGTCATTCTGATGCAGGAAAAACTCAAGCTTCATGGGCCAGAAAGTGGGAACAAGAATGAGCATCACAGCCCTATTTTGGATGTGTCTTCAGTCACTCTAAATCTGTCCTTCATACAAAGGAGAAAACCAAATGCATATTAATGCACTTACCAAAATGCAATTGTATATGAGGGTGACAGCAAGAACTCCCATATGTGTTCTAGAAAGGAGAAAGTTTCTATCACTGCATTTCAAATAGAGATTGATTGACTTACCATATGTAGGTTTGCTTTTAGTTTAACATGCCATTGAAACCCCAGAGAGAAATTTCCCTAACTTCTGGACCCTAGTCAGGAAGAAAGCCAGAACAAGGTAACAAGGTGATGGTGGTACAACCAAGGTGCTTCAGAGTGTGGGGAGCAGCAGAACTTCAGGCCTGTGGGGAATTCTGGGGTCGAAAGATGAGGTCTTGGTTTGCCCTGGACACTTCGCAAATGGTATGCTGGAACCGGGATCTGCAGGAATGGTGTTCCAAGTGCAGGCATCTAAATTAATTCCTTTTGGATCTAACCTTTAAGATTAGAATAGCAGAGACCCAAGATAAAAGCTAATAAAATAGAAGACAAATAAGACTGACTTCTTATCTCACTAGCAATATAAAGAAATCTTTCGTACCTGCTGAGCTACCCAATGTTTCTGATCAAATGGATGTTTCTGTAAACAGTGTGGTTTTTTTATAATATAAAAATCAAGTGGAAAGACTCAATAGACCGTTTAAGGGATCTAATAATCTCCTCAAATCTCAACAGGACATTCATTTTCTATAGTCTTCTTTAATGGCACAGCCCAACTAAACTGGTTTATAAACCTCTGAAGGTGCTTAGCACAAAAGTAGCATCAAAAAGGTATGAGAGAAAAATAGATAAAAAATGCCCTTGACACCAGTATCAAATTATTACCAGCTAAAGATGGACTTTCATGTCTATGCTTCTGTGTTCTGGCTGTACCTTTTTAGTCGATGCCAAATATACACAATTATACACATCCCCCTTCTGGGATGTTAACTTTAAACCAAACATTTCTCTATCATTCTTTGTCAGCTATTTTTTGCGTTCAAACTATGAGGTAAATAATGTAGTGATTTTCTGTAGCCTGAGTTCATAAAGAACATTCATTTAGGAAGTGCCAAGCACTCCAAAAATCACGCTAGTGAAGGCATTTAGGTACTCAGAAATGTGGAGTTCCAAGTTTTGCACTGAGTAACTCTCCATGACAATTATTGGAGCCAGAAGTACCCTTTTACAGAGCAGCCCATGTCAGGTAGCAATCAAAGGATCTTGAGCCTCAAGCTCAAGCTGCTACTGTTCTGTGCATTTCTTTGCAGTCTTCCAATCTTTCTAGCTGCCACACAGAGAGATGCAAATTCTGTGTGGTGCTGAACACCCACAATGCCCTGGTTTATTGCCACAGCTCATTACAGGAACAAGCCTTGCTGCTTTGACAGACGTAAAGATCACAGTGGAACCTATGTGGCATTGTCTGAGTACACCAGAAGGCTGAACAGAAGAACCCAACTGAGACACTAACAAGTCTTGTATGGTATAACAGAATTAGCAGGAAGACAATATTCACTGTGTAATAAAAAAAAAAAAAAAGAAAAAAAAAGAAAAAGGCAAACAACAAAAACAAACCGACACTATAAGCTTGAAAACATTCGCCTGACTGCTCTGTGGTTTGAGAAGTGAAGTCTAGCACGGCAAAACAAAAATCAGACCTACTTTTAATCTGTGAACAAGCTCTCTTGATGAAATCTGTCATGTTTCTGGCTTATTTTTTTCCTTGAGAAAAGAGCAAAAATGTTATTTTTCTTAAAGAATTTCCCAAGGTTTTATTTTTATTAATGTTTCTATATGAAATAGTTTATCACTGCAGGGAAATATGTCTCATTCATTAATTCTTCCATTGTCAAAACAACATAACCTATAGTTTCTGACATCATAAATCTTGGACACAATATAGAGATTCCCTGTTATGAACAGAATCATCTCTTCTGATGTGTTTGAAAGACCAGTCAGGACTGTTGCTACAAGCTGTATTGAAGCAGTCAGCATCTGAATTTTTTAGTTGCTTTTGTCACTGATTGTGGTTTTCCAGATGGTAAGAAATTAATCGCTTAGTTTAAATATTTTTTAATGCTCTTTCTGCAAGTTTCATATCTTATGCAAGATTGGGCAAGTCCTCTGAAGTTTGGGTTCTTAAAGATACAGCCTTCTGTCCAAAAAGCTCAAGGTCCCTATTCCATGCTACTAAATTGCAAACAAGAAATAGAAAATTACTCGAGGGGAGGAAAAAAAAAAAAGACATAACAGAAGGGATTCATAGTTTAATTTTATATAAAAATTGTAAGCAAAATGGAGCTTCACCATCTAAGTCTTCAAGAGATCCAGTTCAGTAAATATGGTCACTTCAGACCTCTTCAGAAAGATTTATTCATCAGCTGTCATTCTTCTCTTAAACAGGATACACAAAGAAAGACTGAGTGCTGCCAGCACCTCATATACACATTTAACAGAGTCAATGCCTTTTGAGATAACTTGAAGAAAGAGCACAAAACTGAAACGAGTACCAAAGTGCTTCACATGGCTTTTTTCTTTTTTGATTTTTGCACTGTTAATGCTGAACTTGTTTCTTGAACTTGACTGGGGAAAGTGAAGAGGAGACCATTTAAGTCATTGCTGCATTTGTACATGCCATGTGATCATTTAGAGGCTCTAAAAATGTGCTGGTCCCATTTGTTCCATTCCACAACTACAAGCAGGTCTAACATCGCAAAAAGCAGTGCAGCTACAGAGGAAATCACAAGAATGGGGGAAATGGGAAAAGCCAAATGCTCCAAGTCATAGGCTTTTATGCTGCAAAGCAATAACTCATCTCCTGCAAATATTAAGGCAGAAGAAGGGAGTGAAGAAGAAAAAGCAACGGGCTTCAAGTCTTAAAAAGTGATGATAAAAGAGGCAGTAGGTCAAAGGGGACTATCAGCTTGGAATTGTGCACTCCTGTGCACCAAGTGTATCGGTTCTAGTGGCACAGCCATCTTGGGGTAAACTGGCTATTCAAAAGTATATTCTTACACTGCCTACAGACAAACCTAGCCCCCTCGGCAGCCTTTGGACATTTGCTTTCCTCTCAGCTTACCTGGCGTTTTCTTATCAACACCTTTGCACCATCCAAAAACATGAGCCAGAGTTTCTATCAGAATTTTCATTGCTGGCATAACCTAGATAACCACTAACCTGGCTGAACTAAAGAAAACGGGTAACAAAGGAGAATAAGGGTACTATCAATTATTTTTGTTTCTTGTGGACAAAAATTGTGACCATTGATATCTATCACATTCCTATAGCTGATTTTAATCAAGACAGCACATTGAATGACACATTAGAGTATAATTAGCAGTAACTGTGTTCTTTGTTTCAGGTTTTGTTTTGATTTTCAGTTAATACTGCATTCTTTTCTTCCCCTAGTTCTTTTCCACATTCTTTTCTTCTTCCTTGCTAGGCTGTGTTTCTTTCCTTTGATCTGATTTGCAGTTTAGGAAAACAGACCACTTTGGAGCTCTGAATACACACAATTATGTTTCCTTGCTACCACGTACTGCACCTAAGGAAGGTCCTTATATCATTGGTGTTGCTATCTCTGATGTACACATGTGGAATGTAGCTTCAGTTACCAGTACAGTATTTGTGAAGAAAAAAAGAAAGCTTTAGTCTTTAAAAAAAAAAAGAAAATGAAGGAAAACTAATGTTCACCATATGCACTGCCTTGAGAATTCAGATGAACTTTCTGTGCTTCTCTTCTTCTGCTTTAGAAAAATGTGTAAGCCATGATTTTAAATCATTTACAAACTCCCCTGCTTTAATTTATTAATGTAGGCTGACTGCACAAGAGCACTATTTTAACCTTAAACTGGAATACTAATAAAATTCCTGCACAATACCAGCTATGTTTGATTTCAGTTTTTATTGCAGTATTATCCCAGTGGATCCCAAAAACATCTGACTGAAGTTAACTTAACATTTCTGCACTTCAATTAGATGTGGAAACAAATAAATTCCACTGATTGCAACAACCTTGAACTTGTGGAAATTCAGATCTGGATCCAGGTTTTGAAGCTGAATTCCATCCCAAGCTTAAATGCGACTCAGAATCAAAAAGTGTTGTGACTGCACACACAGTTTACAGGAAACATTCAATTCAACATTTTTGGTAGGTATTCCATCCTTTAATTACTCCCAAATTTCTGCCAATCTCTTCATACCAATGCCTGAATTCAGATTCTTGCTCTCTGTCTGAACTGACTAAAGCCTTAGCACACACCTCACTTCGCTACAGAATAAATATTGTAGCACTGATTTGAATCCAGAACTCTTTGAACAACTGTTTCACATCTAAGTAATTGCACCAGCAGTAGTGGGGTCACCTCCTTGTTAAAATGGGGGGGAGAGGGGGCGGTTGGAATTGCAGCCCATGACTTTATCACACAGCATGAAAAGCCTTTGGGCTATCTTCTCAGATGGGATAAATAAGCAAAGCTCTATTGGTTTCTGGGTGAATGAGATTATAATTCAAATCAGAAGTGTAGTGTTTGTTTATACCATAACAAAATATCACAGAAGTGTGTATCGTAAGCCTTAAAACACTGCACTCAAGGACAGTAAAACCCACGAGTCTGAGCTTAAGTTTCAGTGACTCCAGCGAAGTTATGCCTATTTATTTCAGGACAGCAGTGCTGATGAGCACCAGCTGAGAATTTGGCTCTTTAAATCCTAGATGACAGCAGAAACCATCTACATGGAGAAGGAGAAGGGGCAGGAGTGGGAATCAGCCTGAGTACAGAGCTGTATTGCTGATAAATGGTTACCAGCCATCTCTTAAAACAGGAAGGCCTGTTCCTTCTTAATGCAAAACTAGAGAATTAATAAACACATGCAAAGCAATAATACAAGGATATGTTTCCTTAAGGAATTTCAAATGTGTATGCTATACTTAACAATCCAATACAAAGGATTTTGACAGTAACCTTTCACCAGTTACTCATTTTATATGCTTGCACATACTACCCTTAGGATTCAAAACGAACTCCTGTATATAATGCCTTTCAGAACAACCCATCCAATCAGTTAACCTGGCAGCCTATGCTCACGGAAAACAAAACTACCCTTTCTTCCATGCACCCCAAAAGAACCCCAAACTAGCCAGCAGTAATAAATGTGAAGGATTGTTTCTCCTGGTACCAGCTCATCCCAGTGGGAGATGATTCAATATGTAACATTGCTATGTTTCACAATATCTGTGTAAGAGTAGTCACATGTGGCACAAATGGAATGTATAACAAAGAGCAGAAACGTATGTTCATATAAACCCTTGCTTATGTCAAAACTAATAACTTGTTTACTGTAGTGGACTCAACAGTAACAGGTCCAATGAGCCTAATGACTGTTACTCACTCCTTTTGTTCTTCATTGAGCAGGCTGGAGCTGATTTTTTTTTCAGGAATTATGTTTATGCAATCCAAACATATTGTTATTTGCAACTTTCTGCATGATCATTTTGGCATTCTTATGAGTAGATGATGATGGTTCTGTCTAAATGTTTGGGAGGATTATCACTGACATGGGAAGTTATTAGGTTTGATGCAATATAGAGAACATTCACAGTCAGAAACAGCATCTTTCATTTTTAGGAATGGAGGTAATTGTGCTTTGTGACAGTGCACATCCTTAAGATGTTATGTATCATTGCGTACTTAAAAAAGCAGCACACTTTTCATTGATCTTTCAATTTCTTTTTGATTTAAAATGCAGATCTTTCCCTCCATTGAAATCTTAGCATTTTTATTTTAAAATGTATTGGGGAAAAATCCATTTCAGACATATGCAGCACCATAAATTACTTTTTGTGGTTGAAACAGTATTCACTTATGGCACGGGTTGAACATCCTCCTTTATTAGAATGCTATTTATTGCCACCAGCTGCTGTGCTTAGCTAGGAAAGTTCTTGACACCAGCAATTGCTTTTCAGCACCAATGCTTCCGGCTGCTAACGGGGGCTTCTATTGCCAAATGCAGCCACCCCTCTTAAACTGTTCCTTCTGGTATACAGACAGCTCCTGTCACTGTTACCCAGAGCAGAAGCTGGGAGAAAGGGATCAGATCTGATCCCACTGCTATGTAATCTCTTTAGCTATAAATCTCCTATAACTTTAAAATGCCTTGCCAAATACCGCTAGCTTGAAAGCTGTCAAATGCGTTCAGGAAATCTACTCATCAGTAATAGTTTTTTCAAAATTAAGATGCGAGTTCAGCTCATGAGCAAAGGACCATCCTACATAACTAGCCTCAGATTTAGCAAAAGTAAAAGAACTTCTGTATCCATCAGCTGTGTAGACAGTGGTGTCTGTTTTATTAGATTTTTGAGCAGGGAGAAATAGACAAAGATAATTACCCTTCTTCTGCTCAGGGCTGTTATTACTCCTGCATGAACTGTTAGCACTGTTCTTTTTTCTTTTGCCTCTGCCTGTGGTAGCCAGGAAAACTAAGCAGGAGGAGTATAAAAGTGGCAGTGTCAACAGCTGTCCTACTGAGCACAAGTGTTTACCTCACACAGTAAATCTTCAAAGCAGTAGGATGTGTGCTGCTCCTATGTATGCAAATCCTTTTATTTTATTGATATCATTTGCACACGTGCCTTCTTCACAGCTGAATCCTTAAAAAGCCATTGCATCCAATTCAGATCAACTAAGCAACAGAGGCAGTCAGTGACAGGAGGAGCCTGAACTCTTTTAACATGGAAAGAATTCCTTTCCTCCCTAAGAAGAGAAACACCCAGTAGGTCAAAGAGGAAGGGTTCTCTGCAGTATAGCAAAACAAGCCTGTTATATAGTTGCCTTAACCACTGGAATCTACAGTTTTTAAAAAAAAAAAAAAAAAAAAAAAAAGAGAGAAAAAAAGATAAAAAGTCAAGACCTGTATGTTTAAGAACCCTAAAACATTCAAACTAGTGTCTTTGCAGAGTTAGGTTTTGGCACATGAGACACAAGATAATTTAGCTGACAAACATTCTGAAAATATTTTTACTCACTGTGAAAACTGATAAAAGTAAGTGTCCTGTTCATCTTACAAACAGAATTTAAAAAAAAAAAAAAATCATTCTTGTGGCCATAAGGAAATTCTTTTACAGATTCAGATAGTACAAAATACATCTGAAAGCTGGAGTTATTTATGGGTCAAAATACAATTGCTCTTTATTTCTTATCTTGTCCCTGTGAGTAACCCAAAACAGTTGTTAGCAAATTACTTTCTCTTTCATATCTTTAAACTGGAGATAAGTATATGCTTCCTCTAAATGACCCATAAAAATAAGCTGGCACAACAGTATGACTAAGTGTTATGTGTGACTGAGCAGCCTTCATAAAAATTACTATTTTCTTTCCATCTGTATTCTCCTTGGGCCAGAATCTAGGCCATACTCTGGCACTCTTATAAAGCCAGTATTCACTTCTCCACCACTGCAAGTGGTCTACTCTATGATACCAATACCATTCTAGCTTTTTCGTCAGGAAATGCAAGACGAGATATGATAATGTAACATCATGAAGAACGGGTCGCTTAAACAGCTCCTCTCCTGTATTCCAGCTGGACTTCGTCCAATTCAAATGGATGAGTGAGGGCCAACAGACATATTAGTGCAACCCGTATTTAAAGCTAAATTATCCGCTGACTGACCCTGGAGTCAATTTATTGGTGCACAGACTAAGGTACAATAGAGTTCAGAAATACTCTAAAGCCAAGCTTTGAAAATGCCTTGATACATGCCACTGGGAGGACATTCCCAGGGGGAGAAAGGGATAAAACATATATGTGCTCACTTTCCATGTTTGTCCTGTGTCCTATTTTATGATTCTTTTTTAAATTTCTTCTTGCCACTTCGTGACAAAAAAAAATAGAGGAAGCCCCTCTGAGTTCCCATTATACCAATGACAATGAAGCTTACTAATTTTAACTCTTGCTACAGCTTAGAACAGTAGTTTATCTCTGCAGATAAGTTGTCCCCTAAGGAGTTCAGCGGTATAACTCTTCCTCATTGCTACAGATGCAAGAAACAGTTGCATGGTGCACAAGCAATCTCCATGTTAACAATGGTGAACAGCAGGACTCTTTAGTTTCTCTTCTCCTAAGGGTCTTCCTGCACGAAGACACCACCACCTTCCCCCACTAATGATTTTCCGTGCCATGGAGTAAGTAAGGCAAGCAAGCAGAAAGAAAATATGTATGAGTATTCATTCCCTATTCCTTTCTTGTACCTGGGATACGAAAAGAACAGCAGAGGTGTCCAGAATACAAGTTGCACAAATCATGTCTGTTTAGTTGGCTGTCAGGTTACCTAGTAGTAAACTCTGTAGAATATTGCTCTTGGTTTCCACAAAACTTGCTTTGCTGGAGGTTCTGGGCAGTTTTTTGTAACCCTTCATTGGTGCAGAGCAACCTTCCTCAGTATTTGATTGGGATTGCACTTTTTCTCAAGTTGCCCTGCTCACTATAAGGTTTCATTCTCATTGCTTTCGTTTTTATCTCACTTTATAATTATCAGTTGACTTAGATTAAGCTACCACAGAAGCCAAATAAGCTTTAATCAGTTCTCCCGACTCTCCCCAACATATAATCTCAGAAACAACTCAGATTTTCAGAACAGGTTAATTATAAAAACAAGCTCACAAAAAAATTTTGAGTAAAAAAAAAGCATGCAGATGAAGCAAGATCATAATTTTATGTAAATTTTTTTTTCTTTCATACAAGTAGGACCATGGATGACATTTTTACGCCCAAGTGTCTTAAATGCAAAAGAGTTTTTTAGGAAGAAAAAAATGTAGACTGGAGCAGATAGCAAATAACAAGGAGGAGGGAGTAAAAAAAAATTAAAAAAAAAATCAACCAAGCATCAAAGTGAGTTTAGTGTATTTTACTGCAATTTCAATAAGTTTAGTTATGATTCTATAAAAGTTATAGTTATGACATTTAGAGAGCTTTCTGTTGCCTGGTCATTAATTCTACTTGCTTTCTTATAGAAGAGTTCACAATTACCCCCTCTTCCTTTCCATATAACATCATTTCCCATATCAACATACTGCTTTAGTGTTTTAATGCTTGAGACTGCTACCATGCATTAGCATAGGAGGAAGAGTGATACAAACATCAACACAAGATTCTGGTGCAGCAGTGTGGGTATTGACTGCCATGCCACTGACTCAGAAGGAGTCAGTAACAGTATCTGGAGCCGCTGATTTACAAGCCAAAACCCTTCAGTTATCTCCAAGTTAGATGTGAGCAAGAGAGGGATGAAAGTCTATTGTGGGTGCTTCCCCATATACAATTAGTCAATGTGGCAAGCAAGACCACCTTCCTTCATTTGCTCCACAATTATCCCCACCAGCAGTAATATCAGGGATGACACCTGACCACCATGTAAGAAAACATCCATCCTATTCATACCACCACATCAACTGCACAGGACATTTAAATGAAATCCTGTAACAACCACACCACCAGTTTGCAGATTGAGCAGTTCACAACTCTGAAGCAGTGACACATTCAGCTACCTTATACAGGTCATTTTTATGCTGGTGTTTCCAACAGCAGAGAAGTAGGGCAGGCTTCTCAAACTCGGCTGCCTGAAGCAATCCATCTATCCACCTGAGAAACTTAACTGAACAGCCTAATTTTTGTATGCAAGCACTCAAACCTCCCATTAAGTCACTGTCAGAGACTTTCCAGAGTCTTTTACTCTGGCCTATATTTACTGCATCTTTAACTATCCCTAACGATTAAACACAGGGGCAATTTAAAGCCAGCGGCTGCATTTTCAACAGTAATGCAGAAGGATGTAGTTCAGGTTCTGGTTGCCTAACTCAAAAGAGTTAAATGGTCACATTTTCATGAGTGCTCAGCATGTACTCTGAGAAATATTAAGCATTTTCTGAGTCCTTTAACAACCAAAAAAGGATGCACTGAAGCAAATTAAGTTCCTGCTTACTGGAAATACTTTTGATGAGTTCACCTGAGGATGACAAGTTTGTTCAGTTGCTTTGTGACAAACACATGAATGGGGCAGACAGACCACAGTCACATGCTGCTGAAACCTTATGGTTATAGACATGTCAACAAAGGCAAGAGCAGTCCAAGACCTCAGTTACTTAAATCAAATAAAACCATACAATATTCAGATAATATCTACTCTTTCACACTGTAGAATCCAGAAAAAGTTTTCCACCCAAGGGAACTAAACAACCTTCCATACTCAGGCAACCTGGACAACGGCCTGAGTGGGTGATCAGTCACCTTTAGAAGAAAATCATCCTGCATAGAGTGAAGGAATAATTTGAAAAAGAAAAACAAACATTTAAAAAAGGAAAGAGAGGAAGGAAAGAAAAGTAAAAAGAAAAAAAAAAAGAAAGAGAGGAAAGAAAGAAGAAAGGAAGGAAGGAGTCAAACAAATGGTGAGACTTCAGAAGAAAACACAGTTTTGCTGTCTTTCTGAAAGACACAAATAAACCAAAGCAACAGACACTACTCAGGAATTGCAAGTTGGTTTTGCCACAGATATGTATAGATATTTTACTTGGATCTAACTGGAAACTGAAAATTAAATTCATGCAGTAATACAATAGCATATTTGAATACTCTTTTGGACTGAAAACTTACATATTGAAAAACTTCTGTTCAAAAAGCATTCCACAAAAATTAACTGCAGCATCAAAGTAAGAGCACTGTGCAAGATTTAACGTGAAGAAGGACAAGATGGTGTTAATGGGAAAGAGAGACCATACTATAGGTGCTGGCAGCCAAAACCAACAAGCTTGCTTTCACTAGATCTCAAAGAATAATATTTAATTTAAGTACTGCCATTATAGAAAGCCACAAAAATTGAGACTTTCAGGGCTGAAAGTGAGAACATATTTCATCTCCAGCCAGAATACTAGGTCTGTTTCAAGGCTAAGTAAGTCTTCCATTGTCTCCAATCATTTCTTTCCTTTTTTTATTTTTCTTATTTGGAAAGTGGATGAGCAGGTATTTCCCATGTAACTCCAAGCATTAGAAATACACAATATATACATTTATTAACTTCATAAATATAAAATTCAATTCTCTCTAAAGAACTATATTTAATGCACACCACACTACTGAAGTAAATATGCATAGTTTCAATTAACATATTGTAATTCTATTTCTCCAGTATTCCAATACTCTTCTGGGAGAGGAAACAAAAGTAAAAATGTTTTTGCAAGTTCTCCAAATGCTATACCCATACTCTAGTAATCAAATACTGTTACAATTATTATTTTGATAATATTACTATGCTGCAAGTAATGCATCACAGATAGAAGATCAGGTTCCTCCTTAATATTAGCTAAACCAGAAACACTGTTAGATGCAGAACTTTAGTAGTACAAATAGGAGATAACTTCTTTATTTAAAGAAAAGGATTTGTTAGTCATTCTGGTAATACAAATGGTTCTTTAGAATGCAAATTGGTGTACTTTAAAATGTCCATTAAAAATCATAAGCTGGAAGCAGTCACCAAATAATCACAGCCGCAGAAGAAAGTTGCATATGGTGCCCACCAGGCTTTGTTAGAGTTGCAAATCAAAAGCCATGGACTGATTCCCAATTTACTGTCTCCAAACTTTAGGAAAAACAGAGGTGAAGGCATCAGTGAAATACAATAAAATGTTTCAAGTGGAGCCCTTTCAACAGGGTATCTCTATCGAAAGATATAAGGAACACATCAGCAACAGTAAAACAAGTTCATTTTCAGCATATAAATGTGCACTTAAAGCTGAGTAAGAAATGTAGAAGCCCTTCTAATTTGTCTCACAGAGATATTTCTTTGCCTTTCCTGGTCTGGTTAATACTCACAGTGTGGTATCATGAGTTTCTGTTTCCATGAGTACTGCAGTAATAAAGAGGCTTCCTTCAGACTGGCCCAGACAAATTTTCTAGTTTACCACCAAAGTAGGCTATCCAAATGGTTTATCCAAACCCCAGCCAGGGACACCATTTGAAATTACTTTGTAGAAGCAAGAACAAATGAGGGGCCTCACAGTAAAGCACGTGCACTCCTCCTGCCAAATCCCAGAACACAGCTGATGGCTGTTAGCCACCCTGCACCATGATGGATGTGCTCATCTTAGAGCCGAGGTCTGCTGAAAGCTGTGTGGCAGCTGCAAGCCCAGGTGGGATTTCCTCTTGACCTTTAAGGCCAACTGCCTGCTACACTCCCAGACTATAGGGAGAAATGAGATTTCCTTATAAAAGTCCTTCTCCATAAGAACTAAGGTGTGTATGGGTATCAACCTCCTGAGCTAGGAGCAATAGATTCTTCTCTTTGCCTAAATTTTCCAGGTTAAAAAGCAGCAGGTATCAGACCTGTTTTCAATCATACCAATGTACAAAGGCTTGCATTCCCTGGATGCTGTGAACCTGACAGCTACTTACAGCTACTCAGAACACTGAGTGAGCCTATTGCCAATACTGCCTAGAAGAGCACGATAAACGCAGAGCAAAATTTAACATTTCAATCTAAATTATTAGAGAAAACAGTAGTTCATCCATCAAATTTATATCTGTCCTATCTGGGTATTTATCCGCATAGTTCTGTGCTGTATAAGCAGAACAGCAAAGGCAAAGTAGCTCCAGAAGGTTTGCAGTAAGCTTCCACTGTACCTATCTGTGCACAGGCGTGCTTAGCACAGAAGAGCTTTTACTGCCATGTAACTCCAGCTAGTCCTAAGCGTCGATCAGGCATGACAAATTACTGCATAAGATCAGGTTGTTCTTGCTAGTTCATGTTTCCATGAGAATAAGAACTAAACCATTTCTGAAAGAACAAACTGAGTGGGGTCAGGCTTCAGTAGGACAGAGCAGCCTGATGTCCTCTCTTTTATATGGTATACTCTGTGATGTGGGCTTGGCTATTTTTTTAGTAAGAATCATTTAGGAGCACTGTATTATATCCTATTAGAAAGTACAGCCGTTGTATTTGACAATGAATATGCTAGGGAGCTAATTTAAATTTCCCTTACTGTACACATCACGTGATATTTTTTCAATTAAACTGATTCAGTACTGGAATACAGCATAACTATGTTTCCTTGAGTGCTCTCATAGGCAGTTGAACATCTGGAGGTAAAAAAAGCAACAATAGAAAAGAAGAGATGCTATACGGGTTCTTCATATCAAGCTGAACAAAATTCTGTAATCCCTACATGCTTCTTGACAATGGATATAAAATATCTCTGAGAAAGGAGCTGTAGACTATGAATAGAACAAAGGGTTATGAAAGTGTATGCGTATTTTCAGAAGGAAATTCTAGGCTGCCATTGCTGCCACCTGCAAGGTGTGTTTCTCTTGTGTTCCAAATTCCGTTGCTTTTAGTGTAAAGTATATGTTACATTTTTGCTGCTACCTACACCAGATGTATCTCAAAAGTTTGTTTATTCTTATTTTAAATTAGATTAATGAAGTTCATCTTCAGAATTTTTGATGTCTTCCAAAGCTTTTTATTTTCATGAAGAGGCCTACACCAGCAAAGGAGTGGGAAAGAGTGTAGGGAATTTAGGGAAGCAGGGAAAAAGAAAATTAAAAAAGAGTTATCTGAATAAGCTCTGTGTCGTACCAGCTTAAAGGCAGTGAAACATTTTTCAGTTATTCCTGTGGTCCACATGCACTTCTCAAAGCTGTAACTTACATTCATTTTTTACATATTTTACACATAAAGTAAAGCTGCCTCAAGCACTGTTGACTTGTACAAGTTGGTCTTGCTCAGCACATCACAGAGGGTCTCAGCGACCTTGGCTGAATTGCAAGGGAGAAGTTTTACACTGGTGAATTGTTTTGAAAGGAAATAAAAGTCATGAGTTAGCATTTGTGCACTGTCAAGCTCCATGGTATCCTTTCTCATGTCTCTCAGTCTTAACAGGGATGGTTAGCATAATTATACTTATGGCTGTTACTTCCTATGCCCTTATCTTTACATAGGTGCCTATATATAAATATAAATAAACCTGAGGTCTGTGCATATAGAAGATGGCCTTGGGATTGTTTTCAGAATTAGAATAGTGTAGAAAATGCAGGACTTTGTTTTTCTTAAAAGTTTTCTGCAGAATCAGTACACAGTTTTCACATATTTAATACATTTTGTCTGACTGACTCATTGAACATTAATGAACTAAGTTTCAGGAAAGAACGATTTAAAGACTGTAATGATTAGTGTCACTTAAGGGAGGATTTGTGTAAAAATAGGCTAATGTTGTAGCCAAGTTTATTCAGGTGTCAGTGGCAAAATGAGACATAAAATCTCTGAGCCCTGACTCACAGATGATCATTCAGAGCACCAGCTCCTTGGTGCTGTTTCAGAAATGCTGCCTCTTGTTACGCCCTTTCTGTAATATATTTAAGCATACAGACAATTAAATTAAGCACTTTCATTCTGGCTTCAATTTTGATATTTAATTTCCAAGACTGAAACCAAGCAGTTACCCATCTCTTCCAAACGTGTATCTGAAGATGCTTTAACAGAAAATCATTAATTCAAGTAGCAGCAGAAAGATATGAATGCTGAAGAGAATAGTTTGCAATTGTTCCCTTGTATACAAAGGTTTTCTATGCCTCACGCACTGAGACTAATTGGGACAAAAATCTGAGTGTATCTGGCCAGATTCTGCTATGGTGTGAAGTGAAATAGTTTGCACCTTTATGCCAAAGCTAAACTCACTTTTGTTTGAGGACTGACACTGTACCTTTGTGTCATTAACAGCTGGGATCTTCCCACACTCTATTCCTGGATATATGATGTCATAATTCAGAAATTACTGAAGCCCCTCCTTTATAAAGATAGACACTATAAAATAAGTTTAGATAACAGCCTCTCACCACCACAGCAGCCTTCTGGAATGCAGAGAACACATGATGGAGAAGTCAAGTACATGTTAAACGAGGTGTGCCTAAGGAGCAGGGTTATAGTGTGGTCAGCTCCTCTAGTGGCTGTTGTCCAGTGGATGGGTTGTTCACGCTGTGGCATCCCTGAAAAAAAGTATTGGTCTGACTAGCTCTGTAACTCCACTCTCGCACTTCAGACTCTGTAGCCTTGAAAGGCAAATGGCCCACTGGGTATAAAAATACAGTACTGGGTTCAGTTTATTATTTTAATTTAAATAGACTCAGGAGATGTATTATTTCCCTGGATAGAGGCACAGGGGCTGATAAAAGCAAATGGCTTGGTTTCCTGAAAGTTCTTCTGCAGGTGGGGTAAAATTGCCATCCTTTGATAGCCAGGAAAGAACTGAGGGCTATGTTTCCTAGACTCAGGGCAATGATCACAGTATAAAAGGATAACAGGAGGATTTGGCACAGTCCTGTTTCATGACAACTCTTCAGAAATTTTTACATTGCTTCACATGGACTTTTTGGCAGCGTTATCCTTAGTCCCCAAGATGAGAAGCAGGTGGGAGTGTAGAGGAAGTGTATATGTTCTTCCCAGCCCTCAACTGGACAGAGACCAAATTCCTTACTGTAACTGGGCTGTGATGTTGAGATTTGGAAGAAAGGTTCTGGCTGACACAGACAACTGGAAAGAGAGCGATCCACATGAAGAGTTCCTTCCAAAGTTGAACCAAGATGAAATGATTTTACATGTTTTTTCATTGTCCTTTCCACCTTGTAAACATTTCTAAAGCCTGTCTGTAATCCCTGCATGAAGAAGTGCTAATATCCACATGTCAGTATGGGAAATGGTTTCTCCCACACCTAAAGAGCCAAGTTCATCCCATATGTAATTCCACTCACTTTAATAGATTTGCAGGAGGAAGGATGCTGGCCCACTAAGTCCACTCAAAAGCTGCAGATCCTGCTGAAAACAGCTGTCTGCCTTGTGAGTAGAATGAATCACCACAGACCTCAGTTGCTCAGGCCTTTGCAATAGATTCCTCCTCACTTCTGTATGCAATTCTGCCTGCAGATCGCTAAATTATCTGGACACCAGCTGCTTGAAAATCTTGAAAGCCTTGTTATAAGAAATAAGGACAGCAGAGCAGTCCTTGCTCTCAGTTCCCAAACTATGTCTATTGAATATGTACCTGTACTGTAGTTATATTGTATTTATCCTACTGCAAGGCATTTCTTGATTCGTTGCAATATCCAGGAAGGATTTTTAGTCTTTCTGGTGCATTTCTTGATTTTCAGAAAGGAGAAATGAGTATTCACCCTTCTTTGCTCAAACAGCTACATACTACTAGGATGTAGGTCAGGGAGAACCGATGCACCTAGAGGTATTAAATTGCTTCAGTGTCTGGTCAGTAAATCTTGATCCTATGGACAGAAAAACCTGAATGCCAGCTTTACAATAAAAACAGACCAGCAGGGAGTTTCAGAGAAGCTATGGGGAAAATTTTCATAGGGTCATGCAAGAATGT
Organism: Pseudotriccus pelzelni; assembly: GCA_035584735.1. NCBI lineage: Eukaryota > Metazoa > Chordata > Aves > Passeriformes > Tyrannidae > Pseudotriccus > Pseudotriccus pelzelni. The sequence continues at coordinate 33,612,791 of JAWMRA010000161.1, read as the reverse complement.
TATTTAACAAATCCTCTTCTATTACAATGATTCTGTGACCCTGGTGATGCCTTCCAGTCTTATGCTGCTATAAATATCTTGCTTAAGAACTAATTCCTCTTGACAATCTGACAGAGCTTCAGTTCACAATAGAACATGTCACCAGTTAGTTTATCTTATGATTAACTTTAGCATTTGATTTTTGTTTTCTGTTACCGTTATTCTGGACATCAAGATACTGGTTTTAATATAACCTGCTGAGAATTTTAGTTAATGAGTAAATAAACTTGTAGGTCCTTCAACAACACATGCTCTAAATTAAAAGGTCTGAAAGTAACATCCCTATTCTTTAAGCAAATGGTGCATTCTAGGATCCTAAAATATAAATATAATTATAAATATGTACAAATTCCAGTTAAAAGAATCTGCTTGCGACAGAAGTGTAACTTCAGACATCACAATTACTCTTAACTAAAAAAAAGCAGTCTTTAGAAAGAATGAAGATTAGTTATTTTAATCACATCAGAGCTTTTTAAAATTTGCTTTTTTGATGTAATACAACATGAGACAACATAATTGTTTGAAAATAATCTTCCATGAACTATGCTGAGAAAGAAATAAACAAGATAAATCAGACATTCTCTTGGATATTGAAATATGTATATACAAACCTACTGCTATTTCCTGGGGTGGGTGAGGGGGAATGCGAGGAAGAAGAGAAAGAGAAGTTAAGGTGAAAAGATCTATTACTAATTTTCCTGTGCCTAGATAGGGTCATGAGGAAAAGTCATTTTTGTACCCAGCCTCTCTAATACTGCTTAAGGAGTAACACCTTTCTTTCACAGTCTGTTGCATAGTACTCTATGTGGTGTGAGATAAGGGCTTCTTCAAGATGTTCTTTGTTCTTCCCAATTTACCTAATGCAACAAGGCAGGGGGTTGTCAGGATTTTACCAGGCAACAGTACAACTATGTTTTTACTCTAAATCTGCAAATACCTCCTTGTCTGCATGTTGTCACACAAATCCCTTAGCAAAAATGTCATTTCATTTCATTTTGCTTTATCTGTCTAAAAGGTATCCTAAGCACCTAAAATCCTAATCCAAAGGTCACCTCTTCTGATTTAGACATCTAAATTTTTTCTGTAATTAATGCACCCCTATCATTGTATCTCACCTACCATACATGTGTCTCAGGATCCCCCTCCTCATCTTATTTAATCAAATTCTAGGACAAATGAGTTAAATTAATGGACTACGGAGTAACAGAAGGTGAGTACATGTCTGACTTTTAAACAACTAAAATTAAAAAACATCTATCCCAAGCTTTGTTCAGTTTTCTTCCATGTTCAGTTTTGTTCAGTTTTCTTCACACATGATTATGAGGTGGTTCAGATTCTAAACAGAACGATCTTTTTCAGCCCAGAATGTACAGATGACAGCAGAAGATATGGCAATTTGCATGTTTCAGCAAGGATTCCTTGCAGTCCCTTTCAGTCACTTATTCTAAATTAGAAGTAGATTTGCTCTAGTCTTACCCTATAGCCAGTGAAGCAAGGCAAGTACCTTCAGCACAATGTTTATGGGTGTGCCTGCGTGAAAAAAAAGGAAGTCTCAAGCTGCTACAGTGCCATCTTAGGTGCTTCAGTTAAGCCATGGGATGAATCCGTGGGTATCAGCTGCAATGCTGGGGCTTGTAATAAATTTGAAATCCACTTTAAAATCTTGCAAGTATAATATAAATCATATGTGCCAGTCATGTGTTTGTGTGGGGGTCCGTGTACTACATGCATGTATGCACAGTTTATGTACGATTATACTACAACAAAGAAAAACAGCCTGGTAATATCATCTGCAAAACAGTGAAGCCAATTTTCAAAAAGATGTGGAAAATCCTTACATGCAGATCTCAGCTTAAATTATTTTTTTAGAAGTGAGCTTTATCCAGTTGTACAAGGAGGAATGATACTTCCAGTACCAATCAAATGCAATATTTGATTGGTATATATATATAGAATATATATATATATATATATAGTGAGACCATTGGATTCCACAGAATAATACTAATAAAAAAGCTCAGTGGCAATAAGCAAAACTTTACTACTGACCTCTGTAAAGACTTATTGCTAGGACTCATATTGTCAGTGACATCCAGGTTCAACAATGGTTGCAAGCAGGGGACACAAAACAAAATTGTGTGGTTTTGGCAACAAAATATTCTGCTTTTAGCAAAGGCATATGTTTCAAACTCAAATGACTTCAAATTAAAGCAAAAAATGTTTTGAAGTGTCGTCATTTGATAATCATTTACTTTAAAATAAGCAACATATTTCTATCTAATGGGATCCACATCTTTAACAAGTGAACCAACAGTGTGACAAACAAAAAGCAACCTGTTCTGAAATGTAATTCTAAAATAAATTACATCTAGCTCTTGGTTTTTGTTGTTGTTGTGCTCTGTTTTCCTTTTTTGGCCGCCTGTAAAACTCCCACAATTTTTTCATTGCTACAATGACAAATGCTATGAGAAAAGACCTGGTCCACTGCCAGAAATCTACTCTAGACTTCAGTATATGTTTCTGCTTTCAAGAGTCAATTGTTTTCCTTTTCTCCCAGGGGTTACTAGCTACCTTATTACCAGAAAGAATGACCCCTTGACAGTGCAATTGAGATCCAGAAACTCAACAAAACTGTAACCCCTCCAGTGGCATCAGAATTCTAATCAACAGCAGAGGGTCTGGAAGACAAATGTACTTATATATAAGGCCACCATATTAGAAAGTGGCTTATCTACTTGCAAAGAAACCTATCTCTATTTGGTTTCTTCTGATATTTTTATTACCCTCTTTCTTGTAACCTTTTCATTGCTAGTGTTCTTAACGCAGGAGGATTTTTACAGCACGGGAATTACTGTGCTCATTTTACAGAGTTTGCTGTCTATTCCTTCTCTTGCAATCTGTGTTGCAAAGCATATGACTAGAGATGGGAGCCCCACTCATTGCAGATTTTTTTCTTTTATTCAGTTTAATTCACTAGCAGAACAGTTATTCCTTCAGTATCCTTATTACCTCATAAGAAACACGGGTACAGAACCTCCAGCCTTGAAACAGCAGTGGAAAATGAGCTCGGAATATTAAGGAGAACTTTACAGGGAATACACCTTGCACTTGCAAAGACACGCACTGAAATAGCGTCATACAATAATATTTCTCAAATATAGTTATTACTAGAAGTATTCAACTCATTTGCTGGATCCTTTTGTGTACCCAAGGTAGCTAAACTAAGTTGTTTCAGACAAATATATATAAAGATATTCTGGGGCATGAGACCATAATCTAGTTTTTATATCTGTACATGTGAAATCGTGCCTCTGAGTCTTGAGATTACCAAAATCTGTGCCTCTAAATGGCTTAATTTTTTTTTTTTTTTTTAAATGGCAGCAAACTTTCAGAAAATCTCAGTGTGAGTTAAAACTTCAAAAGTTTCTTATCTGGTGACTTTGTTACCAGAATTACTTGACATACAGGTTAGAAGGAATTTTTTTAAGACCATCCAACCACATGGTAGGAAACAAGGTACCCATGAACCAAAGCGCTGCTCCCAGATGCTCTGCCATCTGACTACCATTACACAGAAATTGGAAAATACTTCAGATAATTGTAGGAAAAAGATTCTCGAGATATAGAAGGATAAAAATATCTGAAAAATAACCAAAAGCAGACAGCATGGCAGAACACAAGCACACGAAACTCCACTGCCTTTAACAGAGATTTGGGTGAATGCAGGAATTTGCAGAGACAGGAGTCTTCAAACAGCACCATGGCCTGTGGTGCAAAAAATCCCAGCAACAATGTTCTTCTGAGAACACTCTGGGAAGAAGAACAAGCAAGCATGAGGCCAAAAAAGAAATGTTTTTGTTACCTTTCTCAGACAAAAGTCATCACATTTTACCAACAACAAAATAAAATGTATTAGACCCTTACGTGATCCCTGGAAGGAGCAGCAGATGGCCAGCCTCACACCTTCAGAACAGGAGCAGCACAAATAGCAATAATGTGATTTTTCCTGCACTGTCCTACCAACAAGATGTCACCATAATGCAGAGAAAGTGCCAAGTGTTTGCCCAACTTTCTTTACTGAGGCACAGCAGTTCTGCTACAGACAGGTGAGAGGGAGGAGGCTGTGAAAATGGCTCTGCTGCCCCAGAAATCAGGCTGTGGTCTCTGGCAAGGGCAGCTGAAGTAATGTTTTGAATTTTATGATGATACCTTACAGTAAGCACTGTGTGACTGAGCTCTTCCCTTGTCAACAGTCACACTGTTGACAAGGCAGAGTTGTCTTCTCTGGCAAAGAGACAGTCAGAGTTGCTTCCTGCTTGTGTTTTGCTCCTGCAAATCTAATTGCAGGATTGAGACCTTAATTAATAATCAAATGGGGAAAATTGACAAGGGCATCTTTTGGTACTAATATGAAAAAATATACAGCCCTTTATTCTCTCACATATTAGGTCACATCTCTTTCATTTCTTTTCAAAAGCCCAGAAGCAAGTTACATGGATTCCTTACACGTGTTTAAGTACTATACATTAAAAATAACATCCTGAAATAATGCTGTCAGAGACCTACCTGACTGATGGAATGTTCTTCTGAAAAGAGCAGCTCTAAGCTTCCCTTAAACAGAATGAAGGAAAATCTAAAGATAATAATGAATAAGAAAGTAGTTTCTTCTGCCAGACCCATCAAGTTAAATGGCTCTTTGTATTGTTCAAAATGTGTACAGTATTGTGTTTTGTGGCAGAGGGTAAAGAGAGGGAACTTTCAGTAATGTTTTGATGAAGAAACAAATAAAAATAATATTTTGACAGAAAGCTCATCTTATTAAAAAAAAAAAAAAGGCATTTCTCTGATTTCCCTGGCTCAAACAGAAATCCCTTAATGTGAAGAATATGAGGTTGTACGTAAAGCCTTATAGTAATACTTAAAGGAAATGTGCCATTCGCAGCAGAACATGCAGCCTGACTAAAGACCCTAAGAGCCTGGCATCATGTGAGCTTAGTTTTAAATACCTATGATAGACATTTTTGGAATATGTTTCCTGGAAGTAATATTAAGGACTTACTTCAGCATTAGCTTGCGCATGCTGATAGGTTGAACCGGTGCTCATGTACCAAATAAATACAAAAAGGATTAGCTTCTGTTTATGTACAAAGTTGGGGGTTTTATTTTTTATGTCAGTATTGGGATTTATTTGCCCTCCTGATGAAATGTTTACCTCACTCTGCTTCATAAGTATTAACCTCACAGATCAACAGATCTTCATATCGACAGATTAGAGAAGTCAATATCACCTTATTATTATTTAATAAGTATTTCATTGTCAGTAACTGAGTGAGAACAAACATCTGTGCAGTATAATGGCATGCGCTTTAATTTTGCAAGGTTACTGTCTTGCATATGTTTGACAGAAGAAAGCCAACTCATAGTAGAAATCCCTCAGTAATTTCAATGTATAAAATGACAACATGTTGAAGGACATTTAAATTGAACAAAACAGGGCTTTTTAGTCCCAGTTTTGATATACAAATGTTGGATGTGTTTTACTGAGGCTTCTGACTATGATTGATAGGAGATGCATCAATTTCAAGGTTTGTGAATTTAAGTAAATTGTTGTCAGTGGTATCACTCTTTTTTTTTGCATTTTTTTCAAATTATGTCCTTACAGAGAATAGTGTGTTACAAATTGAGACAGGATATACATAAAGCATCAATTTACCTTGAACACCCACTTAAAATAGGAAAAAATAGTTGTGATAAGAATGTGAGTACATCAGAGTTGTTCAGAAAACTCCAGAGTATTTAAAAAAAACATTGCTCATGGGTTTTCTTCTAAGTAGTTTTTGCTGCTTCTGTTTGGAAAATACTTTCCTTGCCTTTCCATTCAAAGGAAAAATAAAATATTTATTTTTAAAAATAAAAATAGTGGTAATAGATCTTGGATACTTCTTTTAGCTTTGTCCTCAGAATTTAACTCCTTTAAATTATACATCGGCAAAAAAAACAAATCCAAACTTGTATCAACTCCTTGCAAGCTGGGAGGAGTTTATTAACCCTTCTTTCCTTTATGGAAATGCTTTATTTGACTAAAAAGCCTGAAGAGCTTTGAAAACAGACAGTGCTTAAGCACTGTACAGCAAAGCTTACTGTAGTTCCAATGCCTTCAGAAATTATCTGTGTCTGATTTTAAACTCATTTTCCCTAGATCACTTCTTATCTGATGAGGTCTGGCTCAGGATCTGGTGAAATGCACAGATACTGTTCAGTATTTCTTCCAACACATGGTCATAACTTGTTTCCACGTGAAAGTGTGTTGTGTCTATGTACCTACACGCCTGTCTACATGCATAAAGCAATGTATATACTATATGTGTGTAGTTTTGGTTTTAACATCAGATTCTATACATGAATAAAGATACTATCTTCATTTTACTGTTCTCTAAAGGGGCAACATGGAATGAATTCTGTAAATCTAACTATACATGTTGCTGATTAAAAGCTGATGGTAACAATTAATATACAAGGGGACAGACTAGTTTTTCTCCTAACATTTTTTGAGGGGAAAAAATGAAAATTAGACAGAAAAGAGCATTTCCAGATGTGACTGTATAGGGCTTGATTTGAAGCACTTTTGTTATCTCCTTAATAATGCATATAAGAATGATCATGTGAAATGTTTGTTAGAACTCAGTCCTAGTAGATATTTGCGCTTATGAATTGATTCCTTATCCATATTTTATGGAGAAATAGCTCAGCACTGGATTACAGCACATTATTTTCCAAACTCCTTATTAGACTCTGCGTATCTCTCTACTATGCCTCCAGGCTTAAATTAAAAACAAACTTAAGAAAAATTTAAGGAGACAACATTCAGAAACTTATTTTTTTACAAAGCTTCTGGAAGTTCATAATTATTTTTGTCCCTAATAGGCCTGCCTTTGAAATAATTTGATGGCTAGGTTTGTAAATTTGCTTGGAAAGATCTGGCATCCCATAGTCATTAAGGGGAGTATATATCACAAAAATGATTTTGCATATAAATAATGGTATACAGGATTTGGCTTAAATTGTCTGCTTTCATTTGATTTTTTTTTCCTCTAAGATAATTTGGAGGGAAGCAGGAAGATCAAATTGAACACAATTTGGAAATGAAACTTGGATAATTGAGCTAAGTAGGTTGAACTTGCCAGTTACCTGTGACCTCCTCCTAGTGACACATCATTTCAAACAGCTGAACTGAGAGGGCCTGCATTGAGTTGCACAACATAAATACAGCAAGTGGAGTTTCAGTCTGGAACCGTGTTATCCTTTGTAGTCTGCTTCATCTGTTGAAGATGGAGAGACCCGAGCACTGTGCACCACTGCCTTGAAAAGGTGTTTGGCATCCAGTGTACTCAGGGAACTTGGTGGAGGGGACTAGAGGATGGGCACTGCGGGAGGGCCACTGTGCAGGGTGGTGGGTAAGCAGCACAGCATTGGACCTGTAAGAGATGAGAAAGTGAAGCTTCACAAGTAAAACAGCTCAGCCATGGTAAGATCTCCTTTACAGACTGCTGCAACTGAAAGTTTGCAGTCGTCCCTGTGCGTGAACCTAATATTTTGCTGTTCACTTTGAAGCGATTATTCAAAACACCTTGGCAGCTGAACCCTCCCTGCTTTCAGGATAATTATTTCTAATCGTGATTGGCAATAATAGTAATTGCCATATTCAGCCAGCACCCAGTAGTAACGATTATTATTATTATTGTTATTAATGTTATTGCTATTATTTGGGTTAACAATCGCCACTGACAACGTCTCCCGACCCTCTTCTCCCTCCAGCAAATTTACAGGGAAATAACTAACAATGCTCTGCAGCAGCAGCCGTCGGGTGGGCCGCTTCTCCCTCCTTGCGGGCTCGATGAGCAGCGGGCGGCTGTCCTGTGGCGAGGCCAAGTTCCTGCCGGGGGGCTGGTGTGGGGGATCGGGGGCGACCCGAGCTGCCGCAGCCTTCCCCCAGCACCGCCACCCGCTCCTCTCCGGTGGAGCAGGGGCTGCAGCCACCGCTATAAGGAGACTCTTAATAAACCTTCGGGTCGATGATGCATCGCTCGCTAGTGAATCTTCGCGGGTTTATTTATTTTAACTAAATCGGCCGAATGGATTGCAGCTCTGTGTTGACTCTAGCGAGAGGCGAGGCGGGGAGCCGGGGGGCGGCGGAGCTGACAGGTCGCCCAGGGGTTGCGGCGTTTTGTGCGCGTAGTGACTCTCTGCAACTGCCCGCCGCCCTCTCCTGGAAAGGTTCCCCCCGCCCCGGTGACCGCCCCCTCCCCTTGCTCCTCCGCCTCCCCCCTGTCTGGCCGCGGGCGCCCTTGTAAGGAAGAGCCGAGGGCGGGCACGGCCGGAGAGGAGCATCCCCGGCCAGGCCGCCTGGGGCGGCCGCCGCGCGAGGCTTGTGGGGACGAGGGAAGGAAAGGTGAAGGATGAGTGTTTCAAACCAGGGGAAAAGGCGACCTGTCAGTGGGTTCCTCAAGTTGACGGTCACTAGAGAGAGATGAGGGTCAGAACTCTCCCCGAGGGGCCCAGGGGAGCGAGAGGTTCCCGGGGTGGGGGTGGGGAGAGATACTCCCTCTGCATCAGGGACAGCTGAGCAGGGAGCGGCAGCCTGCAGCGTCCGACACCTCCGTGTGCATCGCTGCTGGCAGAGCCAGCCCAGCGCTTCTCCTGGCCGCTGAACTTCACAACGTTTCTCGTGTATATTCACGCTCACATCAGAGTCGAAGTTAGGGCCGCGGCGATGCGGGAGGCTGGGGGCCCCTAGCCCACCGATGCCCTAGTCCCGCACGGCCAGCGCGCCCAGCTTGACGGGAGCAGTGCCCATCCGCCGAGTGTCTGAAGCCTGTGGGTGCCTTGCAGGTAAACACATCAAACTTCCCGGGTATAAAAGCATCCTCTGTTTTTTAAAACCGCACGCAGAAGTTGCAGACCACACAGTCAGCGGGAGCGGTGCCACTGGCCTTCCCCGGTGGGCACCGTGCCTGCTCTTCGCCACCTCTTGGGCACCCTCGGAGCCGCAGCCCGATCCTTGCGGATGACAGCCCTCTCCCCGAGGCGGCCGCGCTCCGCCGGGAGCGCGGCAGGGCGAGGCCGCGGGTCGGGCCGCCGGACACGGCCGCGCTGCTGCCCGGCACCACGCACCGCTGCCAGCCCCCCCTCCTGGAGCGCTGCTCCCTGACGTCAGATGTTTGCTTAGGCTTTTGTTCAGTTAAAAATAGTTTCATGCAGCAGCTTACCTGCCGTGGCTGTCCGTGGGCTGTGCCAGGGAAGCGTTTTCTGGCGGAATCAATCATTTCCTTCGCCCTCGGATCTTTGATCTCTGCACGTAAATTAATTATAGTTGTATGCAGGAAACTGGCTCGCAGTCTTCTAAACCCAGCGTTTTGCTGCCTGAAACACATGAAATGGGAAAGTTTCTTTGCAATTTAGCAATAACAGGGCTACCTTACCAAGGCTAGATATTTTTTACAGTGACCCATTGAAGTGTATCTACTGTCAAAAATTATCATCACTCCAGTAGTCTTTTTTTTTTTTTCTGTATCTCGTTCATGGCAGTTTCGGTGTTGTACTTGCAATTGCATATTATCCTGGTAAAATAATTGCATTACAGCAGATTACTTGCAGCAGACATTTATTCTTCTTCTCTTGGTTCTATGGAGTTATTAAAAAGTAATGAGTGCCAAGACAATCAAGGAATATTTCCTAATTAAAGAGGAAAAATGGAACTGTCACGATTTTCCACTGTTTGTGTGTCAATTCCTATGTTCAGATTATACACACCTTTATATCACACCCAGATGTATGTACTGTATGTCGATGGTGCATATGCACACACGTACACACACCCCTCTGTCACAGTTAGTTCCTATTTCTTACAAAGGTTAAATAATAAATTGAAATCGAAGACAAATGAATTGACAGGAAAATGTATCACTTTTTTTCCGCTTTAATTTCTTCTCACATTATAATGAATCTCTGAGCCTTTAGCTAGGTGGGCAATTAACCGCCCAGTGCCTGCTGCCCTATAACCATCACCCCGCTATATAGTTTATGGGACTGAAGTTTTTTAACAACTCCGTATGCCTATTTTATTATTGTGTGCGTGTGGGATACGTAATCTCCCGCATGTGCAGATCTATCGGATCTATATAGTGGATGTATAATTTTATAGTTTATCTTAGCCCAACTGTTCCTGGGTGACAAATCTCTCCGTCGCAGAGAGCACCGTCCTCATTTCAATACTATTTCGTTCTGGGAGTGCGCACGGTAATTCTTTACATCGAAATTGCTTCCCCTCTGGTTCCTATATTTTAATTTACTAAAGGACTGATTAGCTGTGTCTTTAAAAGGGCCAGGTCTGCGCTGGCTCGCAGCGTCACCTCTCACCTCTCCGCAGCCCCGGGCTGGGGTCACTGCGGGGCCGCGGCGGGGGAGCTGGCCGCGCTGCTGCGGCTCCCGCTCCCGCCGCGTCTACCTGCGCGCCCCTCTCTGCGCCGCGCAGCGCCCCGCGCCGCTGCTGAGCTGCTCCTGGGAGCAAATCCCCCGTCCCCCCCGTTGGAAGAGGAAGAGCAGCCCGCCCGCCTCTGCCTCTGATACACCGCTTCTGGTGTGAATCACCGCGGAAACAACGGGAAGATGCAGCTCTGCTAGGCGAAAATAATTGTTTGGTTTGTTTTAGTTCGCAGCGACCTGATTTAATAGCACCCTTTCTTCTGACTTCGAGGCAAGGCCGGCCGGGGTCCATCGTGCTCTTTAAAGGCTTCGTGTAAACTCCTACATTTTGAAAGAATAACTTTAAAAACCTGTGTTTGATTGTATTCAGATGTGTGCCCAGCTCACATCGACTTGTGGATCCATTGAAGGTGTAAAGATCCGTTGATAACATGCAGGTCGAGTGTCCCTAAATCAGCAGATTATCCCTTCTCTGACAAACCCTGGAAGTAGTTTAACGAGGGGGAAAATATTTTTCATCTGTAAAAGAGGGATGATTAATTTCAAAAATTAATTTCCTATTTTAATAGGAGAGGCTACAATAAAAATCGCAGATCGTTTCTGAAAAGGTCTCACTCTGAACCAATGTTTCGAGTATGTCGGATTCTCATAAAATTACACTGTAGACATTATTCTGACGATTACTGGAAAACATGCAATTCGTACAAAAATACGAGCAAGAGAGGGTGGAAATGAATTTTTCGTAATCTATGAACAGTGAAAGGTGCAAGTACGTTTTTAATAGTTTTGATCTTTATCAAATGATCTATGTAGATAAAAGCAAGCACCTCATATTCAGAAAAACACAAATAATTTTAAGAAGTTACCTTGCCTTGACTGTACCGGTGAATTTACAGAACTGGTGTGGTGTAACCGCTTTGTTTATTTTTCTAACGTCTACCCAGATTCCAGCAATCCGCAGAGCAGTAACAGCGTTTTCCATGTGTTTATCATCGAGGTTGCAACAGGATTCGCCTCAATTGTTCTGCCTTTCTTGTGTTTTCCTTTCTTCCTTTTTCTACATTTCGCAGATACATTCGCTTTCTTTTTTTTTTCCCCAAAAATAAACAGAGGAGATTTTAACAGCAATTTAAGATGGTAATGGTTACTGATCCCACTCTTTCCATCATAATCTTCAAGTGGTTTAAGATTAATGATAGGAGGTGTTTTAGCAAGGAGTGTGGGTTTTCTTCTCCAAAGACCATCGCTATGATAATTTACTTAAGATGTTGACAAGACCGTCAGTAAGACTAATTTTGTATTAAGCTGCGCTCTAACAACTGTAAGTAAGCATTTGTTGTTTGATTTTTTTAAGCATTGTATTTTTTAATGCCTTACTATAAATATTGTTATTTGGTCTCTGCCTGATGGATTCGCAACTGAGATGATTCCCCTTGCCTTTGTTTCAATAAATGTGTCTTCTGGTATTCTGATAAATTTCTCTTCCACCCTCCACCATTCCCTTTCAAGCACATTTTTAAAAAGAAAATAAATTTGAGCAATTACTGTCTTTGTCCAGCAATGTCTTCTGCACAGCATTGTTTTGGCTGGACTCTATCGAGGCTCATCCCTGAACCAAAGGGACTAGGCGCAGGTTTGAGTGCTGGGTTTGAGTGATTTGTTGTTGTTGTTGTTGTGTAAAATAACCCTTTAAACAGTAAATATATAACTGTATTATCTCGAGGTATGAAGAGGCTAAGGTGCCTCCTTAAGCGCGAGAGGTGTATGGCATGTTGTTGGCTCCCGAGCCGAGGTCCGCCTTGGCCGACCCGCCCGGCACCCCGCGCCACCCCGGCCGGAGCGGATCCCCCCCAGCAGGCCGACCCCCTACACCCCGCGCTTCTGGCCAGCTTCCCGCGCTCCTGGCCAGCTTCCCTCGCTCCTGCCCGGAGCAGCCGGGACCGAGCCCTTCGGCGGAGCCCGTCCAGGCAGAGGGGCTCGGTGCGGGCATGGTGGGCTGGCACCCGTAGGTGCGCGCAGAACGGCGGAGGCAGGCGCGGAACGGCCTGATCGCTCAGAGGGAAAAGTCTGGAGTCAAAGCCTAGCAGACCGGTCGATTATACCCTTCTGTCGTGCTTTCAATTAACATGAAGCCGTGGCCTTACCTAGAAATTACCGAGGCCCTGGGACACCCGTCTGGCAGTGCTTTATTGCCTTTTTTCCCCCCGCGCCCGCGGCCAGACGCGCAGAGGGGGCGCGTGGGGAGCCACGTTCGGGGGTCGGCCCGTGGGCACCGCCCGCGCTGCGCCGGGCCCGGGGCGAGCAGAGTGAACGGCGGGGGTCACACGAGCACGTGCCGCCTCCTTGTCGGCCTCCCCTCTTCGCCGTCGGCAGCGCTGCGCTCGCACAGAAAGGAAAAGGGCGGCCTGGTAAACAGTTTATATTACGATCCCCCGGGCCGAGAGGGAGGCGTGGGGTAGGGGGTACTTTCCCTCCGCCTGCGCAGCCCCTGCGCCGCGAGCTCCTTCGCCCCCGGCGCGCAGGGAAGCGCGCAGGGAAGCGCGCAGGGAAGCGCGCAGGGAAGCGCGCAGGGAAGCGCGGTCCTGGGGCACCTCCGCGGAGGAGCCGCGCGCCGACAGCAGGGGGCGCTCCGACGTTGCGCCTGGGAGGCCCCGCTGCCGCGCCGCGCGCCCGCACACGGACACGCGTGTGCACGGACATGGAGCGCGCACACACACACACGCAAACACATGCAGGCACGCACGTGTGTACACACACTTGTACACGCGTGTGTACACGCACGTGTGGACAGACACACGTGTACACACACAGGCGCACACACGCGTGTAGGCACACAAGCGCGCGCGCACACACACGTGTACACACGCACACACGGGTGCACACAGGCACACACGGGTGCACACACAGCGCCACCCCCCTCCGGCCAGGTGTGCGCGTTACCGGGCGCTGGGCGCCCCGCGCGGATGTCTCCGGGTCGCTCTCCGTGTGTGTGCGTAGTATACATTATGCAACTTATTAAATACAACCATGAATTGTCAACATTTTTTTCGCATGTTAGTTCCGCCGATCCGGGCAGGATTTATTTTCAGGTCTCGGGTCCCGGAGCTATAACGCGTGATTTCTTTGCCTTAAATAAAATTGGTCAAATGTTGACAACCTTTAAGCCAATCTAACACTCAAGATTACTGATGGGAAACTAATGAGAAAATATCAGATCGTCCGGCCCGGGGGCTCCTAATTAAATCTTAGCTGATTGAAAAATAAAAGCGGGTTCGGGGGCGTGGGGGAGGAGGGAAGAAGCTCCGGGCTGAACTTTAGCTCTCATTTTACGTGATATTTCCCCAGCCCATCCCTCCCTCCGCGCTTCCCCCCTCCCTCCCTCTGTAAAAAGTCTAATATTATTTCGCTGGTTATTTCGAGAGATCCGAACGCGGCTATCATTCCTTGCCCGGTAAATATTAAGGCCTTTAAGCAACGTGATTTAACTAATTAGAAAATTTACATCATTAAGTCTCAGGGAGAGAAAAAAGGAGAAACAAATCTGTCAGTCATTTTAAAAGAGACAGGCCCTATTGAAGTGTGAAGAAATCGGCTCTAATTCAAAAAGGCAATCGGGCAGAAAAAGCCCTCAACATTACCCTGCTAGTTATTAATCAGAAGGGGTTTCCCCCTCTCTCCTTCCCTGTAATGGCAAGAGCTGAAGCACATCGTTAGTTTCTCCCAAAGCTACAGCACAGTTTCCATTCAGGTTTTTTTGCCACTCTTCCATGTCCCATATTAATAGCGAGTATTTGTCCATTCAAGGCTCATAGATTTGAAAATGTTTCCGAATTGGAGAGCAGCAGCCGCAAGGAAAAAAAAAAAAAAAAAGAAGCTCCCGAACTCCGAACTCCCGCCTCAGCCAAATATAAGGGCTGCGCTGCCCCGTTCCCCGCCCCCACTAACGGGAAAACCTAAAGCAAACCTGGTCTGTGAGAACCCGGTTATGGCTTTGTTTTCATCCCCTGCCCTGCACCCTCCATTTCTAAACACAGACACAAGCCTGAGAGAAAAGCAGCCGTCGTCGTCCCCCTCTCTCTTTCTTTCTTCCTTTTTTTTTTTTTTTTAAGAGACTGGCTGTGTTTAGTGCTACGCACCAGGCTCAAGCGGAACAATACAAACTTGAGTAAAAATCAGAGAGATCGGGTTACTGATGCCAGGTCTTTAACGAAGTGGTGCGGGACGCTGCTGGCCGGTGCGCTGAGCGGAAGGACGAGCTGGCGGTCCCGGTTTGGGGAGCACAGCTGGGGTGGCGTAACAGGGAGCTCGAGTGGTGGGGGGAGAAATGAAGCAGCTTGGTCCAAACCACAGAGAGGGTTGTATCTCTCTCTCGCTTTCTCTTGTCTCCTCTTTCAAACGCGCTCTCTAATCCTCCCCTTCCAACTGTTCACAGTGGACTATAGTATAAATAATAAATACATCCTACTCTGCGTTTTCTCTCTCCTAATCTCGAAGAATCTGACAGTTGCTTTAATCAAAGGAGTTTACACCGGTTCTAAAGGAGTTTGCACTGGTTCTTCGTGGAGCTAATTTAAGGAATTTTAAACATGTTTCGGACACAACAAGGCAATATGGGCCTATTTCTGATCTCACGGCCCGGGGACGATTTCTCCTGCGGCTAGAGGAATTAATCCCGTGTAAATGTGGTTAGGATCAGCCTCCTGATGGGGATTTGACTTGGCAGTAGCCTGTGAAGACACAGTATTTTGGCAAGGGGAAAAAAAAAAAAAGCGGCTCTGCCAAACGTATTCCGGTTTCCATTCATTTGCGTCCCAGGGCTAACTTGTAGTCATCTCTGCACGCTTACAGAGATGTAAAGTCTTCACCAGGACCCGACTAGCGCTAGGTCTGCTTAAAGGGTGGGTGCCGGCCAGGCTGGCGGGCGGCTCGCTGTCCTCCCCAGGGACTCGGCCTCCGCCCCGCCGCGTCCTCCGCTCAGCACCCCCGGGCTCTCCGAGAGGGGGAGCGACCGCGGCGAAACAAGTGTTCCTAAACTGAAGCGTTTCCCCGTTCCTCCGTAAAACCAGATGAAAACCTGCCCTCGAGCCCGGTGGGAGAGCGGTAAGGCAGAGTTCCCTGACACAGCGAGAGGAGCTGATCGCAGTACGAAATGGAGAGGGGAGGGCAGAAAGAAGAGCCTGCGCCCTCCCGCCCCTTTGCATCCGTTTGTCTTGCAGTTATTCAAAATGATTGAGTTTTCTGAAGAAGGTCCTTTAGAGAGAGAACAAAACCAGCAACAACCTCTTCCTCCAAAAATAACAAGAATATCAACCTGTCCACTGGCAAGGCTTCGGAGCTTAGAGGCATTATAGTTAAATTTATGGCGTCCTTAACAACTCCCAATAAAGGCATTAAAATTCCCTTTAATTGAGAAAACATTGATTTTTAACTCTGGAAAGAACGAATCCGTAATTTAATTGCAAGCTTTCACCGACAGAGCAGCATCTCAGGGAGGCCACATTCCATCTTTAATAGAGCCACTTTATGAAGTGATAAAAACAAAGAAAACCTGGCAAACAGAGACAGTTGCAATTTCGCAAGAAAAGTTATCTGCTTTCCCTTTCCCTCTTCGCAGCTCCAAACTATCGCGCTCTTCCTTCTCCCTTCATCCCCCAATCACAAAACACAAGTGTAAAAGCAAAGAGTTTGGGGTTCAAGGGAGAAGCAACAGTCAATATTTAAAATAACGATTTGTTTTTATTAGGCAAGGAATGATGCCAAGAGGTTTAAGGGAACATTTTCACAAAATGGTACCCTTTTCTGAAAAGGAAACTAATCGGATAAAACTTCCTTACTTTTCGTCGTTGGTTAAAAAAATCATTGCTAAAGGGAAGGAAAGGGAAATCCCACCCTCCCTTTCTATCTTATTTCAGTATCGTTTTTTGGTATTACAGAAGAGTAAAGAAGTTTTTGTTTGGTGGTTTTTCATTGATCAGTCACTCTGAGCTAATGTAATTATCCTCATCAATAGAAGGCTGCAGAGAGAATCATTATGTGGGTGACATTGATAAATGATCACCCAAGAGCTGCCTTTTCTCTTGGGCACCCCCACATATGACCCTCCCACATACACAAGGTAGCCATAGAAACACCTTGAGATCCTCAAGCACTGCTGCAAATGGGAGAATACAGAGAAAGCGAGAGAAATCCAACTTCACACACTTTCTGTCCGTGTTGAAGCCTCCTTCCCATAGCGTGGAGCCGCGGAGCCGGGCTCCGCTGCGCTGTCCTGCACCACGGGCACGCAGCCGGGTCCCGGCCCCGCGCCCTTTCACGGCACCATATGAAGTACTGGGGGGGAGAGGGCAGTCTTAAGGAGTTTGCCTCTGGCTTTTTTTTTATCTGTTTTTTTTTTCCCTTTCTTTCTCTGTAAAAGTTAAGCAATGAGGTTGCACGCACCATACGTATTCTACGCGCATTGCGTAACCCCCTGGTTTGAAAGTCGCTCTTGGAGATGCGCACCCACGATATTCACCCCGTCCCCAGTAGTGCGACTCTTAGAAAAATGGTTAAACCCAAATTAATAGCAGCGATTTTTTCAGTCACAGGACTATACAGGAAGATTCTATATTTCTTAGACGGCGAAGATTAATTTTTTTCCTCCAGCTGCAACCTCTCTTTCTATGTAAGCAAATTCTAAAATACTGAGAGCAGTAATTGATTCATAATGATCCATAAATCCATGCAAGGGATGGGGCAAGGTTGTTGGGGGGGGCTTTTTTTTTTTTAATTATTATTATTTCTAAAGCTGCAAGTAAAGTAGGTCTGACACCGTGTGGGGATGAAGGGGAGGAGTTGTTTAGCCGTGCGGGGTCATCCATCATCACTGTCGCAGAGACTCTGCCCAGAGGAGCAACCTTCCTTCTGTCTGTCTCTTTCTCGCCACCAAAACTATTAATATTAAAATCTGCCTGCAACCCTTGCCCTCACCCTCCCCTCATCTCGCCCGGTCCTGCTCAGCCTGCAGCGACTGAGTCGCCCAACCTGGAGCTGCCTCCCTTCCGCGCAGCGCCAGCGGGGTTGATTTTTCCCCAAGTGCTGTCAGGAGAGTTAAAAATCCGGCCCTGTTTCCTCTCAGCTGAATCCAGGGACGTGGTAGGGGAGACTTGTGGGGCGCAGATACCCTCCCGCGCAGCGGAGCCCTCTCTTGCCCCTCCGCGCACCTCAGCGACGCGGTCGCGCCTGGGAAAAAGATTCGGGCGTTTTCCGGGCTCCATGGGGTTTCTTCCCAGCACTCGCATCAGCGGTATAGTGGGACTAGTGGCTCCTGATCGGCCCCCGCAAAAGCGCCGCTGGAGACCCTTACTCCCCTCGGGAAGCCTGGGGTGCCGCTGGAGGGATGGACAAAACCTACCGGGAGAGCAGGTCCAGCCTGTGCTCCCGCCGCACCCCTTTCCCTGCCCGGCCCGGCCCGGCCCCGGCCCCTCCCCGCCCCCCCCCATCCCCGACCCTCGCAAACCTGGTTGGGGGCAATTCTCTCTCTCCCTCGCTCTCTCTGCGGCTATGAATGAAAGGGGGGCGCGCCCGGCTCCCCCCGGCATCTCCTCTTCGGCCCCGCGGTGCCCGCTCGCCGCGACGGGCAGGGCTCGGGCGGCAGCGCTGCCGGAGGTGCGCTCCCCTCCTCTCTTCGCTTTAAAGGCAGCAAAATCTGGAAGAAAAATCCCTCATTTATGGTGACTACAAGTCCCAGCCCAGACCCGATCGGCGAAATGGAAATTTGGGATTATAAACATGTGTGTATGTAAACAAAAGGTGTTTCTTCTGTTACCCTTCTTTTCCCACAGCATAAGCAATTTTTATTCAGACTCGAGTATTTTCTTTAACACTATACCGCTGTCAAAACATTATTCCCGTTTTGTTTGCTTTTGACAGCTGAGCGGTTCTTAAAAATAACAAAATCGGAACCTTCCATGCTAAACAGTAAATCTCAGATGGAGAAATCTCTGCACGATATTGTACCTTGGATTTCAGCAAGACATCTCACGGAAAGCACAGCCCAAAAGGGTGAGAAAAAAAAAAGACAGAAAACAAAAGACAACACAGCAATGCACATATTTAGTTCATTATAAAAACAAATAATCCACTATGGATAAATTCTTCCCTGTCCTTCTACCAGTGTGAGGACGTTTTCTGACATTTCTCCTCAGATTGCAGAGAAAAGATCTGCAAGGAAATAAAGTCCTAATTAAAAAAAAAAAAAAAAAGATTTTGAAAGCCTCTCCTTTAAGGTGCTAACACAAATGCCTTCATGTTTTTCACATCCACAAAACTCAGAGAATTTGGAAAGGGAATCCAGGGTGTGCTCTTCTTACATGACTGAAGGGTTGATGTGATTTTAACCAGGACAGAGAGTATCAAAACCAAGCAGGGAACTATCATCTTAATTTCATATGAATGCCTTATAAAAGACGCCCACAAAACAGGACCCGAGTGCTAAATAAATCCTCACACCCATTCTACTGGCATCCTCCCTTCTGTCGCGAGCAGCGTGGGTCCATTTACTCAGCTCAGAAATAAAACATTCACTATGAGGCTGAGCCTCTTTCTACATTCCAGAGGTAAAAGTTGTCACTCAAAGTTTTCAATAACACCCCGGGCCAGTGGGAATGACGAGGAGGAAGAAGGAGAAGGGTTACAAATTTATAGATGTTGAAGTTAGTAACTTTTGTTTCCTAGAATGTTGAGGTAATTACAAGCCCTTTCTCACTCCTCATCTCCCAGAAATACAGGCAGTTTTCCCCTGCTCTTTGGGCCCCATCCTGCTCTTGCTGACTTAACTGTGCCACCGAGGACAGTGAGAGGCTGCTGGGTTTTTTTTGGGTTTTTTTGGTTGGTTGTTTTTTTTCTTCTGAAAACAGCTGAAGACAAGAAAAGCAGTAAAAACCATCTCAGAAGCTAGATTACACAATCCTCTCCAAGGAAAAATTCCCATTAAACTCAAAGCTTCTTTTCTCCTCCTAAAACTTCCAAACCTACTCCTGCAATAAGGCCATTCTTCACTTCTGAGCTAAATACCTGGAGTTAAAGCCTGTGGTAGTTATGAATACACACACACATACATGTAACACACATAGGATTAGTTGTCTCATGTCTGGGCCTTCACAAATCAAACTCAGCTAATATGTTATTAGCAGATAATATGGATATTATACACATCTCTCTGAAATGCAAGCTGGTGAGACAGTATTTCAGACTTTGCTTAGTCTGGCATAAATCTAATATCAATAAGCAGCAGAAATATATAACCTCAAATGTTCTTTCATTCAGCTATTCTATGAATGTCATGACAAGCTTGTTTCTGATTTTTCCAACCTTTCTTCTCAATGCTGATAAGAAATGTGTTCAAGACATCTCTCATGATAGCTTCACATTCTCCTAAACATGATTAAAAACACAAAAGCCTAACAAAAAATCAAAAATGAAATATTTATTACCGCATTTTGTGACTTAACACCTTTTTTTTTCTTTTTAAAACATAACGTCACAGTCCTCATACAAGTATTTTAATGTAAATTTTGACAAAGCTTAAAGGTAACAGCATTTTCTTCTAGTGAGGAACACGTGCTGAGAAAGGAAGAATTCATGGACATACAATACCAATTCCACAGCAGATCTGATACTAGCAAAAACATTCTTTTTTTTTCAATTGAGGTAAACACATAGAATATCTAACATGAAACAATTAATAGACCGAACTCTGTACGAAGTTTGTTACAGTATTCTCTTGCTTTTTTTTTTTTTTTCCCCAAGCTTTGAGTTCATGATAAAGTCCTAGGTTTGGTACAAAGACCATTAGTAACTTCTTTCATTTAGGAAAGCTGCCCAACTTTTAGTTTTGTTTTGTCCAAAGCCAAGGCTCAGAACTACTGGAAGAAGCTTCTGCTCTGTCTGTTCTGTCTTTTAAATCTTCACCTGCAAGCTCTTTGAAGAAGAGTCCAAAAAAAAAAATAGACTGGGAAGGAATGGGGAGAGACTTAATGAAGCACGAACTATAAAGATCTGTTTGAAACTAAAGGACACATTTTATGAAGGAACAAAATGAGGGAATGGCAAGGCCTTCTTGGAACAGTCTTCTGAGTGATGAGAGACCCAGCAAGACTTTTTGTCTTCATCTCCAGGGTAGTTCTTTTCTCACTGGCCAAAACAGGTCTTTCATGTATAGTGACTTCACTGCTGAACCAAAACAGTCATTCTTTTGGGAACAACACACATAGTGTGGAAAACAAGGATTTTTTTT
>JAWMRA010000161.1:33534494-33586994 GCA_035584735.1 Pseudotriccus pelzelni | reverse complement strand
AAACCCTTGTTAGTGACAACAGTCATCACCACATGGAAAATAGTTTTATTCCATAACCTCATGTCAGGAAACCACAACTCCCTAGTATGCTCAGGGAATGCATATTAGAAAGTGGAATGATTAACATGGCACCACTTGTTGTGTAGTCTTACATATTCCGAGTGCTTTAATGCAAATACGGAAAAGGTATAGTTATAAAAATCATATGTTTTACTGTAAACATATCTGGTGCATTCTTAAACAAAAGTAATAATCTTTTAATATTTTCTGGCAGTATGGCACCATGTCACATTAGTAGTGTATTGTGAATAGTCAAAGCAAATGAATGGATACAATGAGTTTTACAGCTTGCCTTCCAGAAGTGAAAGCAATGCATATACCAAGGGGTTGTGGGTAGCAAGAAAATGAGATTGTCCTGCTGATTGGATGCAGACAAGCAATGAGTAATTCAAGAGCTCACAGTCAAACAAACTGCTTGTGGCACTACTACTTCTACCCAATTACCAATTCAGAGAGAAAATAAAAAGCAGTTTCAGTAGAGTCAGGGTGGGAAATCTCCAATTAGCACCAATTAGCGAAGTTGCTTCCTAAAGCAGAATTCTGGGGACATAAGAAAAAAAAAATCTCCCAGAATGCCTGGTTGGAGCATTTATTTACCAGGTGATGGGAATCCTGAAGAATAACTTGATGAGGATTTGCGCCTGTGGGACTTGAATACAGATACTACTTGGAACTTGCCTGCTCGATTTGACTGGTCAATCATAGGCTGTACTATTCTTCTTCTGGCATTAATAAACCTGCAACAGAATACAAAGAATAGAAGTCCTTTCATCAGCTTGCTTCTGTGTTTGGAGAACATCTCTGCTTTAAAACTGACAGGATTTTAGTGTGCTGTGAAAATGTGTTTTGCTTCGCGTTGCTTTTTTAAAAGAGTATAATTTCACTTTAAAGGATTTTCCTCTAAGTGCTCAGAAATTGTAACCGGTAACACGCTTATCTTACTAGCCAGCTTAAAGATGGATTTGCAAGAAGGCTTTGACCAAAAACTTGTGTTAAAAGACAATTGTTTCTTTAACTTCTTCTAAGTGGCTCAGATCCTGGTTAAAGTTCACAGGCTGGGAGACTTTCTTTTCCCCTTTGCATCTCAGGGATCCAGCTCCCCTTGCAGCTGGCCATAAATGAGGACCAGGCTTTTCCACTCCGTGCTTTCACAAGGTATCGTTAGGTCAGCAAAGCCATCAATTAGACTGTCTGAAGTTTTATCACCAGCACAGCAGCAATAAGTGCCGGCCCAGAAAGACTTCTGCTCTTCTGCAACTCCTGCTAGTTGGAGCCTGTAAAGGCAAGGGTCGTTTGGAGGTCAGTGCCAGCTGGGGGCCACCTCTGCGTCTGAGCGGGGACACTCCGTGCAAGGCGACCGCCCGCCTGCCCTAAACTCAGGCACCTTTCAACTCGTTAGAAACCCCTAGTCACAGGTACATGTGGTTAATATTAGGCCCAAAATAACCTTTTTTAATCTCAAACTGGGGTGGTTGCTGAGGCTTTTGAGCACTGGTAAAGGCAGTTAGTTGGCTGTGGAGCCTGGATTTAATTTTGCTGGTAATCAAAAAATAAGTGCTTGCATATTTCTTATTAGCTTAATGCGCAGCAACTCACATCAGCACAAGCTAAGCTAAATTAATTTCCCTAAAATAATTTAAAAACTTTCCTATTCACAGAATATCTTTCAAAACAGCGCAATTTTCTATCACTCAGGAGCCACACTTGTTTTTGTCCCTCCTCTTTGTGTTTGAAACAATTTCGAGCCTTAGCGCAGGTTTTGTGTGCATTTTCACAGCTCAGGCTTTCGGCTGGTGACCCTTAAGGAGTGCTAATGAAGTCGAATACTAGTGTTTAATCCTCTTCAGAAATACTAACATGCCCATCATCCAAAATAGCCTCCAATAATTGCCATTGGGCCCGATCCAATGCCTAGCAAAGTCTTTCAGTCAGTTAACTGAAAACTAAGTTCATTTGCTCATTTAGTAAATTGCTAGCCTTCATATAGCATCGACTCTGCAAGGCTTTTTGTCGTGCTTCCCTCACTCCCTCCCACCCCCTGGTTCAATTCCTCTGCAGATAATAAAGGACAGTGGTACACCTTTGATTGTACCTTCTGTAATTACAATCATGGAAATTTCATTAGACAGATGCATAAATGCTACAAGTAACACTAAAGGGCTCTTTTGCATCTCTCTGTTTACATCCAAAAGACATTCTTTATTCTTTAAGAAAAGTATCATTCAGTTGTCAGAAATGTCATCCTGGCTCAGAATTAGTCATGACTTCAGGTATTAAAATAAAAACTCAGACGCAGCCAAGGTACTTGTTTATTCCCTTCTGACTGAGGCATCTCCTGCCCCAGCGCTGTGATTTCGAGGCATGTTTCCGTTCTCAAAGAAAAAGGTCCCTGATAGGACTTATTTGCTGAGCTACTTTCCAGTAATGTTGCCACCCTGACCAAATGGAGGCTGACCCGAACCTCCTCCATCCAGCACGCCTTTTATCAGCTAAAGTTAAGGCCAATAGAGATTAACAGGAAAGCCTGATAAGACTGTTTTCTCTTCTCCCATGAGCTTCTAATGGTGTATACAGATGGCAAGGTTTTAAAAGGATGGAATGAACACTTATTTAGGCCTGTAAAAAATCACAGAAACACCCCCCCACACACGCACACACTTACCATCTTACTAACCCCTTTTCTTCAATCAGGCCACTCTTCAGGGAAACCAAATTGCTTTTTCGTTTTTTGTTTTTTTTTTTTTATTTAAACCCCAACCACTTTTATTATTTACATCTGGTGGTCCCCTTATTTATGTCCCTCTCCACTTCCCTGCACACACTCCCCTGCTCACAGAGCTGCGAAGCATTATGGGCCTTGGCTCTCAGCAGGAGAACTCCACACTGTCTTCAAACAAATAATTAAGGGGAAGGTTAAAGGTTCACCTAGAGGTCATATCTTTGGATACTCCTCAGAAAGTTTACATTAGTAAGAAATGGGTGCCCTCTGGAGTGTTCTTTCAATGGGCTTGCACAACAAGACAGAGCATTAAGAAAATTCTACCTCCTGAAGGGTTTCAGGTGACATCTGCTTTACCTCTGACCACGGAGATTTGGATACTGGGTTCTAGCCTTACATATTCAACAGTCACCACAGAGTAAGCCTTTGGAATGGGTGTTGAAAACCCAATCTTACCCAGCCATTCGCTCTCAGAAGAACCTGGCCTTATTTTATCCTGCTGATGTGAATAAAGCCAGCCTTCCACTGCAAACTCTACCCAGAGGCAACTCACTAGTTGTTTTGGAAATGGGAATTCAAGCTCTAATAGTGAGTCTCCTGATCTCTGTTTCCCTTCAGAGTTAAAAACAAAAAAAAAAAGCAAGACAAGTGATTGCATTTGTTCAGTTAACTCTTCCGAAAAATAGTGTTTGGGTTTGATTTCTGATTACATCATTTCTCCATTTTTCTTTTGCACATCTGCATAACAGCAGGAGCAAGTGATATTCTCTAGACCAGCAACACCTTTGTCGGGAGCGAAGATATACCGATGTATACTTAGAAAAACATAAGAGCACAGAGGCTTTAGGCATCCAGCTAATTTTGAAATTCCATTTCTGTAGCTCCTCTGAAAAATATTGTCCATAAATAGCATCAGTTATACCGACCAGTGGGTATGTCCAAAAAATGACATATTTGCAAGATTGCAGGTGCAAAACAGACACGCATTTTAGGTGAAGCTAAAAATCAAATCCTAGTTTCATTAGCAGTAGCTATATCACGTAATGCATCAGCACAATTGGTAGACAAGGGCACAGAATGCAGATTGTGGATTATTATTTATTCTTTATATTGCCCTGTCTATGACAGAGATGTAGAAACCACAGTTCCCGCCCCAGCCTTTACATTTTTTGAGAGTTTTTTTTGAATCCCCCAGAGGACCAATATCCAAGGCCAAAGTAAAGCAAAATACAGCCTTTTGCACAGCACTTCAGTTTGTGTGTTGCAGAAACACTCTGATGTTATTTTGGCACAAATGTCTTCCAAAGGCATTAGAGACAGGTGAAAAAAGAGAACACCAGTGCCACTATTTTCAGCATTGTTTGCAAGCCTATAAAAGAAGAATTCACAAGTCTGCTCCTGACACTAATTGCTTACCTTTTTCATACCCTTCACCCAGAGGCCAAAGATTGAATGGCCTGAAAAGATGAGTAAAATCTATCAAAAAGACATGGATTTTTTTGTTACCCTGCTGTTAATAGTAATTCCTATTAATCGGATGATAGCAGCCGTTAGAGGATCCAATGAAGCTCAGTCATACTCCACCCCACGCTGCACAAGCACACTGTCCAAGAGAACTCAGAGTCTGAACAGATTTCCAGGCAAAGCCTGGGGGAGAGGAGAGACGCCTTCTCCCTGTTTGCGGAGGGGAACAGAGACAGAAGGAGATTAAGTGACAAGGCCAAAGTCATACAAGAGATCTTTGGCAGAGCCACACACCCAACATAGATTTCCTCAGTCCTCTTTCAGCGCTCCTACAATCTGCTATCCATATGCTATCTTTCCTTTGTTCCCCCAGCTTAGCAGCCAGGCACACTGGCAGGGGACTGCAAAGAGAGCTCACAGTGCCACTATTTGTGCCTTACCTGCTGTGTAGATAAAGAGGGGTCATCAGCCTCCGGGGCTGTGAGGCAATACCTTCACAAACTCTACATTCATATGGTACTTGGTCCTCATTCCAGAATGATAAATGAGGTGTGTAACGTTGAGAAATACATGTCATTCACATAGTAGGTTCAATGAAAATCTCACTTCCAGTATTTTGACGGATTACCAGCCTTACTTATTCAAACAATAGGCATTTGAATCAAAAGTTTGTTTGCATCTTGTATTTTTTCTTTAATTGTTAGCTAAAGCAGCCACATATATTTCTTATAGCCAGAGCCTGTCTTTCTCACACAAGTGGTTCTAGTAACTTCTGTGGGACAGTTTATGAAAGCACAATGAACAAGATCTAGCTCAAAATGTACAATATGGACTTTTAAAGGAAATATTTTAATTTTTATCTGCTTACAGCAAAAAAACAGTATAGCAGTAAAGGTACACTAGTGAAAATGCAGTGTAGTCAGGTGATTTGGTAGCACTAGTCCTAATTGGTTCCTACCATTGATAATTAGCATGACAATATAATCTAAACCTATGCATTTGATCACGTCTCTTCAAACAGAGACTTGGTTTTCTTTGTGCAAAACAAACATGTATTCTGTACTTTATAGGAAGCCCTGTAAATAATCTTCTTTATAATATTTTATCTCAAGTCATATCAAATTACATTAAACTCACATTTACATAATACATTTTATTTTTATAATAAATAATGTTCAGACAAAAGCACGTAAAGACATTTCTGCAAAGTGCAAAAGAGAAAAAATAGAAAATAGAGATCTTTTAATCTGTTGGTTCAAATCTGGCATACTCAAAAATAATTTTGTTATTATTTCTATTGTCGTTTTTAAACATACCGTACATGTAATTCAAAACACTTTGACCACTCCACAACCTAATAAGATTAGTTCTTGAAATGAACTGCTAGTGACTGTACTGACGGGTACGCAAAGTTAGAAACATCTCCAGCTTTACTCTATGGTTATTATGGAAAATTCACTTTAAGTATGTAGGATCACAACAGCTCTTGTTTCAGGAGGATGAAGTGCATGAATGCTTAGGAAACTATATTCCCAACTTGGAGTATAATCTGAACTCAAGCAGAGAGAGATATTTAAGTCCAGTCACTCGTCTATATGCTTAATGTCTTCCATGAGATGAACTGGTGCCCAACTGAATCAGACCCGCTGCAGCAGAGTAGACTGTTCCTCACAAGAAACTGAGGAACAACATGAAGCCACCACATACAACTCAAAATCCAGTGCCAATCTTCAGTCTGGATTTCCTCCTAAAATACCCATCCCAGGAAATGAGGTATTAAGATATTGAATTTATTTAACAAACTCGCCACTTAATAAATGGGTTCTCAATTCTTTATGCGAAAACCAGAGAGGTAAACAATATTTGTGAGATGAAATCAGAATTAGTTTTACCCCAAGAAGACACTTCTGCTCTTACACTTGAAAAGGACAGACGTACTGAATGAACACTGTCATAGACTTAGTCATAGAAATAATAAAAGTACAAGTAAAAACCATAGCAACAATAATGTGGGGTTAGAATTGTTTGCTTTCTGTCATCTGAATAAAAAAACTAATTTTCAAAATTTTTATGTGCCCAGAGGAACAGTCTCACAAGATTTTTCAAAACCCTGCCCGATGCAGACAAGAAGCTCAGCTCTTATTAAACCTAGGTAAATGGGAGCTGAGCTTGAAGAACAAATGGGGTTTAAGCACCTGCTTCAATGTTTATGCTGAGTAAGAGTCTAAAAATGCATTCTAAAAAATAATCCAAATGTTTTCACCTTGGATGGGGAAATAAATCTCTGTCTAAATGGTATTTCAGTATTTGGACTACGAACATGTCAGTGTTTAGCTCCAGTGCATATGCTACACTGATCCCTTGTTGCCCAAGAATGCCCTAATTTTGAAGGGAAAATAACCAACGAATGAAATACTATATCTAAGTGACAAAAAAAGTTTTCATAAGTAACCTAGAAAATTACTTCTTTCCCAGACAGAAAAAATAATTTTAGAAGTCTTGAGCTGATCAGAGCAGTCTGAAAGAATGCATTAGAAATTACTAATTTGCAGAAACACTTTTATCAATATCCACACCCTTGCCTTTACAGCATCTTTGTGTATCACCTAAACTTTTATCTGAGCAAGTAAAATCTATTTATCTTAGTTTATTTAACTTCTCCCTCCAATATATATTTTAAACTGACAGAATTAGGTTTAAGCTTCCTTCAGCATGTGTGTGTACAAAAATAGTTGAAAAACCCCTTGTTTATGCTTCACTGAATCTATGCCGCACCTGGTTACCAACTCATATTTGCAGCATTCCTTATAGGAAATTAAAAAAGCTGAGTTAGTCACCTGGAAATGAGCCATTTAAATATGACTTGCCTAAGTCATGAATATTGAGAAAGGGAGTCACTTATGTGAATGCTTCTGAGAGGAAGAGGGAGGGACAGGTAGGTTTATTTCCTAACATCACCTAGTTTTGGACAGCCTTGTTAGAGAAGGGTAAGGGCTGTTTAAATTGACTTTCCAAAGCTAATTCAGACATCTCACATCTGTCAAAGGTGTGATAAAACATCCACGTTTGTGAAGAGAACACTCCAGATGACAGAGAGCAAGACTGAGGCAGCCCAAGACGGGCGCTAACCATCCCAGAGACTTCTGCCGCATCTTCTGTGTTTATGTTGGACCTCCTAAAAATACGTTGTGCCGATCTGGAGATGCCAATTGCTGGAAATCATGACTTTGCCCATCCCACAACTGTGAGACTCCCCTAAAAAAAATCAGAAATTTAAACAGCGCTCTTCTCAGACTTCTTTGTGACTTTTCCAGTCGTTGTGCCTCATTTTTAAAATGCTTTTCCCAGCCACAAAATCTAGAAATTTACTTGAAAAGATTCTCACATAACCATTGTGTCCTGGAGCTGGGACCTCGAGTTAACATGAATTAACTTGAGCCTTGTGATAAAATCATGAGAATTGGCAAGACGGGAATTTATTCACCTCGGAGAAAAACCGCCTTGTTAAACGTGTAACTCTCAGTTACCAGGTTACCCCTTGGGAGCGTGGAGAAACGATTTGGCTCTGCCCAGGAAGGACCCGCTGGCTGTCACGGGAGTACCCTCACGGCACCACAAACCGGGGCAGCCGCCGGGCCCTCGCCCCGGGGCCGAGGCTTGTGCGCAGGGCCTTGTCCCGTCACGCGTGAAAGGCGCCAGCCGCAGGAGGGGCTCTCTGGTGCTCCCCACGAACCCCGAGGCCCCGCAGTCCCCGGGCTCTCCCCCGCCGGCCCGCGCCCCGCCGCTTCCACTGGCCCCGGCCGAGGCCGCATCCGGCCGCTCCATGGGGCCGCCGGCCTGGAAGAGCAGGGCTGGGCCTCGAGGTGCTGCCTCGGCGGCCCCAGGGGAGGCCTCCCGCTGTGCAGCAGGGCGCCATGAGGTGGGGCCAGAGCACCGCCGCCGGGCCGGGCCGGGCCGGGCAGGGGTACCCGGCCGGGGCAGGGCAGGGCAGGAGCCGGGCAGCGCCACGGCCCGGCCCGGCTGTGCTGGCGGCGAGCCCGGCCTGGCGGGGCCGGACGGGGGGGCCTGTGCCTGCCGGGCTACGGGGGTGAGGAGTTCCCAGGTCACACCAGTCCCTGCCACCGGTGGGCACAGGTTTCCTCACGAGCTTTCAGGAAGCCTCAGCTTAAGTGGAAAAGTATCACCCTGTATTTCCCCTGGGTTCCTGCTGGGCAACAAGCGCTTTTCGGTGAATGCCACCCGAAGCCGTAGAACACACGCCGGAGGTGGCTGTTCCTCTTTAAGGAGTGCCATCAGGTTGTTCACATACTTTTTTTTTTTTTACCATGCACCGTAAAAATGATCTTTTAAAGATAATTGAAAGGAAGGGAGGAGACAAACAGACATACTTCCTTAGCTATTCATATCTTACAGATAAAATGCAAAGTCAATAGACACAAGCCGTAGTATCTAACCTCATCCTGTACTTGATTTATTGCATATGGAAATCAACTTGAAACTGAATCACTGAAATTTTTACTACTGATATTAAAATTTCAAGTTTGTATACACTTGTCTTGTGGAGATGCTAAATAGAATTTTAGCTAATTTGGCACGCACTTTGATTCTCTAGCACTTAAACATTCGTGTTAAAGGTGGATAACAGATCTCCTATAAAGTCTTCAGCAACTCATGCATTTAAAGATGTGTTAATTTATCGTCTTAAACTCATAGGAAAAGATTTTCAAAACGATCGAGGGTCCAGCAATTTTGAAAATACAATCAGCTTCTTATACAGGAGTTGAGGGACCTAATTTTAAGTAACTTTAAAAAAAAAAAGGTAGTTTTTAAAATAATATCACACAGAAGTATTTTACACCCATTTTAACTGTTTCATATTAATTTTTAAAATCAATTATAAATTGACATGAAAAGGGGAGTTATCAACAAATTCAACATCTATTTAACTTCTCTGATCAAATTAGACTACGGCACTAATTCTCCTTCTTACTTTTCAGTGGGAACTACATAAGTAGCAACTTGCCAAAAATGCATAAAGGTGTTTAGCAATTATGTAGTGGGTATGTTTGAGAAGATCAAGGTGCACTCACATGTCCTATGTTATGGATATCTCTGATTAGCTTGTCATCTATTCTGAAGAAGATGTAGCCCAACTCTCCTATACTGTGTAACAGGCCAGCTGTTAGCTGTCTGTCAAGCACCTAAAGTGGACAAGTAGTCCAGGAGCAAAAATGTCACTCCTTTGATCTGGCAAGGAGCAGCTGCTGATTTATAGAGTAGGACTTTGTTCTTCCGTTCTATTTTACTTTCTTTCCTAAGGCAGAACCACAAAATCCAGCAGAAAAAAAAAAAAGTGCCGTTCTCTGCAACATCAACAAGCTCTGACAACTGCAACAGGGTTTTTCTTGGCCCTAACAAAGCTCTCAGGCATCTCCTTTGACGCTCACCTTTTTTTTTTTTTTTCCTTCTTCTTTTTGCAATGCGGTAGTTATTGTTTAATTCAGCTTCTGTAAATGGAATGGACTGTGGCCAGCAAGCCTGGGGCATAAACACACCTGTATGAAAGAAGCCTTATTGTAGCAACCATCTACAACCAACCTGCACATACACTACCAGTTCGTGAGTTCAGAAGGAATGTTCCATTTTCTCTGACAGTAAATTTTGCCTTAAGATAACAATTTTCTGTACCCACTGTCCTGTCTTGACCACGAAGCTTGTACACTTTTTCATTGTTATTAAAATCTGAAGGAAAAAAAAAGTATTTTTCTGCCTGTCAACCAGTGAACCTCAGGAAATTGGATTTGAAGAGCCCACTTTAAAAAAAAACACAGCCAAAATATATTTATAGAAACACTGCTGAAAGTTTGAAAACTACTGATCCTAAAGATGCCTATTCTGTTTCAGGGCAAAAGAAAAAGCTTGAACATGAGACGAGTGTCTTGTGTGTTTACAGATGGGGAAGGGAACCACACAGCAAGCTGTGTGTTTGACCCTGGTTTGTGTCTACACACATGCTGTGTTCACATTCCCATATACTGTAACTTTAAAAACAAGCAAAAAGGATTACAAAAACAAAGATGGGAAAAGGTGAGGGTGTTGTGTTTGACATCATGACTATAGGATCTTTTGCATATATGGTAGCCTGTGGAAATAAATAAGAACTAGTACAGCCAGAGCCCTAAGAGAGACAGGAAAATGATGATGTACAGGATAGTATAAAATGATATATTAAAAACTGTGCTGTCAGTGGAACAATGGAATATTAAGCAAAAGTCCATAATAATTGGCAGATATTTAGCTGCACACATCTTTCTTTGGTTGGTGGGTACTAAAGTATACGTGAGAGGAAAGAGAACTAGTTACGCAATTAGAAGTAATGGGCATAAATAATACACTACGTATAAATACATCTCCCGTCTCCCAAGTTATAGCTCTCATCCGGATACACCTAATAATCTCTAAGTAAGTCATACCTACATGCTGATATCCCTTATGTTTTGCTTTTTGCACTATTGGGTTACTGGAGATTCTGCTTATGTAAATTTTCTCTCTTTCTGTAGATGCAGATGTTAATGTTTTCCTTTTAATTATTACAATAATTACTTAACTATTACAATACTGGTGGCATCAAACCAGAGAGTCTAATGGCTTAGTAGCTAAAGATGTATGAACACTACAAACACCATGAAACTGCAGCCTGCCATGTTATGGAATATGTGCTCCACAGTGAAGCTATTAGCAGAACAAGTGTGGGACAACTCTATTAAGTGTGCTAAAATGAAGAGGTAAATATACAGATTGTCCGAGTGTCATACTGGTGAAGCTTTTACTCTGTCTCACCCCATTTTGTGCTCTCTGTATTCCACAGGAATCAGGGGGAAATGTTCTAAAAACCGTTTTGAGAGTTTGTTACATATGAATGTGTCTTAGTTGTTGTAAGCCAAACTGGTTTGGAATGGAAAAATTAAAAAACCTCTGTGGAACTCTTTCCTCAGCCTATAACTTTGTATCCCAGGCTCCCATAATTTCTGACCAGGGCTTCATCTCTCTAGGGCTCAGCTCTTGCTCCTCAGCCTGCCTTGCTGGCTCACCAGAGATAATCGCAAAGTACAGCTGGCAAGTCAGCGATGAAGCTTGTTGGTGCTCTGCAAGGGTCCTAGATGGTCAGATGGGCTGTGATTGAGGACATATATGTGAATGTTACACCATTTCTTTTCTCTCTGCTGTTCTAAACAAGCTGAGAAACCATGAAAGTTTGCTCTTTCTAAAGCATGTGAAGTGCTGGGTTCCCCTGATTTCAATGCTCAGCTGGCTTATGGGCAGAGCAGAGCATTGGAGAAGGCTGTGCTCAAGTGCACCACGTTTCAGTTGTTGGCTTCCCCAGCTGAAGAGAGGTCTATTAACGTATTCTTCTTTCTTCTGTTAAAGAATGGGTAGCTGGAGAAGTCTCTCAATGCAGTCATTGCCACTTAAATAGCTCATGTGAAAATTAAATCATACCACAAAAAGAAACTTGCAACTGTGCATATATTTCTTCAGTCAAAACTGGCCAGTTCTGTGATGTGTTTCACTATCCCATATTTTGCATACAATTGAGATACCTGTTATGAAATGAAACCCAAACTATATAACCTATCTAATATTTATCTTTCTTTCTTTATGAGAGCAGTTTGGAAACTCTGTGTGTGATCTTACATAATTTTAATAACTGGTTGCTGATGGATTTCAATATTAACTCTGACTGTTCTGACTGATAGGATGTTGAGGCTTAATTTTCAGAATGTCACTAATTGTTCTTGCACGGCGTAGGGGTAAAGGCATCTAAGAATATGTGTGTAAACCTGCATTTGAGCCCACAAAAGTGATAATGGCAGGGCTGTACCCAGCAATGTTGATCATTTCAGCCTGGTCTAGTAAAGCACTCAGATGAATAAGGCAAATTTTCAAAATTACTAAGTCTTATTATTAAGATCATCATAGGCCCTGTAAAGCTAATCCCAAATGTTCAGTGAAATTCTGAGTTAGAAGGCAGTATTAGCAATGGGTGTTGATACTAGTGCCTAAATTGTAGGTGATCTTTCAAGGAAATTCCTATCTCTGGTTAGATGTTCCAAGAATCACCAGAAGGTGGACTTAGATACCTAATTACATTTTTTTGGCTTAAAAAAACCCCAACAAACGGCCCTCACTTAACCCAGAAAATGCCTAAATTGTTTAGGCATGTAGGTTTCTACTTTTTAAACACTTCATCCCATCATAATTTTTGCTGCTGTGTACATGCATAGCTGAACAGTCGGTTACTTTCTGCAGTAACCAAGCTCTATCTTTGAGTTAGACGAAGACACTTATGTCCAGTCAGGATTCCTATGTATCCTTCTAGAGGGACAGACATCTTAGGTTTGTTCTTCCTTATAACGTGGATAAATATCTCTTTCATTTTAGCTGACACCGTAATTATTTGACTGCTTCTCCGGAACGAAGGAAATCAAGTTTTGCATCCCTACCCTGCTTGATTTGGAACAAAGACTTGAACATGGGTCCATCACATCCTAAATGAATATCTGAATCACCCACATATTCAGTACAGTGAACAAAGCCCTTTCAGTTCTCATTCTGAAGATGTTGCATCTGAAGTAAGCAATTATACAATCATAATTAACCAGCACTTAACTTGCACACATCTGAAATTGGAGCCTTAACCAAGAGGCTGTACAGTCAAGCCCATGCTCTTAATTAATTTTGTTCTGCTGACTAGTCGTTATATACACAAAAAAGGCTTGATAGTGAAGAAGAGTAAAGATGGAGCATAATATTCAATATCCCATTGATTGGGAAACCCAACTCACTTGGAACACTTAAGACATTGATTTAAATCAAGACAAAGAGTAGATCTGAAACATATATCCTATTTAACAAGTGAATTTTCTAGCCAATGAGCCATTGAGGATAGCACACCCTCTACCTCATTTGCCTCTTTTGTGTAAAGCTTAGTATGGCTGACGTACAGCAAGAACTTGGGCTGATTTTGGCCCTTGGGGAAATACAGTGAGGCAAGGCTGATTTTGTATTGAAAGCTGTGTGCCACTGTGGAACACGTTACTGTCTGTCACTGTATACGTATTTGTGTTCCTTGTCCTCTGTCCCCGAGGTCCCTTCTATATAAAATAACCCTCATCAGGACAGTATCTCACTTTACAGTACTACTAGGGTTACAGTTCCAGGTTTCTCAATTATATCCCATTCTAAGCAGTTTTGTGCATGCTCACCAAAGGAAGTAAGTATATGTGGACCAAAAGTTTTTAAGCTTCTTGGGACTAAGCAGCTAGATGATGATGCTGGAAATGCCAATGGTGGCTAAGGGTAAAGGTTAGCTTAAACTCGGGATTGCAGGGTTTGTGCTTGACGCTGGTATGAAACTTAAATGATATACACATCTAACAAATAAATATGTACTAATGAGGAAATATTTTGCAAAATATGCTACACAGATCTTTTATTGTGGTGTAATTCGTTTATAAGCCAATATTATAATAACGCCTTCATAAGAAGTTCAAGCCAAGTTTTAGAACAATTTTCACCAATCTTTGAAAGAAACACAAAACTTAAGGTCAATAGAAACATTATGTAAACCAAAAAAAAAGCTGATGAACAGAGAAAAGAAATGCACCAAATTCACAGGCAGACTCCTCAAATGAAGTAGTTCAGCACTGTGATAAGAAATTAACTATAAATGGAATAAACATGTTGTTTTTCTTCTAATTCAGTATCCATACTGAAGAAAACATAGGAAACTAAATCATGCAGTTAGAAGAGGGAAAGTTATTCTTCATTTTTCACTTTGAATTATTAAAATTGTCAGTGATGTACTTTTCTAGGAATAATCAAATCTTTACTTTGATAGTCAAAATCTTGTCATATTTAACTATTTTGGAAATCAAATATGCCTTTGTACCTGCAAACTTGTAAACTTGCCTTCTGTAAAACAGCATAAAAGCAAAAAATGCAGACACCCATTCAGATGAAGGAATACAGGAGAATTAAGTTTCCATTTCCTTTTCTTGATTCTTCTCCAGTCTTTCCAATATGACTATATTATCATCCACAAAATTTTAGCATCATTGTAATAATAAAAGATATGCTTTATATCTTTATAAATCATACGAAGTTTAGCAGACCCTTGTAATGCTACATCTGCTTTAATCCCAGTAAATCCTAGCCTAAGACAGCATAGCCTGTAGTGTCTCACCTGAGTTCTCGGAGACATTTCAGGAAACGCATTAGCTCTGTGAGTCAGTGAAATAAATAAAAACAAATATAGTGGTCAATAGCCAAAGAAAAATTTAGCACTCTAAAAGGGTTTTGACAGAAGCCTGAGTTGGAAAATTCAGCTATATTTTATGTATGTCCCTTAACCACCAATCAGTTTTCCTGAGATGAGTGGTCCAGTTAGCTGCCTAATTTTGGATGCCTGATACATGTCCTCTCTAGAGGACGTGTATTCCTTTAGTTCAAGAAACTAGGTTCTATAATGGAACAAATATGAAAACCTCATAATATCAAATTCTACATCATAATTTGAAACCAAAATCTCACAGCTCCAAGTACCTTATTGCTAGGACAACTGTGATGCAAAGATGTGCAGCTAAGATGGGTGCCTGCACTGTGTTTTTAGGTGTAGTAGTTACAGACAAAAAATTGGAAAGGGAAAATCTTTGTGGGCATGTTTTGCATCCAGACCAAAAGCCCCCATTTCATCCTTTTGCCAAATTTATTCCAAGTGCTACCGAGATCATGCTCTGTTTTTTTCCAATATAGCACAGACCTATAATAACTGCTTAAGCATGCCATACAGTATTAATCTTCCTCATGAACTCTGTCCCAAACCAGTTTCCATGGAGAGAAATTAAGAGGTATGTACAGGAAGAGGAGAAAATATATGGCTAGCCAATGATACAGAAAGGCTCTTCAGATACAGAGAGGCTCTTTAGATGGGAGCTATGGTAGAGAGGAAGTATTTTTCAGCTGAGATTGCTGAACTGAGGGGAGGACATCATTAGACACAGAGTAGAGAGGGAGAATACGAAAAAAAAAAAGACATCTATGTTGAACTAGGTTTCAACATTTCTTTAAGAAATACATTTTTGAAATTGATCCAAAAAAGAATAGAAGAAGAATGCCTAAAGTAGCAGCTGATTTTTTTTTTATGTGCATGATGTGTGTGTGAGAAGGAAGCATCAGCATTTGACACATTAAGTGGGGATGAAGAACTGGGACTTAGAGTCCTGAGAAAAGGCGACTACAATTGTCAAGGTGAGAAGAGATGAAGGCAGCAGCAAAAGAGACATATTGTTGAAATGGAAATAGGAAAAGAGGTAGACACTGGAGGCATGAGAGAAAGAACACTAGGAACACTAGGATATGTATATGGATTTTGGACAGTGGAAATAAATGTATGAGGAGTATAGAGAAGTAAGTCTTGTGTTTAAGAATGCCTGAGAGAGTAATATTTCTCTGGGTTCACGGTCAATTTTGTTTGCCTGGTTATAAACCCATATACATATATAATGATACTAAAACATGACCTGTATTTAGACAATACTCTGTTTATTGTAATAGTTTGCTAGCCAAGCAATCTGCAATCTGCAGCTGTGGCTTGTTCCATCTCATCAGTAATTTTACCTCTGACATTCATTAGCGTGAAGCTTTTCACAATATTTTAAAGTGATACTTTCCTCTCACTTCTTCAGTTCTGGGGTTTTTTTAATGGACTGTGCATCCTTTAACATCTAAATAATTTGTCCTGAGACAGAGCTATACTTTGGAACAGAAGATGTTGTTCTGATAAAGCTCTGCAATGGTTGTTAAAAAAACCAAAACAAACCACAAACCCCAAATGTAGCTTTGAACAGTTTATGATTATTTATAATCAATATCTTTCTCCATAACATAGTCTAAAGAACCAAGTCCTGAAACAGTGTGCACCTCTGTGAGAGGGCGGCCGCTACATCTTACCAGGTGTTTAATCCTCTCTGTTTGCTGTGTGTGGAGCACCAAGTTGTCTGTTACTTATGACTGCTTTAAACAGTGCCTGCCTGCCCTATGACTTTCCAAAACACCTCAGCATGAGGTTAGCATGATAAGGAGCTTGATTTGTCTAAGCAAGAGTCATTCAGACTGACATCACCCATTCATTTACTGGAGAGTAAACAAAAAATATAAAAATAAGAAAAAAACTTGAATGTTGGACTGACTTACTTCTGAAAGGGCAGCTACACTATCATTACCACCAAGAGTGTACAACCTGAGCTTGATGTTGGCCTACTTAAAATTATTATTTTCCTATGAGGCGTTGGCAAAGCAATTTATAAAATGATGGGGTAAAAGTAAGAAAAGCCCCATAAAAAGCTTTTTCCTTCGTTTAAGTGGGAGTGAACAGAGTAGGACTGTTTGAGTTTGAACTACTTATTACCTCTGTACATTTGTCTTTCTTAACATCTATTAACTGATTAGATTTCCCTTAGCAGTAATTGTGCATTGATAGATAATTGTATCGTTGTGGCTTCTTATTGGGGAAAGGTATTACATCCAAACACTTAAGACAGATAAAACCAGATGGATGTATCTGTCTGTCCATCCATCTCTCCACTCAAGAAGCCTTTGGGTATTTTTTGAGAATTTAAAGTAGTCACAAACAACAGGGCATTTTAAAGAAGGAAAATACACTTAAGTAAGAAAGATGTCAAAATTATTTTATTGTCAACATCCACAATATCCATGATACAGTGATGTTGTGTAACTGTTCCTGCTGAATAGCAGTTCTCAGAACTATAATGAGTTGCTATTAGAAAGAGCAGGGACTTATTATTAGTATCCCCACAGAGTTATCTTCTAAATTATTTATACTTGCAACACTTTCACGTAATGGCAGTTTTAAATGCAGGCAAACAAAGCAAACCACACAATAAAGGGAGGGGAAGAGGATTGTACAGAAACCCTTTCTAAATGCATGCAGTTAGAAAGGCGAGTCAAACAAACTAATCAGATTTTGCTTCCTACTCAGCTCCTCATGAGATTTGCAATAGACAGCATCAAAGCTTTTTGGGGTTATGTCACCTTGATAAAGGATTGAATGGCACTGTATCTGTTTTATGTCTCACATCTAAAATGTAAAGGAATGCAACTTTATTTGTCTGGTGCAAGTTTGCTTATTGTCTTTGAAATTCCACAGCAGACCCCCCACAAAAGCTTAGCTATCAGAAAGGTGCAAATAACACCAAAGCTGTGTGTTCTCTTATGTTCATCCCCTAGGTTATGATACCTAGGGTAGGTTTGCACAGGAGTTGGGGGTAGCAGCAGGGAAGACTGTTGGTTTTATATAAACTTAGCATTGTGAATTACTGATTCTGCTTCCCACACATGCATTACTAATACACAGTGTAATGATTTAACACTTTAGGAGTCAACAATTTTCAGAAAAATTGAGATAGGATGCCTTTTTTTTTTAAAAAAAAGAAAATCAGCCAAACTCAAATCTGTTTGGTGAAGAGAATAATTTAGGTGAAACTGAAGAGAAAATAGCTTGCACTGAAGACTCTAATGGAATCTATCCCATAAAAAGGAAACCCCCCCAGCATGTTTGGTTTTCCCCCTGTAATAGAAGTATGTAGTTAAATACTCTCAGCTTTTTGTCAGTCACAATACAAACAGGTTTAAAAAGTATCCAGTTATTCTGAATGTCTCTTTTCTGGGCATTTGGTTTAAGGTACCCAAAATAAACACACAGTGAAAATGGTGGCCTTCTTTTTAAGCAAAATAACCCTTACATGTATTAAAAATCTTATCTGCCTTATGGTTCTTCAGTTGCATGACAGCACCCTCACTGATTACCATGGAGTTACATTAGTTTAAAATTGGAGTAACTGAGTAGTGGATCAGGTCCTATAGTCAGACATATGTTTTCCACTAGATAATGGCTACTTATATATTTATGAATTTTAAAATGCTTTTCAGTTCAACTATCATTGGTACTATGTGCAGGAAGTAAAGAAGTAAATTGCAACCAAGCTTTCAGGGGTTTATTCCTTCATGAAGCACTTGTATTGCAAGTGTCAGGGGAGGGCAATTGTATAGTGCCCTCTACATAATAGATGTTTCTGTTGAATATTCTTAAAGTAATATCTGCATGCTCGTGGTTTTAGGGACAGAGCTATTACCTGTTGGATTTTACATTCCTGAATACTATGTCATCATTTCTTTAATCTAGCTTCACAAAAGTTTTAAGGAGGTACAAAATAATAGGTACTCAGATCTATTCTGTCCTGATCACCCCTAGAGACAGTGAGTACTCACAGGGTGATAAACAGCTTTCAGGCAAATGCATAACTCCAGTGTCAGTCGGAGTTATGTGCAGACACTCAGAGCAGAAATAGTATATAGCTCTCCATTCCTGAACATGACAGTCATAATAAACCTTAACCTCAACATTCCTTGCTTTCCTCAACCACAGCTAAAAATGCTACACACATTTATACCATCTAATGAACCAGGCATTAAAAGGAAACCACCGATCTATACCAATAGATTATCAGGAAAAGAAGTGTGAAGTGAATACTTGCTCATTACAGTATCATGGTAGTTGCAAAGAGGAAAGACCTAATACATCACTGTTGTCATCCTTCAGCAAGCGTAGGGGATAGTCCACTTATGGAGGTCTCACTTGCTACTAAAATAACTGCTTTTGAAGGGGATAGTGCAAACATACAGTGCAAAATCCTTGGGGTCAGAAACCCAGAATCACCGTGGTGAACCTGGAAAGGAATGTTGGGTGCTTATTTTACTCTTCCTTGGTGGCAGTACAAAGGAAGGACAGATTAAGGATTGAAGTAAGGCTTTGGATTTGAGTGATTTGTGTCTGGTTTCTAAATCTGTCACATATTCCCTATACTAAGATGTATAAACCAATTAACAGTAGATGATGACTCTTGAGTATGAAAAGAAGGGAAAGGGTATAAGACTTGCTCTTTCAGAACCAAGTTAGTAAAGAAAGAGTAGGAGTGAGTGGAGTTTAGGACTGATTCCTTTTCCATCCACATGTCCTTGAAGCCAGGGAAAAATACAGCACTGAAATGATAACAACCTATAGCAAGTATTGGTCAGTAATGAGCAAAAGCAAAGTAGGAAACTCTGCTACCGTTATGCCTCAGAGACATGTTCCATGCTATTCCTACAGTTTCACTCATAACCAAGCCCCCACTCCACCTGACACTCAGTTTCCTGTCAGTTAATTAAATTAATAAAAATTTCTTTTCCATCTCACCTTTAATTTTCCTTATTTTGACATGATACATTTTCTACCGGTTTTGAGACAATTTGACAATGAAAGGCACAAAGATATCTAGATACTAATATATCTATGCCTCTACATTGCACAGGATTTACCTTCCTCTAATTGAAATTCTGATGATGGCTGAGGGCCTGATTGTACTAGCTACAATTACTAGAGTCTGGTTTACAATTTGTTCTGCAACTGTTATTCACATGTAACTTTTCAGAAGTCTTTCTAAGATTATTTTTTTATGTGGATAATTATACAGATATTTAAGATTCTAATCTCATATAAATGCTCAATCAAAACACATATTTTACTGTGAGCTAAAAATGTCTGGATTTCAGTCTTGATTCTCAAAAGAACATTATTGTTCCTGCAGGACGTGCAATGGAACATAAAAGAGCGCTTTACCTCATCATTTGAATTGGATGAAATTTTTTCTCCTTTTTTTTTTAATTTATGAGTGTTTAATTGATTATTGTTGTCTAGTTTTTTTTTTTCTTACCATCTTTATCTTCTTCCCTTGTATGTGTGGATTTACTGCTTTTAGAAAATCTACAAAAACATTGTTGTCTTCACTCCGTGCTTTTGATTTTGTATATTTAATTTCTAAATAAAAAATATAAATTTTCAATTCCAGGGCTGAGTCAGTTAGCTGTCTCTCTTGAGGGACTACCAAAGAGAATACCGAGTAATTCTAACCATATTATGTGGATTCCAAGACCCACCAATTCACTTCTCACAAGCCACAGAACAAATGCTGGTAATTGACTTTTGGCAAGTACTGATAGGAACTGGACTAAAACTTAAGCCTGAAATAGCAAATATTTTGGTGTATGAAATACTTCCTCATTCGTAAGATAAACACTGTACCAAAGTGGTAGACAGGCAAATTACTATGTCCTCGTGACTCTCTAGGTTAACGCCTCTCTCAGAAAAGGGGAAGGAAAGAGAAAGATTTAAAAAATCCCAATAAAGAACCTCTTACTTTTGCAGACAGTGAGAAGAAATCCAATCTGGCAATCAGAAAGAAGAGTAAAAAACGACGACTGAAAGTGGGAGGGCAGAATGTACAGGTAGAGGAGGAATTTATTGTACTTCTACAGTGATCACAGAGAGGTGGGACACCTGAAATATCTGGTTGTTTTTCAAATATATATGTGGGCAAGCCTACATTTTGTGTTGAGGAAGCACAACTTGAACCAGAATACGGTAGACTGTGGTATCTCCACTATCATGTTTCAATAACAGTTACTATAGCCCCTGGTTTAAAAATGGGAAGAGTGTTGATGTAGACTTCAAAAATTGTAGCAGCAGGCAAAACAACTGTTTTTATCTGCTTATAATAAAGAAATATGTAAGATTCTCTGCATTTTGTTTCACTTCAGCTCTATTTAGTTTTAATCTAGGCCTATTTTCATGGATTTCTTTTAGATATATTTCCTATTAAGCAATTAAACTTAACATTCTTTGTAACATGGGGCTCATTTGAAAACAGATGCCATTAGCTGTCTGATGGAGTGAACACCATGGAGGGGAATGGCAAAGTCAATTCACTTTGGCTTCTGTTGAAACAACCTGCCAGAGGGCAACAACAGAGCAAGAGGTGGAAGTTCTGAAGTGGCACTTGAGGACATGGTTTAGTGGTGAACACGGTGGTGGTGCTAGGTTGATGGATGGACTTGATCATCTTAGAGGTCTTTTCCAACCTTAACAATTCTATGATTCTGTGATTCTGAGCGTCAGGATCCAGCAGTTTTCAGGAACCTAATTCTAGGCCCATCACAGGAATAGCAAGTTTAATTTTCCCTAGTTTTGCACTATGTAAAGTCTTTCAACATCAACAAAGTTTCCCTTCATTTACTTTGGGACAAGCAGGAGTGTCATCAGAGCAATATCTCCCAAAATTTTATATCGTATGGGTCCCTTCCAACTCAGGATATTCTACGGTTCTATATTTTACAGGATATAAATTTCAGACCCAGTAATTACTGGACCCTGGAGGAAAGATATAAGTAATAAACATCAGTGCATCCATTTTCTTTTTCCTTTAAATAAAACTAATTTGTGTATTTGAAGATTGTAAGTAAAGAAGTTGATTAATAAAATCATTACTTCATTGCCATGCCATTTTCCTTAACCTGGAGGTTCATTGCAGAAGTGAAGCATGCATGCCAGAGCATCCTCTGATTTATCTGACACTGATGTTTTTTGCTTGTTTTACAGTGAATGGAGATGA
Source organism: Pseudotriccus pelzelni (assembly GCA_035584735.1). Classification (NCBI taxonomy): domain Eukaryota; kingdom Metazoa; phylum Chordata; class Aves; order Passeriformes; family Tyrannidae; genus Pseudotriccus; species Pseudotriccus pelzelni. The sequence goes on along the minus strand of JAWMRA010000161.1, from coordinate 33,565,184 downwards.
GAATCTTTTTGCCCTTTTCCAAGCATGCCAGCATAAGCAAAGAGTACTGTGTTTCCACTGAAACTTTTCATGTTTCAGGAAGCTTGCATCCCCTTAAATGACTGTTTCTTTGAAGCAGGTTGCTGTGCAAAGTCAGGGTAGACTGTTAGGGACCAAGCATAAAGAAAACATGGGTAGGGGCATGCTGGAGAGGAGTCTGTGGGAATAATTCCCCTTTGTATCATCTCCATGGTGGTATAGCCTGCATTACTACTGCACTAGAGTTCATTTAAATTTGTAAAGTCACCAGAGACATACACCAGAGACAATTCATATTCCCTAAATTTACCAGAGTAAACATTCATGAAATCTATGCCCTGAGGTCAAGATAAAATACCTGCATCAGGTACATGTTTTGTAGTACGGCTTACAGATGCTTCTCTGTGATTTCATATGCTGGTGAACAGTACTGAACACTACAATGCTGGAGAAGGGTATTGAGGTCTGTAACACCCCTCTGGTGATACAGGTGTTACTGTAGGTATCTTCAGTCATTTGCTATTATCTCCATGTCATGACACATGAAAAAAAGGAAGAACACAAACTGCTGCAGTCCTTTGCAGGAAACTCCGCCACATCTCTGTGTCGTCCTGCAAAAGCTGCTTGAACAAGTTATTTCAAATACTGTTTGAGGACTGATTCAAAATTCAAAATTGAAATCTGTGGAAAAACTCCAGTTTACCTTAACAGACTTTGAAATAGAAACATAGACAATCAGAACAAGAGACTAAAGGAGTAAAACTACTTTGAAAACTTGATCTTAATCTGCCAGCCCCCAAACACTGCCTCACTTATATTACTTCCAGAGTGCCCCAGTACCACTTTCTGGGAAAGTCAGAGTGAAGCAGCAAAGTGCATTTATATTTAGGAGAAAAATATTTTTAAAAAATGTTTTTATGTCATGCTAATGCTTTTCCACCTAATATATTTTAATGATACTTTTTTTGCATTTCTGACTTATGTTATAATATATTGTCATATAACACAGAAATATGTTAGTATGATACCCCCCCCCCCCCCAAGAACTAGCTTTTGAAGTTTTTCACCAGCCTACATTTGTCGCTTCAGTGTTTAATTATTTACTGTTTGAACACCTCTGTGGAAGCACACAAGTCCATCTCAGTGCTACATTCTGGTAACTGAACACTGTTCACATGGTGAATCCATTTCCTGACTTCACTGCTAATAGTTATTGTCAGAAAGGCTGTGCAGACTGTTATAACCTTGTCAGCTGATTGAATAATTTAGGGGACAGGTTTCCAAAGCTATCCATGTACATAAAATAGACATGTGCGTTGTGGTATTTATAAAAGCCTGTGAGGGTCACTTGAAATTGACCCACTACTACAAGGATTCTGTCTACAGTGAGCTTTGTATCTCAGCTGGAGCTTCTAGGAGCTGCCTTATTATGACTAATAAGTCTACAAATTAGGTGTCCCGGATTAGTTCTCAGAAAGAGGAAAACCAGAAATTTCTGGGTAGAGTTGTAGGAAATACTTGCAGTGAGCACAATCAAATAAAATTATTATAATATTGGGTTTCAGCAGAAAACACAAACCTCAGCACAGGCTCATAGTGTGATTCTGGACTCATCTTTAATTTTGCTTTACCATCATGTCATATTTCAAATCTGAAGAAAATGTTGCAGTTTGTCTTAGATTTTTGGAGAGAAAAAAATTTTACATCTAAGGGGGAATTTTAACATGTACAAATAAACATTAAGTCATGTGGCTGAGGAATAAAGTTCCTCCTCAGAACTACTTTTATACAAACACGACCCTCCAGAACCTTGATGAGCCACAGACTGTTGAGACTTGCTGTCCCTGATTTAGCAGTTTACTTAAGCATGTGCCTGTCTATAAGCACATGGATAACTTCATTAACATGGCTGAGAGTTAGGCAGGTGCTATGACAGCCTAATGGAGTTAGGCCTCATCTGAAGAACGAGTTCTGAGTGTTTGTTCTTGAATAAGTCATCCAACAGTCATCTCGGTTTTTTTTGCTGATCAGACTACTTTATCCTTTGTATCAGTGACCTTTCACTAAACTTAGCAATGGGATACTCAGCAAGAGTGAAAATTTTTGATTCTAAATAAAATTATTTTAGCTCATTTTAATTAAGGGCATAGATATTAATAATGAATTTTATTTAAAAATGCTAAACTGGTGATTCACTTTAGGAAAAACACCAGAGGTATCTGTGAGGAAGAGGGCATCTACTTTTCATTTGGAAAGAGAGTAAAGTCTGAGAAATGAGGGATCAAGAAAAAAGTTAAAGGTACACGAGGTAACTGAGAAAAGGCCTTATCTTGAGCCAAATAACCGGCTTTTTCCTAAGTTCACCCTGCAGAGCTGAGTAGTAAGATAGTGAGAACTTCAAAGGATCAGCGGTACTCATCTTTCCCTCCAGAAAACAATGTTGTTTTCTGTGTAGAAATGTATTCTGAACTACTGTGAATTCATTTCTCTCCTCCTTTTATAGCTCCTATTGACTAACTACTGGGCTTTAGTAGGCAGTGAAAAGTTAAAGTTAAGAGAAAGAAAGACATCCTGGAAAAAATACATGGACAGACCTCAACACATTCAAAACCTTTGTGAAAGAGTACAGTGTCAAGAAAGTTGAAGTTCCATATGGCTGTAAAGTTAATAGAAAAATCCTGATTTATTTTTCAATATAAACCCCAGAAATATTCATAGTGTTTTCCAAAGCACTTACGGACTGCCTTACAGGACACTCTGCCATCAGCATATAATATATACTTTTTTGAGATATGGCATTGCTTTAAAAATGCTGGTTTTGTTTTGTTCTGCATTTTTGCCACCATGTAAAATGGCATATTCTTCCTACAAAGAGAAAGTAGTCTTTATTAAACTTGCAGGCTTACAAATGAACAAGGCCAGACAATGTAAAGAGCTGTAGAAACTTTTTTGGGGGTTGATTTATGTTGAAACAAGCAAGTGAAATACAGCATATTTTATGTTGTCTGATAAAAGATGGTTTATAAAAAGCCCTTCAAAATGCAACGTTTTGAAAACCACAATGAAAAATGAATCTTTGATAAGGCTTTCCTCACTGATAGTTTTGGCCAAGAAGAGATTTCTACTATGCAATGCAATATGGAATTTTGACTTCAGAAACTCTGTAAGGACTGTGTTTTACATCAGTCATTGAATTTAGGAGAGGAATAGAAGAGAAAAAGACAGAAGCGATAGAGCCAGTAGATATCAAAGAATGATTGTAATCTATTTAACGCAAGAAGCACATTCTGAGCTATAATTTTCCTGATTCTACGTAAATGCCCATCCAAATTTTTTAATCTCTTTCTGCTTATATTGGTATTTTTTAAGATGGAACACAATTTCTCCCAGAGATCAGTTTATCCTGGAAATTGTTCTTTTATCATTGGTAACACTGAACTAATGAGTTTATCATTCCAATTTTATTCTCCAAATAACTAAAAAAAAAAGGAAGACTGCTGAGGTTTCAGAGAGGCGTAGAAAGGTCTATCATTTTGGATTATTCACTTTTGTGTACTAGTCACTAGACATGACTATTTCCTTGAAAATTCTGACTTGAGTCTTGGGCACATACATCACTTAATGCAAAGGCAATATAAGATACTCTTGTTTATTAGGTATTATGGGTTTTGTATGCATTGAGTGTGGAGGTGATCACATAAGGTGCAAAACATTCACGATTCAGCTTTATCACATCTTTCTGAGCAGAAAGGTTTTATCAGAGCATGTGTCCTTTAGGGATCTTATGTTGTTCAAGCCTTTCTATCCCTCTTCACTTATTTTTGATGCTAAGTGGTAGGAAAAGCCAATTCTACCTTTACTGTTCCATTGGGCCAGATTTTCACTGGATGTAAATCATTTTGGTTTAGTTATGTTGATTGCTGTTATGGTAATATTTGCTATCTTGCTGTTCTAGAAAGCACCAATCATAGCACTGCACTCTTAGCTGAGTACCTGTAAGTGCTCAATTCCCAGGAAGGGAATTGAGGCCACACAGAAGGCTGTTTTGGCGTTCCTGTTGCCAAACAGAAAGGGGACAACTTCTTAACAGCATATTGACATCATGGTTCCTCAGAACTCATCCCAGATCAAACTATGGGTTAACTAACAGTTTAGGAAACCAAATTACCAGATTTCCTTATTATATGGTATTTCTCCACAGGCAGCATACCTTGAATGAATTCATGCAGTCCAGTGTGAGCAGGTTTTGAAACTTTTGCAAGTTCACATGCTGCAGTAGTCTTGAACTTCATTTCAGAGAAGAAGTGAAAGTATGTTTGCCACCTTATTGTGAACTCTACAGGGAAATAATGTTCAGTGTAATAAGCATAAGCCTTGCTGTCTCACAGCAACTTGCGGCAAGACCAGTAGCAGTTATCAGCTAGAAATGTTCCAGTTGTGCAGACCCGCTTTGTCATGTTTATGCCAAGGCTTAATTTGACCAAGAAGTTTGGATTGTATCTAGATTTTAAAAATTCAGTAGACCTGTGTTGTTTTGGAGCCGGGGCCTTAGGTTTGATCTTGCGTATGCTAGCTCAAAAAATGTAAGCAACTGAAGCAATTAATACTATAACTAGTATTTTAACAATCAAAAGAGCTTGGTAAAGGTATGGTAAAATCATCTATCTTTCTTTCCCTACAGTTTACAAAATTACAGTTGCCCTGACTTCTTCTAAAAGGTAAGCAGGGTTATCAGTTTTAGGATTTGGGGGTTTTGTGTGTGTGTGTGTTTGCTTGTTTGTAGTTTTTATGAATAGATACTTTCAAAAAGAAAAGCCTAAGTCATACATAGAATTACAGTTCCTAAATAACAAATAATACTGTATAAACCTCTCTTCCTATGTGTTTTCCTTAGAAGTCTGTGGGAGAAGGGGGAAATGCAAGAATTCAATGAAACATAAGCAGCAACTAAACCTTTCTATCCTCTCCAATTACACAAAAATAGGAAGGGAGCATCGTTTTCAAAGGAACAAATGTTGCACAAGACATGCCCTTTAAATCCTTTTTAAGGCTCCATGACCTGTAAAACTATCTGCAATATCAGCAACAGAAAGCCTTCCACAGAACAAATGCTTATGTTTTATGTGTACTATATTTGCTAATCATTAGTTCATAAGCAAGAGCAGATATACAGTGTGCTATAAATAATGGCGGGAATGTAAAAGTGAATTGATCTGTCTGGCTATCTAGTAATACTGCTGGCAGAGAACCAGTTTTGAATGGCTGCCAACTACCACAGACCCAGCCAGGGATTTGTCTAGGGGTCTTGCCCTGTCAGGCAGAAAACAGTCTTAAGCTTAGCTCCCAGAACTGTGAGCACCGCCTACTGCTCAACAATGAGCATTTCCTGCAGCGTCCCCTTTACCCACTTAGTTAAATAGCAGAAAACATGCACGAGTTACCAAGCTATGAAACCAAGCATCTAAAAATATTAATCACTGGATAGAGAGGTCAGCGTGCTTGTGAACTGAAGTGAAATACATTGTTCAAATTGACTCTGCGCACGGAGAGTGAGAAACTGGGAGTGAGATCCACAGAGGCACAGAGACAAGCACAAATATGCTAAATTTATTCTGTTGCCAGAGCCCTTAAAGCATTCCACAAATGTATGGCAGCTACTGTGCTGAAATCCTCATGGGTGAGGTACCAAACAGGCAAAAGAACGGAAGCGTTTATAGTGATCTTGATATTTTTAAGAGGATAATTATGCTAAATAATGTGATTGTAATAGAAACAAATGGGGTGGGGCTTTATTACAGGAAAGAAAGGAGGTGGCTCGGAAGCAAGTCCTGACAGCAAAATTATTTCCCCATATCTGGTGTAAATGGAGCAAAATGGTGGGCTAATTTTCCCCTCTTCCTTTAAGTCAGTCATGCTGATCCACTTATTGCATTGCTTGAACTAGTTTTCCCTGTGTATAAACATGGAAAGACAGCTCAGGCAGCAAACTCACCTCGGGATGCCTTGCAGGGATTCAATAATGTGCCTGCTTGGCACTGTTTCTTGTATCCCTCAAGGCTGTCTCCCAATCTCTTTGTAAGATCAGCCCTGGCTCAAAAAAAAAAAAAAAAAAAAAAAAGATGAAGAAAAAAAAAGGAGTCCCATCAAATGATGCAGTTCAGCTTCATGTAATCTGTCTTTGCTAGGTGATTCTGATTCACTGTTTGGTACAGAATCAGGGTGCGTCCGTGCATGCATGTGTGTATGCGTGAATGTGTGCAGGCAGACTGATTGTGTCTGTTCAGTATTTATATTCCTATATAAACCTATATATTATCTTCACTTACAAAGAGAAGACAAGTTGCTAATTAAGTACTGGTAAATTGAATTTCTTCAAAGTGAACCTTATAGATCAGAGACCACAGGATTCGGGCTGCTGCTTCAGTTTTGAATTTGGCATTGCTTTATTGAATTTTATAAATACCAACCAAATTCAAACAAAACTGATTTAGATTTCACCTCATCACTTAAAATATATTTTGTAGAGTACAGCCTGTGCAGTAATCCTCTGCTATACTTTAATTTGGTTTTAATTTTATAGGCCCTGTTTTAACTGCATATTTCCAGACCTTTATTTCTCTCACAGCTCTTAGCAAAATGGTAGCTCATAAACACAAGCTCTGCTGTATAGACTTTGCATTTCATCCCAAAGTATTTCCTTTTTTATAGCCGTGGTCTTTCCATCTTAGTGCTCTGAGCTTGGGTCACAAATCTCACTGCTATTCCAGTGTGTGACATCTTCGCTCGTTTGCCGCTGCTCATTAACAAACAATACTGCTGTGAAATTGGTTTAATGACAAAGTAATAAAATTGCTATTCTGCTCACAGATTGCCTGAGGCACTTTGAGCTCCTACAAGGCTTACTGTGGGTGCCAAGATACATTAAGCTGCTTATTCGTAAAAACTGCATCATCCGTTTTTTTCACAGGTTTTTTCCTTTCCCTATCTAGCCCCTGCTTCTTTTTATCTTCAAATAAAAAGATATATTTGCTTATGTTCTTCCATGCTGTCAAGTTTTTACTTTCATGCATATTTCTGAAAAATGAAAGTGTATTTCATTTCATTTTTCTTTTTTAAAAGGTCACTTCGTCCCTATTGCAAGGGTGTTCCTGGACTCCAAACCTTTTGCAATGCAACATTAAGGAGACTTATTTTAATATATCACATTATGTAATTGGGATACTAGGTAGAGTTGGGCCTATTTTAGACATAGCTGGATAAGAGAACTACTTATAGAATGAGTTTCCTTTTTTAAAGAACTGATTTGTGTAATGCAGCTATTTTCTGTCATGATTGTAAGGCTAAAGCATTTTTCTTGGTTTCTGTTTTAAATCTGAAAATAATTATCTCATACCTAGTTACTTTTCATACCCAAATTCTACAAATACTAAAACATGGCAGAGTAATGACAACCAAAAAGCTTTAGGAAGGCATGTGGTTTTCATAATGAACTGCATGTTATAGAATTTTTTTTTTTTTTAATTGGTTTGGTTTCGTTTGGTTTTTCACTTTTCTTTTTTCATTTGTGTGAAGCCTGCACAGACCCAGAGATTTCCTGCTAGCAGACAATGGTAAAACAATCCAGTTGCTCTTTGACAGGTGGACAGGTCCTGATAGTTATAGCCAGGCATCTCGAAACAGTGTAAACAAACACACAGTCCTAATCAATATTATTTTCACATTTTAAACAAACTTGCTAAATATTTATATTTATCATTTTTCATTCAGGGAATGATTATAATCTCTAAATGCTTCACTGCTCTTACATGTATACATCCACATGCACTTTTACAAAGTACTTTTCAGGTAAAACAATGAGGAAAAAAACCCTTTTTCTTATTTCCACCTCAATAACAAGTAATTTGACCTGCTGAGTAGCTTAGGAAATGTGTTTTGGGTACCTGTGATGGTTAGCTAGCAGTGGAAAAACTGGTTCAGAAACAATAAGACCTGGTCTGAACATGAATCTCACACACATCCCCCGCCGCCCCCCTTCTCCACTTCAAACCTCAGACTGATCCTCCTTTCAAATATCTTGTGCTTCAGGGCTTCCCCAGGTCAGATTCATTGCAGAATGTGTCTGACCTGAGGAAGCCTCAGAGCATGAGATTTGAGTGTAGCAGGCTGATGCAAGCCCAGGAGAGACTCCCAGCCTAGCGAGCACCTCTCAGTGGGATTATCCAAGGTAGGAAGGCCTGCTGGAGGTCAGGAAAGGATTTAAGCATGCACAGAGGAAAGTGAGGGATAATGGGAGTCACTACGGCTGAGTTGGGCTGCTGACTCCGCTCAGAGGTGGTCATGAATTAGGATGGGAGATCAGGGAGGAAAAGAGAAATGGAGAAAAGAGGAAACTGTGAGTCAGAGGAAAAGGATAAGCTGATGTTTAAGAGCATTTAAGTGCCTGCTAAGAGGCAGACAGGACATCCAAAAGTGTGGGAATGGAAAAGCTGAGAAAGGCTCAGAATTATCCTGTTGGTTGAGGGGGAGTTAATGAGGTTAAAAACCAGGTATCATAGAAGCTTCAAATCTGAAAGAGATCATTCTGGTGCCTTCTATAAGTATTTTCCAATTTTCTGTTCCCCTGTGATCTGTTTCTGTGCCCACTAAAAAGAGTGTAGAAAGCAAGATATAGCTGATTATGGCCCTGTGATCTCCAGGTCAGGTCTTTTTCTCTCCACACCTGTTTAAAACTTCCTATTGCCTGTTCTAAACTCTACCTGATCTTCACTTCCAATGAGTCACCTACAAACATTGTATAGCCAGAGCATGTGGGTGTGGGTATGGTGGTGTGAGTCTTAGATTCACTGACTCTCCACTTATGGAGAATTTCCCCACTCCAGGGGAAGCTGGCAGTTCATGCTCTTTTTGTGTTTCTGGAGAGTTGCAAAGGTGCTCATCCTCTTGGCCATGGAAATCAATGGGAGCTAAGCCCTAAGCAGGAGTTAGGAGCACACGTGTGGAGATCAGAGCTTTCGTATTCAAACCAGGAGAAAACCTACAACGCATCCACTGGAAATACTAATGCAAGATTAATTAAGCTTCTGCTTAATTCTTCTGCTAGGCAGATTTGGGCTGATTTACTGTTCAAAGGAAAAATATTCAACTATCTACTTATCCTAATGTCTGCTGGAGACCCTAGAAGTATGTATCAGGCCCCAAGGATACTATTCAGAAGCTTCTGAATTACTTTCTTTTCCTGTCTGTGAAGCATACACTCACAACTTGCTTATTTTCCTATTCACATTTTTATGGATCAAATCTAGGCCCAAAGTTTGTGTTTTAGAGAGCATATGTATATCTTTTCTTGGACCTCTGTGTAGAGCACAAGCACAGTCTGAGAAAAGAATTTGGCCCATATGAAGGGATTGTCAGGTTTTAAAGATGTGGTAATTACGAGCACACAAGGAAGCCATGAAAGTCTGGATGAAAAATTCAAATGAGCCAGCAAAGACACAAATTTGGCTTTGAACTAGGAAAGCTCTTGCTTTGATCCTGATCCTTTTGGGCTGCAACCACAAGTACTGACAACAAGCCACATGTGTATATTGAATGAGCTGATGGGGCTGACTGAGAGGTGTGTCCATTGCCTGTTCTTGCTACCCTGCATGCTTACATCTGGTCGATATTTTGGTATTTTATATTTTTCATTTTATTTGCAACTGGTGGCTTATGGGACTGTGAGCACTGAGGACTGCAAAACTGAAAGGTTAAGGGATAAGAGAAAGATATTGGGCACAGTGACACAAATTTTGAAAGGAAAATTACTGAGTCTGGGAACTATTCTATAGCAAGTATCTCATTTCTCCTTATCTCTTTCTTCCCCCAAATGGATAACAAAATGCCTTTGGCCCTCTATAGGTTCTCAGGTTTAGTATATCTGCGCTTTCCCAGACTGACTCAACACACCTCATTTTGCTGTTTTAAACACTACCTAGGAATTTTCCGCAGACTTGTTTTGAATAGTTTCCTAATTATTTGTTAAGTGATAAATGAAGTAATTATTTTATTTATGAATAATTAGTGTAGTACTCCCATTGCAGATAACCTGGAACAGATTTTATGGTGCAAAACTGCTAGAAAGTGTATTTTTATTAAAACAGTTTGGCCAGGAAACTTGTCTGACCATAGAAGAATACCCCATGTAACTATAACTGCGGTAGGATACAAGTAGGATGATGTGTGCAACAGCTATATATTGTAACAGCTATGTGCAATGGCAAGGGAAAGTATGGAAGCAGAGAAAGAGGACTAGCTTGGAAGACCATTGCAGCCAGAATTTGGTGTGACAGAGGCAGAGTGCGAGTTGTCCTGGTTTATCTTTGCAAAGCTGATACCTACAGCTATATTGAAACCCAAACTGAGGAGAAACGACCAGTTTGAAATCAGGTAACAACTTACTAGATTTACTTTTCATGATTGTTCTCAAGCACAAGGATACAGACACATCCAAAATATTCTTTTTGAAACCCCATTCATTCAGTAAATCACACAGGATGAGAAGGATAGATTCTGTCTTTATACATGCCTAGTGTAATATGCACTGGGCCAGCACAGTCCCGCAAGACACAGTCTTGGGGTCCCCGAGACTCCCTCTTGAAGCACAGCTCTCCCCCTTCTTCCTGCTCTAAGGGAGCAGCAATTTACTGCTAGCCCATACCAGCTGCCAATTATTCCAACATCTTCAGTCCTCCCCCAAATCCGTTCATAGCAGCTTGTATTTTGAGAGTACAGGGGAAGAATCTCCTCAAGAGATAACACATTGAAAATAAATGTTAGCTTCTATAAAAGGTACAAGCTTAAGTATGCCATGCCCACTGCATTTATTTAAGGATACAAGTTCCTTCAAGCAAAATGTCAATATTTTATTTCCCTCGAACTCTGAAACTGTGTTATTTTAGTTGAGCATTAAAGCAAGTCTCCGGTTTTATTTGCTAATTGCAATAAACCTTCTCAAAGGAATGTGATTTGAAAGTTGTTTTAAATGCAGATGACACTAGATTTTAGTCTACAGAGTAAACCAGAAAAATGTTTGCTGATGGTTACTAGATTTATTTTCCCAAACTCCCCAAGTATTATGTTTTATGAAGGACCATGTCATTCAGTTATGCTTGCACCTTGACAATGATAACTAGCATGGTGCCACGGAAACCGGAAAAATGCATTTAGGGTTGGGCCTATGCATCAGAGAACAGAATCAATCTTCCTAATTAACTGCAAATTAGCAATCCCAAAATGAGTGGGATCAACCTGTCTTCACTGGCTAAGAATCATGTTAAGTATATAGCTTCCTCTAAATGCCTCTAAATTACATTTATGCCTGTATAAAGTAAGATTCTTTTAATCTAATGCTGCATTAGTGTCACTGATCTGAAAGTTATTGCACTGTTTTAAATTTCAGCAGATAGGTAGACAGATATAAAGATACACAAATTAATAGACAGTTATGGAGATAGCCTGATATTTGGTTATTCAGGGCTCAGAGTAGCTCATAAATCACACTGGAGCCACAAACAAGGTACTAATTAGCATAAGTCTCTGGAAAGAAAAGTTTCTGTTGAATGGCAAAATTCTTTAAGGCCACTGAGCAGTAGCTTTTAATAAAGATAAAAATAGTAAATGCAGAATAGAAGATAAAATGAAAAAAATGGGACACAGTAGATATTTGATTAATTCCATCCCTAATGATCAAAATCTCCAAATAATGTTAGGCTAAAACTAACATTACTGATATACTGTTTTTACTCTTTAGGGTGTATGATCAAAAAGATCTCGGGTATTGTGTGAGTACAAAGGACTGACCTTGGGTGAATTAGCTTAATTAGTTAATGCTTGTAAAGCACTAGATGGGTGTTAAGTATTAATTAATTATTAATTATTATTGGGTAAAGATGGGATTTGGAGTCCCTTCGCTCATACATGTGCCCCATCCCTCATGCAACAGCTTCATGGGGCCCCTACAGGTCTCTGCTTGTGTCCCTGAGTATCTCATAAGTTTCAGCAGAGTTTGGCAGCCCCACTGAAAGGAGAGGGGAACAAGGAGACATTAGGCAGTTTGTCTCAGCAGCTGAGTGAAAAGTTGGACAGAGAGACATCATTTTCAAGTTTCTTGCTGTCTTGCTTTGTGATTTGATGAGAGAATTTGCAGTTTCATGCTGAGCCAAATTCCCGGTGTAAGTTCCTTAAGGAACTGAGGCTCAAATGAATGTCCAAGTTTGTCTGCATGTAATGTGAGATTAAAAATGCTTTCCTTTCAGTGCTGTTGTTAAACTACTTTTTTTTTCCTTTGCCTGCTTCTTTTGCCATTACCTCAAAAAGGTCCTTATCTTTTATTGTCATGATTTATATTTTTTAATATTTAAAGTGAATAGTTAGCTTTAAATTACAGACGATCCCTGAAGAGCTCACAAAAAATACCTTCTTAAAATTATTCCGAGGTATCTTTCCCAGTCACCTTTGCCCAGAGCTGTTCTTGATCAAATGTTGGTAATATTAATTTTAGGGTTTTTTCAGGGTTATTCAAATATTGGTTATTGTAAATCCCAATAATACACTGCCTCTCAGGCTAATATTTTCCTTTCATTTTAGTATGATATATAACTATTGGTAAATGACATTGAAAGGAATGTAACATTTAACTACGTTTCACTTCACATTAACGTTGTCCAATTTCTCATGTTTTAAGTTTTTCTGCCTGACTGCAGCCTAGAAGAAAATACATGCTGGAATAATTATATGAACAATTTAGATTTAAACATATTGAATAGCAGAAGAGATCATGCCCGCCCATTTGTATTTTTTCCCCCTTTCTCCATGCGAGTCTGGAAGATGAGTAATTTCTCTCCTTAGAAGCATACCTAATAGACAGAGCTCTAATGCTTAGAAGGGAGTGAGGGGAGGAAAGTGCTTTATTACTGCTATTCAGATCAATACACAAAAATCTCATGATGATAGGGTAATTAAAACATGCACAAAGTAATTCATCAACTTTCACTTGCATTTTGAACCAGCTGATATTTTTACTTGCAGGAATTCAAGACAGCTCCCAGCCAGCATTTCTCACTTAGCTTACAGCCCTGGTTTTCATTCACAAACAAGAAATTGTGTTGGCCTTGCAACACATATGCTTCATGTTTTTTCATCCTCTCCCTGCTCTTTGTCTGGTATGAGATGCTAGCTAGCAGTGAAATTTACCTAAGAGCTAAGAAAAAGGGGAAAAAACAATCTGCGCTGTTTGACAAGTGAGAAGTTCAGCATTGACTGAATCACTGATAATTTTATGCTGCTGGTTAATACACTTGGATTGTTTGTAAGTGCTCCTATTAAAAAATGAAATAACCACTCCTGCTGTAATGAATAGACCGAAGAGTGTTTGAAACATTTTCATGATTAAAAATAATATTAAAACTTATTTTGAGTTATCTGGTGGAAATGTCTCGTTCCAGTCGGGGGCTGTGAGGAGCTGCATTTGCACCACAGAGCACCACTTCCTGCACTCCCAGAGTCGACTGTTATGATAATTACCTTACTGGCATTCCTGTTTTGTTACCCAGACCCCCAAATGTTTCTTTTCAAATGACAGAGCTCCAGTTGTGGCACTTAAAATGAACAAAATAATTCTTATAAAGAAGTCAATTCCATACTGATTAGCAAAAAATTTAAATATAACTTGAGTTAGCTTGGCTATTGTTACAGGTAAGGACTGTGGATCGTGAAAAGCAATGGAGTTAGGTTTTCACAGGTGTTGATTGTGTATTAATGTTGCAGAAAGGCTAGGAAGGATTTATGTGCTGAAGTTTCTGCAAGAAGATTTAATCGTATCTCTTCGCTTACACAAAACACAACCCCCTTCTTTATTTATCATTTGCCATGTAAATACCTGCTAGCCTACAAAATCCTCTGTTATTGCCTTGTGTTATTATGATGCACAGGGTGTCAGGGATCAGTGTCCTCATACTAGGATAAACATACTGATCAAATAATAGAGCCCCCACCCCAGAACTTTCCTAATCTGCACATCAGACAGAGCTCACAGGGAGGTGTGAGGGGGTGGTGATTGTTTGGGAGGATTAAGTAACAATAAAACAAACAATTTTGCTTTTTATGCAAGAGTCACTTGCCTAACCAAAGACAGCTGAGAATGATTTTTAAGCACAGGTAGAGGCAAACTGTAAAGAGAGATTTCAAAGAGTGAAAAGGTTAGTGTTAGATGACTAGCAGGGAAGAATCTCCCCACACGTGATGGGGGACATCAGTACAACTGAATAAAGTTGTTGTTCTTCTCGCTCTGATTCTCCAGTCATTAAATAAATAAACCAGGTTACCAAAGTCAAAGACAGAAGCTGAAGCACCCATTCCATGAGGGCAGTCCAGACTTTCCACAGGAATTTAAAAAATATCTATGCACTGTTTTTACTGTTCTCCCTGACCAGCAGAGAGTCTTGGTAGCAATCACCGGTGTCTGAGGCTGCTCCTATCACTTTTGACTAGCCTTAGCAAGGGCTTTGCAGTGGGACCACATTAGTAATCAGCTGTTTTTTTGGTTTTAATCTAGGCACTCAGTTCTAAGCAAAATTTCAAGAAACTCAAAACTTTAGAAGCACCTTACACCATTGCAAGTGATTTCAACTAAAATGCAATTCTTTCAATGAGACCTTGCTATATGTACCTGGGAAACTTTGAGCATAAGTGACTTATGCAAAATTGCCTAGTTGATTTTCCATAGAACCTGAGCTGCTAAGTCACTATATGCTTTTAAAAAAAAGTTTTGGTTTTTCTTTTCCTCTTCTTTTTCTTTCACAAGATGAAATATAATACTCAACAAATTGGCAAAAGGAAACCAGACTAAGCAGTGTATTTCACAATTGCTAAAACCCAAATCAAATAATACCTGCTAATTACCGAATGTCTTAGTCTGAAAAATAATCCAGCTTGTTTTCAGATTTTTAAAATTAAACATCCAAAATATTCACTCCTGTGATGAAACTAAGTGTGAAAATTTCTGCTCAAAATCCAGTTATTTCAACAAGTTATTAGTCCCTGAAAATAAGTGCTGCTTATAATAAATATGTCATACACTATTGTTGTAATAGGAACAACTAATGAATAAGAGAATTATGTTTAAAATGAATAAAAATTACGAAGTTTGATGTGGTGAATGCAGTATACATTCTTCAGAAAGTAAGCTTTAAATGAAATACTGTGTTTATTGGAATATAATTCATTCTAGCAATAAACTCAAACCCACAATTTTTGCAACCAAAAGCAGTAACTTTCCTAACAGTCTTTGAGCCTTAAAAGCAACGGTCCATCCATTGCAGAAAATATATTTTTATTTCTGATAGATCTCAGCTCCTGCATGTAAAAATGAGGTTATTGTAGTATTACCTAACATCACAAAGTTTGACAGCATTATTATTGACATTTTTAGATGCAATAACTGAGGCAGAAAGAAGTAAAGTTGACCTGTCTAAGCAGCTCAGAGACACAAGAAAGCAAATGCCCCATGTCTGTTGGGTCCCAGCCTACTATTCACTTGGCTACACTGCCACTTTTGCTGGCTGCTATTACAGATTACTTAATCTTAGCATTTGAAATTCTAGGATCTCAATAGGATAAATCCTATTTATCCTAGGATATACCTTGTTTATTTTCAATTGCCTTATTTGATGCAGGTTTGACATGTTAAAAATAAACAACTTGTAGAAGTCAGAACAAAAAACATACAAACATTTATGTGTTACAAATAATAGGAACTATATTCTTCCATAAATATGAATTCTGTAGGGAACATCAACTTTTCCTCTAATATAGAACCCACTAAGACCTTATAGTCTCAAGGATTTGTACAGCCAGACTATCCTTTCCTCTGGATCTTATTCTCTGTCATTGATAATGAATGTGAAAGGCCTGATTTGTAGATATAAGAAAAGTCATGCAATTAAGAAGTTCTGCTGGCACCAACTCCTCATTCTAAACTGACTGTCCTTCTCATAGTTGGTGAAAATAAACACGGAGCCAATTCATGCAGTTCTGTACTCAGAGAGACTTCCTTTGATTTGAGCAAGGCCTGTCAGGAGCATCTCTGTGCTGGAGGCAGCCATCACAGTGGTGCAAGACTTGTACCACCACTGAACTTCCCTGCCACGGAGGGGCATGGGCAACCACACGTGTTGCTAACAGGTGGTACTAGTCCTGCTGAATCTGCCCCTATTCCTGGTGCTGTGAGGAGATTCTTACAGCAGGATATGCACCATTTCACTTGAAGGCTGCACTTGACTCCGTGTCCAGTTGTAAAGATTACGGATGTAACTCTCCTCTACCTTTGCTCTAGTCCAAACGTAATCAATACCATTTATTACACAAGTGCTTTTGCATGCCTTTTAGATTTTGTAGCCTTAGAAATGAGAAATTTAACAGGAGATGAGAAAAAAAACCAAAAAACAAACCAACTCCCCCAAAATTACAAAGTCTAAAGAGAAAAAAGCTTATCTCCTCAAATCCATGCTTGAAAAATTCACAAAGGCCTGACCGTATTTTTCATTCAGCTCAACAAAACCAGTATAATTGTAAACTGTGCTGAAGTGTAAGGTGTGTAAAAAAATATTGCACTGAAAAATGGACAGGTAAAACATTTGGACAAGGACCATATCCAACCCAAATCTAGCCTTATAAGAAAATCAAACCTATATTCTCCATAGGCCGTCTTGGGTTTTGGCACTGCAAGTTCAGTATTATGGCCTCAGAGAATAGAAACAATCAACCAAAAAGCTAGAAGCAATATGCACTTAGAAATATTGCCTCAGACCTAGCTATGTAGCACGGTGCTCATGAGCTAACACATTCAACTCTCTTTGATTCAACAAGTACTTGAGTAATACCTTTGAAAAATTTTCCACAGTTTCAGCCACAGATTCTGGTTTTTTTCTGGAGAAAACTGAAAGTACAAACTATAAGAGCAAATACAGGAATTGCATCTCGTCATATTCCCTCACAAATTCTCACAATTATTGACTTGATGTGATATGCAGTCTCAAAAGTTGAAGTTGCTGTGCCCACCTTGAGGCAGAGTTTGGGTTCATTAGCTCTGTGATGGACGATGGACCAGAAGGTAGGGCACAGGGACAGTTTCAAGGAGGATAACTTGAAGTGTGAATATACATTACATCAGCTGTTTCTTAGTAATAAGCAGTGCATGCTCTCCAGAAAAGTAAATCAGATTTATCCCATCATCAAGAAGTAAACTGCCTCAGAAATGCAGCATTTATCATGAAAAGAGAACACACGTGTAAGTAATTACCGCAGAGTGTCTGTCAAGGTACAAATGTGCACTATGCTTTACTTTGTGGTAGGTTGTGTGCCCATAAAACCTGCTGTGTGACTCTCCTAAGGTAGAGAAGTTGACACTTGAGACTGAACCTGCTTTGCTGGCATTGTCACCTGCAGTGTCTGGAATACAAATCCAGCCAGGAAGTGGTGGATAAGTAAAAGGTAGAAGGATTTCTCAGTTTTTTATTAGTTTGATTCTTCAGATTACAGTAGGGCCAAGATTTCACCTGACTGTGCTAAGAATGATTTTTTCTGATCTTGACTCTATTTCTGTTCAGGATATGGGTAGACAGTCATAAGCAAATGATTTACTATTCCTCAATAAGACGGTACTCATCAGCTACGTCTCAGTAAGTGAAAGGCAGCGCACTGTTAGTCTGAGCTCATTATGTAGTAAAATAAGTTTGCATGTACCACTTCTTGGGGGATAAATACAGGAGATAAGTTGAGAAATGTACTGTCTAACCAGGCATCATGCATAAAAGACAGGTGAAGAATGTGCATGGAACAGAATGGGGTGCTTTGACAAAGGATCCTATGGTCTCATGAGCTCCTAACCCAAAACTTGTTTTGGACTGAACTTTTGAGGATAAAAATTAAACAGAGACAGGGCATCATTACACTTATTTGGGGTAAGCAGACTTGGGCCCAAGTTCATCCTGAATAATGCTGGAGAGAGACTGCCACTAGCAGCAAAGAAAACTAGGTGCTTCCACAGAGCAAGTTAACCTGTAATCCAAACTGCCCTCTGAAAGTGCTCTTCTCAATCTGTGTTGACTAGAAAATAGCAACTTATGCTCTTAATTTAAGTGACCACTTAGCTGCTTAATGCTAGCTTGAATAAAAGTGGACTAGAACCAAGAAAATTAACCAAAAGCACAGGTCACATTTTGTAAGGTATTGAATGGGATACCATGTCAGGCTTAATGCAGAGCAGCAGAATTTTAATAACACAGTGCCAAACTTGGAGCTTCTTCTCATAAGCAAATAAAAAATTGACAGCCATTATATCCTTCATGTCAATGGTTTTCAGAGAAAGACAGAGGAAATACGTCAAAGGTAAGAAAGCTAAGAGCTAATCACCGCTTTACAGCATTGGAGCACGACAGTAAACTTGTTCCTGGAGCAAAATGTGAGCCTAGCATAGAGAGATACAGAAAAATAATCTTCTTTGAGATTAGCCTGCTGCAATCCAGAAGAAGGACAATAGACAGGCAACAGATCAGTTAAGAGAAACATCAGCTAAGCAGGAAACACTGCATAACAGAGAAGGCAGGGATGTACGGCCACAGTGCACCAGCAATAAAATCAACATGTAAACCAATAGCAAGGAAACAAACTCTCCCAGATCATACCAAGTATCTGAAGAGAGTTGCAACAGCGCTAACTGACCTACCACAACTACAAAACATCATCCAGAACACCCTGCCTGTACCAGGATAAGGGGGACTCATGAAGATCTAGATACCTTCACACTGGAACTACCTTCAGCTGATGAGAAGATATATAATATAAACCGTATGGACTTCCAGTATAAAACCAACCAACACTATGAAAACGGTAGTAAAGTAGAAGCAAAAAGGAATATCCACAAAAATATGGATTGGAAGACCTGCCCAAAAGCCAACGCACTTGAGGTACTTCGATGTCTGAGAGGTTGTAGGAGATGGCACGGATGCCACGTCTCCAGATTGATAGCAAATTCTGGTCCTCAGTTGAATGCTTATTAGCATGAAAGTCACAACAGGCAGCAACTGTTCAAAATAAAAAGTAATAACTGAAACTCAGAGGAATAATCACAGGTTGAAAGCAGAAAAAGTTTGGAGATGGCCCCAGGAAGTCATTCTGCATTACAGGTAACATGAAACCTAATTGTTACTGCAGAAGCTCTGTAAATAACTCTTCTGATCCACAGCCAGATTAATTCAGGGAGCATTTTGCATACAGGCACATAGTACACAAAACAACTATTAACTGCATTCATTCCCCAGCCAGGACAGGGCTAAGTAATCTCCAACCATCCCATGCCACTGCTGCATCATAATTCAGTCATCAAGAGGTGCTTACAGAGTCAGGAGCCATCAGCAACCGCTACTGCCTGGAGTCAAAGCGTATCACCTCTGTGACACATGAGAGCATCAAAGGCTCATAAAGAGAGTGCCCCCAGGCCACTCCCAAATTCAAGTCTTCTGTGTGGCAATACCGCTAAACCACTGAGATGGCTTCACTTCAGCTGTCAGAACTGGGGTGTTTTGCTGTCTGTGTGTAAAAACACCATTTTCAGGCTGTCTAAAAAAAATTAAATTCTAGCGAGAGCAGGGAAAAAGAAGTGCAAAATGATGCTTCCACCTCACATAGCAAACCTCTCAAACTAATCAGTCATAGGGAAGGCCAGGTGTCATTTTTGACATATTATTTAGCATCTCTCTCATTGTTTTATTCTTTTCTAGACAGATGCTGTTTTACTAATTAAGGAAAACAAAATTTCCAGTCCTTGAAATTCAGGGGTGGCCTCCTCTGTGAGCCAGTGTTCCTGTTCTCCATGAACAATTTAAAAATAAAATCAGGTTGGGTTTGTTGTTTTGTGTCTTTTAATTGGTATCACTTTGTCTAGTGCACAAACGCACATGGCTGTAATTTAGTGAACTTCAGTCTTTCTCTTGTGGCAAATTGATAGGAAAATTTTATTATGAGTGGAACAATGACTACAGGGAGTGAGGGAGAATCTTTCAGAACTACACGTAATTCGGTTGACTAAATGCAATACTTGCAGTATATCAGTAGCTAATGAAAACAGTGCTGAATACTGGCAAAGCCTAAACCATTTCTGATTTCAGCTCCTGTCAAAAGGCCACTCCATAAATCATGCCTGAATTTTATTTAATGTCAGGAGCCAGTAATCTGACAGAGTGCAATGAGGTGTTCGGACCAAAAGATGTATACCAAGTCATGTGCTCCATAGGCTTTGTAATCACAGGGTCACATAATCCATCTATGGATTTTAATAAGTAACTTGTTATGTTCCTTTTAGTGTTAATTATTTTGCACATCCCTTGTTCTTGGTTTATTGACACTATTTTAATATGTTTATCATATAAAATTACCTGTATAGCCAATCAGTATTTATTATAAATGAGTTGCCTGTGGAGAGATTCTGTTATTTCCTTTTCATGCCAAAACCTAAAAGACAAAACAGGGTCAGCATCACATTAGACCCTGATTATTTTTGAGATGCAGCAAGTCTCCACCAACCTTATTAGTGACACCAAGGTCAGAGTTGTTGCTGATTTTTGGTCTGTAATTTTCAACTGATTTTTCTTTTTTTTTTTTTTTACTGCTTTCCTTTACACACCTGTAGAGGACACAGATCCAAAACAGTCTGGAATTCATCCTGCTAGCTGCTGCTAATCTGTAAGGGAATGCACAAGCTCCCTGCAGGAATGGGATCTAAATACCTAACCATCAGCTGTACAGAAAACAATACAAATCTTACTTAGTTGACAGAAAAATGTGGGGTTTTTTGTGGTTCCAAAAGCTATCACTTTGCCTCTTTATAAACTGTGATGCTTACTTACATTTTAAAGGAATTTTAATTAAAGCACATGCTCCTAAACATTATAAAATAAAATAACAACACATTTTCAGAAAATATAAAGTTTCAGTAAAACCCATACCCCTTTAACTACCCATTCTGCAATAAGAATGTTTTGTTTCGTCCTCCTAACTGAGCATGAAAAAGTATTTTGTGTTTCTTGGAGGAAGATGAGTCTGATCAGTCTTATTTTGAACCCTGGTTCATTCCTTTTACTCGTGAGCATTTGCACAATTTTATTTAGTTGCTCCATGAATGTTTGTTGATAAATTGTTTCCAAGCCCATCCACTCGGCAATAGAACAGTAGTTTTTCAGAGGGAGAAAGTGGGCGGAATCTTTACTAATGCCTTCCTGCCTTACTTTGAACATTTGTGCTGTCAAACTCATACCTTTGCACCAAGCACTACGCTCCAGCAGTTGCAGCAGAGACAGAGTAGGCAGCAGCTATGCTAGAAGTGTTCATGTTAGGACTTTACGCTTGTTGGATCAGGACTGGCATAAACTCATATTCTTGAAGCTCTCTACTGCTGGCTGGCTCATTAACACAATGATAATATACGAAGGCAAGTATAATTATTGCACCACTTTAGAAATAAGTGAGAAGTTCAAATTTCCTGCACTGTTCTTCCCCTCCTCCCCCAGACAGTCAGGAGGCTGAAGGAGTTTTTAATTGCAACATTGCAAGCAAGGAATGAACAAATGTCCTCATAAAATAGTTACTCAGTGTTTGTGAAAATAACACTGAGAATCTGTCACAAATAATGGAAAACTGTCAAATGTGAGAAAAGGTAAAATCCACAATCACATAGCCTTTGGAGTTAGAGGGCTGAGCTCCACAAGGAACAGGTAGAAATACAACTATGATGCTTCGTGCTCACGCCGCACAGAGAGCTTGGCTGGAATAAGAGCTTCTTTGCCCTGGCAAGGTTCTGGGCTAATCATATATCGATGCAACGATATCGTTCCTTCAGCTTTCTGACTTGCTCCTTCAGCACAGGACTGGTTCCTTCTCTTGTTCTTCTATAGACTCATGTGCTAGAATCCAGGTATTCCATTAATTTCTGATTGTTCTGCTGTTCCTTAATTTAGACTCATGAGCGTGTGGTGTTATTATCCTCCAGGCAAGATGGCATTTTAAAAATCTTACCTTAGCCCGTATCCCACTTTTCTACTGTGCTTTCCAATAGTGGTATTTCAGGGAAAGACCTGCTGTAAGGGAACTGGGGGAGAAAAAAATGAAAAATTTCCTTGGTTTTGCCCAGTTGCCTATTCTTAATTCAGCACGTTGTTCCACGTCCACGAGAGAATAAAACCTTGATAACATCCTGCTTTTTGTTAGCAAAACTCTTATACAGCTACTTTCATGGAGACAGTGATCAAAAATTGTGCCACGTGGCTTAGGCAACCAATGAAAAAATGGAAAAAATGAATAATGATGCATGTGGGGAACTGATTTTGCAAGCAGTCCCAGGCTCAGTGTTATTTACATTAAACACTCACTGAATGATCAACAAATTAATGAAAAGGAAAAAAACCCCAGCTCTGTGTGAATTAACTTCATATTAAGAAAAGATTCCTTTATTCTATCCCTAACCATATGTTTCCATTCTTTACAAATTCCTGGGCAAAACCCTGGGAAATAATTGACCCTGCATGTTCAGATTGCTAGTGCACATTAAGAGAGAAAGGTGGAACTGCAGAAGGGTTTGGTACTCCATCCTTCACAGCATAAAATTCACCTATGGAATCATAGAATAGTTTGGGTTGGAAAGGACCTCAAAGACCATCTAGTTCCTCCTCTCTTCTGTAGGAAGGGACACCTTTCACTTGACTAGGTTGCTCAAAACCCCTTCCAGCCTGGTCTTGAATGCTTCCAGAGATGAGGCATCCACACCTTCTCTGGACAATCTGTTCTACTGTCTCACTACCCTCAAAGTAAAGAATTTCTTCCCAGTGTCTAATCTAAACCTACCTTCTTTCAGTTTAAAGCCATATGCTGGTTTTGTCTGGGATAGACTTAATTTTCTTCACAGTAGCTAGTATGCTGTGTTTTATATTTGAGCTGGGAACAATGCTGATAACACAGGGATGTTTTCGTTAGAGCTGTGCAGGCTTACACAGAGCATTTTCTGTT
Source organism: Pseudotriccus pelzelni (assembly GCA_035584735.1). Lineage (NCBI taxonomy): Eukaryota > Metazoa > Chordata > Aves > Passeriformes > Tyrannidae > Pseudotriccus > Pseudotriccus pelzelni. The sequence goes on along the minus strand of JAWMRA010000161.1, from coordinate 33,542,075 downwards.
TCTCATCCTGCCAATGAGGGCACTGGAGATGCACAAGAAGCTGAGAGGGGACACAGCCAGGACAGCTGACCCCAACTGGCCAAAGGGATATCCCACACCATATGGCCTCATGCTAAGCTTATAGAGCTGGGGGAAGAAGGAGGAAGGGGGCTTGATGGTTCGGCATGATGGCATTTTGTCTTCCCACGTAACCATTACACATAATGGAGCCCTGCTCTCCTGGGGATGGCTGAACTTCTGCTTGACCATGGGTAGGTCACAAAAACAAAACAATCCCTTGTTTTGCTTTCTTTGCGTGCACAGCTTTAGCTTTCACTGTTAAACTGTCTTTATCTCAACCCATGAGCGTTCTCACTTTTACTCTTCCAGTTCTCTCCCCCATCTCACTAGCAGGGGGAAGGGAGCAAGCAGCTGTGTGGGGCTGAGCTACCAGCTGGGGTTAAACCACAACAGACGTTGCCCCTTGTCCCATGGCTATATGCACTGATAAAGAGTTCCTCTCCATCTATCCTATGGGCTCCCTTTATGTACTGTAAGGCTACTTTTAAGGTCTCCTCAGACCCTTCTCTTCTCCAGGCTGAACAACTCCAACTCTCTCAGCCTGTCTTCATAGGAGAAGTGCTCCAGCCCCCTGATCATCTTTGTGGCCCTTCTCTGGACCTGCTTGAGCACATCCACATCTTTTTTGCACTGGGGACTCCAGAGCTGGAGACAGTATTCTGGTGGGAGTGGGTCTCACAGGGGACAAGCTGGAAGAGCAGAATCATCTCCCTCAACCTGCTGGCCATGCTTCTTTTGATGCAGCCCAGGGTACACATGGCTTTCTGGGCTGTGAGTTCACAGTGCCAGCTCATGTCCAGCCTCTCATTCGTCAGTACTTCCATATCCTTCTCTGCAGTGCTGCTCTCAATAGGCCATGATCCTCGTGGGATTTCAGAACAGTGAAAAGCTTTTCACAATACCATGGTGGCTGATGCTGCTCTTCAGCAGCACATCTCCCTTCACTGACTTGAGAGAGAAAAGACATCTTTTGGCAAGCAAAGCACCTTCAACTATGCGCTTTCTGAAATGCAGGGTGCTTCCTCTCATAAGTACTGCGCTGAAGCCACCATGATGATTTGTCAATATATTTATTTCTTTACCTGGGAAGTTTTCCCACATTTTCATTTTGCTTTCTTGAGATAGTAGGCTAATGTTAACTCATGGCACCATTGCTCCCTCACTAATAGCTGTTAAAGTTTTTCTGCTTATCAGTGTTTTTCAAGCAAGTTCATAACTTGAGAGGTCAACTTTAAGCAGACTGAAACATTAGCTTATAGTGACAAATATAAAAGATATGTCTAGAAACACATGGAAAATGTGGGAAATATCTTGCTGTTGTTTACCTTGTGAGGTAGAAAAAGAGGAATAAAACCTGCTCATGTTCCCAACTAAATACTAGAATAAAGCAGGTCTCAGGCAAGGGCTGGGACACAGCAGTGAGTATGAATAGTCAGCAACAATGATTATGAGTCACATACAAAGAAGGGAATATGTTTTCTACTACAATCACAATAAAACAATGAAGCAGGAAATGGAACTTGAAGCAAGCACAGCAAAAATGTTCTGAAATAGAAATTTTAAAGCACTGCTTTCTCTATTTTCTCTGCTGATAGGTTTTTGTTTGGGGTGTTTTTTTCATTTTTTATCAAAGGAGAAAATCTGGAATTGTTCACACTGGGAAGAAGATATGTTTCTCTCTTCACTGGTAATCTATAAGATCTCCTGCAAAAGAACTGAAACTGTGACTAGGAAATCCCCGCCTGTCACGAAAATTCTCTCATTCTGACATTTTTCTATTTCCAAAGCTCTCCAAACCATGTGAACCTGCAGAAAACATAATTAAAATCCATCTCAAAAACTTGTATTTTCATTTATGAACTGTGAACTATTTATATTAACAATATGATTTCACTCCAGTGTGAGGTGTCAGATAAGTATTACTAGACCCTTTCTCTGGCAGAGGGGAGAACTGAATTAAAGAGGAATTACCTCTCAGAGCAGTGACTTACATGTTTTGAATCTCAAGGATAAACCAAAGAGAGCTATTAGAGTATGTCACACTGGGAAAAGTAAAAAAGCTTAACCTTTTGGAAATTCTTCAATGAAGGGTCCAGGCCCGGTGCTATATACTTACATTCCTTCCCTACACTGTGTTTCAGGCTGAGACAAGTGGAGGGAACATAAATGAGGAAGCTGTTCTCAATTCACAGGGACCTGCCTTAGGTCCCTTAGACACAGGTCTTAGAGAACTGAGCAGGCCAGCATCACTGACTATCAAGAAAAAAATGCCACAGAAGAGATGCCTCGGGTGGGGGAAAAAAATGTAGGAGAGGAAGAAAATTCACCTTTATTGTGTGTTAGAGACTTAAATACTTGAACAAATTTACACGGTCAGACTGTGTCATAATCAGAAACAATTTCCCTGTCTTCCAGGCACTGATTTAACTAGCTATTCCTAGGAAACCTCCAAGGAAAAACTCCCCCAAGACCAGCAAGGCAGCAACAAGGCCCTGTGGCTATATTCTGGAGTTCTCCCTCCTTTCCCTACCTACCCTGCAACTTGGCAATGTCTTGGCTAACACAAACGAACCTTCAAATATAAATAGTAAAATATTAGCAACTTTCAGACAGTTTCTTTTGGGTGAACAGTAAAGTCTTGGCAAATGTCTTCTCAAGCAAGCCCAGTGAGACTTACTGCTGTCACTGGGGAACCAGTCTCTGGTGAGTCCTTGCCTCCAGTACTAGCCCAAGAGAAAGGGGACATTCTAAATTAATCTTGGTGCAGAAAAGAAAATTAATGTGAGGGAGGGGAGATGTTTCCAACACTTGGAGTCCAATGGAAAATTTACTATGATAACAATATATTTCCTGATTACAGGATGCTTTCTGTAGGTTTGGTTTCACCTAAAGGATAAACCTGCCAAGCAGAAAAGTGAGCAAATACAGTGAGCAAATTATAAATACTTCTGCAGTGCAGAGAGACCTGTGGCCAATGCATGATTTGTAGACAGTGGGATTTCTTTTCCACTCTCTTGATGGGTGAGAGAAGGATAATGAAAATCCCAATTATTAAGATGAATGGAAAGCTTTGTTGTATATCTGAATAGAGTAATGAAATGATTGGTGATTTCTGAACTGGGGCTGCAGTGTGTACACTGGGGATGACCATATTCCTCTCCCCTTCCCAGTGAAGCTGACTACCTGCCTATTTTTGTGTGAGTTTATTTGAATTACACAAACTTGGTACATTTCTTTATTGTTCTTCATTAAATGTAATCAGGAATATGAATTAGATATGACAACACTTCAAAGAAATACGTGTCCTATAATAGTACAGAGGAGATCCTGATTTCAGACTTCCTTCACACAGTAAAATGATGAGGTGCAAAGGAGTTAATACAGTTGAATTAAGGGTTTTCTATTAAATCTCTACTGAGTTGGTAGTCCTTTCCTTTCCCCTTTCCTCCCTGGTTTGTTGACTTTTAAAAGACCCTGGTTGTTATTTGCACAGTGTTTCTGGTAACAGCATTACTTTGAGCAAGAATTACTCTTTCCAGAAATGCTCATCTGACACAACAGGGGACAGAGGCATGATGGCTATGGTAGTTGAAATTGTAATTGTAGTGTCAGAATAGTCATTTCACCAATCGGTCCCAACACTTCTAAACATGGGAAGCTGGCAATGCTGCCTCTCTTTCCAAACACAAGTGGTGCAGTCGCACACTCAGCACTGATACATCCAGCTTCCTCCCACACCCCTAATTCCAGACACAGAGACCTTTTTTTTTTTTTAAACTTGCACCAGTATTAATCAGGAAAACTGCGCTAAAGCCAGTGATGTTTCACCAGCAAAAGCAAAATTGCAAGTTAGTGGAAAATCAAGTCTTTTTGAAATTCATTCAACTTACTGTACAGTCCTTCTGGTTCAACCTGATGAACATGATTTTTGAAAGGGCCTCAACCTGGCCTCCTTTCCTAGAGGTGCAATTTTGCATCTGCAATCAGTTTAAACCACAATTTAATTACAGTCATAAACCTTGCCAATTACACATCCACATGCCTGATTTGTGAAGCAGTTGGGTAGTTAAGTAACAACATACAGGACTTGCATTGAAATTGAACTTTGAGCCTGGGTATAAAAGTTAGCACTGAAAATTGAATGTTATTTCAATTTTTCTATATTTTATGCTTGTCTCTTTTGGTTTTTACTTCCTGGAAGAAATGATGGTTTGACTGTCATAGCAGGGAGGTAAATTATCAGCTATATTAGATCTAGTTAGGGACAGAACTAGCTAGACACACTACTTGGAATGAACTTGGTTATATTTGTTAATATCTTTAGCAATGATGTTTCCACCATGGCCCATCCAAAATGTCATGGCTGGGAGATGAAACAGTAATAAAGGAAATTTTCCCTTAAGGCTAGCTTCAACCTATGACTCTGTATGACACTTTCAGTAGTCACAGATTTTCTAAGAAGAGGATTGTAAGGTACTACAACATGAAGTAATCTGAAAGTTGAAGCATGAAGTACAGTGTAAATAATTCACTTTTTGGAGAGAGTGGGGGCAGCTGAGCTTGTCTTAAGTGGGTGGATCCAGTAGATCTATTACTGGCAGTGGAGGCTGCATCAGTAAAATCCATCTTCTGATACAAAGTGTTTCTTCTTTAGACATGGTGACACTGTGTAGAAATAGCATATTCGCACAGCAGCTATTCATATTACATGTATAAATGTAAGAAATTGCTGACTAGAGAAAGGCTCTTTTGGTTCATCAAGCCTTTTCTCTCAGTATATTTCAGCCTTTTCTTTCAGTATGGTTCATCGTCAGCTCCCTGGTTTATCACTGTATCCTTCAGTCCTTTCTCTCCTGAGATAAAAACGTCCAGCTGTCTCTTAAACTCATTTAGATTACTTGCTTCACTGGCCAATTATTCCATATGTTTACTACTGTTTCAGGCAGAATTATTTTACTCAGTTCTCAGTTTACTCTTGAATTCCTAGATTTGTAATGTGTTTCCAACCTCCTGGACTAGTGATTTTAAGTATTTGTTCATCTTTTGCAATGTTAAAAATATATATAGAAAATTTTAGTATGCCTAGTTATTCTTTAGTATTCTTAGACACAATTAGATAAGTAGTCATCCTTTGTATGAGGAACAGAAATCCAGGCTAAATCCAGGACCTTAGCTTTCTTTTCCTCCTGTATTTATAGCCTCTTCTTTCAACGAGTCCCTCAAAGCTCTCAAACCAGAGAGATGTCTACTGACTCCTTGAGCCAGGGGCCCTCACTGAAACTAGCAGATTCATCTCAGAGGCATCTACCACTTATTTTCTTTGCCAATGAGAACAGTCCTATCCTTTCTGTTTTGTGAGAAATATTTTCTTAAAGAGACAATATCAAAGTTGAGATATGAGAGAAAGTGCAGTGGCTCCCAGATCACTTATCACTTTGTTATAGCGCTCTTCACAATGCCTGTATGATAGCTGTTACCTGTATGTTTTCTGCTATCTGCTCTATCTGTATGTTAGCTTCTGCAAATATCATTTGATGTTGCAACAGCAGCTGAGATTTCTCATGCAGGTTACTGGTCCTCCTAACTTCCTCGGCAAGGAAAGAGTTCCTTAGGCTTGATGAAAGTAGGGATGACATATTCTCCCTCTGTGTAAGAAGGGATGATATTCTCCTTAGAAGCTTATCTTTCATCAGAATGACACCCACATATAACTTCAGGTGGAATTTTGTTGCCAATTGCTAGGAATCAAACCGCATGGTTCAGTTCATGAACCTTTCACAAGCTAAACTCTGCAGCGTTTACAGACACATAATTAAAAAAAGAAATAGCTGCTGCAACTGAAAGTCTACCAAAAAATAGCACCTCCTTAAGAATTTGCCCAAGGGCTGAAGTCTGGGGTTTGGTTTTGGCTTTGGCACTTTTCCCCAAAATCAACATGCCTCCACCCTGTCTTAAGATTTAATTCTGAGTCTTGGTGACTGATCTAACTACCGTTGGGACTTCCTCATGAAACATGTGAGGTAGACTCTTTCCCGACTTACATAGTAAACATGAGGAGTAACACTGTTTGAGAAATCTCCATCACAAATGAACAATTTTTTGACTCATGGGTGCTTAATTTTCTATAGCACATTTTAATAATTTTCTGCAGAGGACAATTTAATCTGTGGACACAAGACTTGCTTTTTTACTTATCTTCTGTGGATTTGCTTGATGCAAGACCCTTTCCAAGGCTTGGTTTCCATGTACTGAACAACGTTTCCATATAGAAACAAAAATATAAAGAAATTTTAGGGAAAATTCAGTGAAAATATTCTTAGAAAACATTTTAATATTTTCCAGTCAGGAGCTATCCAGAAGAAGCCATCTGCTGCTTAACATAAGCAAAACCTTCATAGTTATCAGTTGGTTTTTGGAAAAGATCAATAATATCCCAAGCAAGTGATAAGTAAATATCTAAAAAAGGGTTTGCAACCTTTCCAATTTTCAAAGTTGTAAAATATTTCCCTTGAAGATGTATAGTGAATTTAAGCAACTAAAATCAGCTGGGATTTCAGTCAATTCTTACAGACTGCTCAGGAATAATCCAGAGATTCCCAGATGGCAGACTACAGGTTGAAAACCACTGATCTACAGATATCAGTTGGGTAATCCTCCTAAGGTTTTAATATTCAGCTAAACTTGAACACTGTCCAAATGGCAGTGTAAGATCAAGAAAGTCATGAGCACCTTCTTTATTTGAGATTTGTCATATATATCCAGACTGAGTGTATAATGATATAAAGCATATAAAAAAATGAAAATTAAAAATAATTCAGGAGCTGAGAATGTATAGTGTCTAAAAGGTTGTGCAGATATTAATTTTACAGAATTCCAAGGAAAGATAGAAGTAAAAAAGATAACTTAGTTTCTCCAATTTCAAATAAGGCTAACTTAGGAAAAAAATTATTTTTCTAATGCATATTTCTAATCTTTTCCTTATTTTTCCATTATTTTCTGTAGGGCTGGGGCAATAGTCAAAGTACAGCATTTAATCCTTATAGCAAGACCTCCATAAGTAAATATTTTCTGTCTCCAAAATAGTTATTCCTTTTAACGTGGTAGTTTACTAATCCCAAACATATTCTCACTATACTTCTTAAAAAACAGTAAATCAGTTAGTAATGAGTTAATTTTTAAATTAAGACTTTTTCCTTAAGCTTAGGTTTTAGGTTTCCTAAAAACCTAGAGCGTAGGGCTTCTTACCTGCTGTCAAAGTATCTGCCTATCTCCTGTCTCCTCTCAGAGAAAGAAACAAAAATAATTCTATTAGTTCTGTTCCTTCTCATTCAAACCAGTTATTTTCTTTAAGACATTACCTGGCCTGGAAATGGCAAAGTCTGAATTTCAAAGGCATATCAGACATGTGAGCAGAATTCTGCTCTTAAGGGTCTACGCAAAAACTTACAGCATTAACAGTAAGTACACTACGGGATACCAGAAATCTGGAGAAATGCCTAAACCTTTCACAAGTATTTTCTT
>JAWMRA010000161.1:33501994-33529494 GCA_035584735.1 Pseudotriccus pelzelni | reverse complement strand
GAGTTGACTGAGTAGGGTTTGAATAGGCATTAAATTAAATATGCATATGTTTTAAATGCACATCATTCATTATACAGCAAAATGAAACTTTCAGGGGGTTTTGATGCTGCTTACAGATCACCCTACCTAAACACTCCAAACAAAACTGAATTTCTGCTATACTGACATTACATTTTAACATAGAAAGCTCTTGCACCTCTACTTCAATAATTTTTTTTCTCATGTTTCCAATGCCCTACCTACCATTCTGTAGAAGAAATAATCAGTCATCTGGAATTAGTTTTTTTAAGAAGACTGAATATTTAATTTTCCATTATCTACACTTTTAAAAGCAGGCACTGTTTAATGCCATTGATGAACTGACATTTAGCAAAGCAACATCACTTCACAGCAAAAAGGGTTAAAGAGATCTGTATTAATATAGAAGTCAAGCTTTTAATATTCTGCAAATATTAACAAAGAAAGATGATAATGTTGAGTTAATATGGGTTAAGGATAAAAAGAAAATAAATTTTTCTGATTGCTAAGTGTTGACACTTTTTTGGCTAGGCCTGCAGCCTTTTCTTGAAGGCTGTGTAATTACAGAAGGCTTTTCCCCTCCTTCCCCCTCCTGCTTCTAGCCCACATTAGTAATGACCCCTTCACTGCTTCAAAAACCACTAATAGTCTTCGGCAAAGGCAAGAAAAATGAACAGGATAAATTGGAATCCACAGTCAGTAATTTGCATCATATGAGGCTGCTTTGGCCACTCACACTCATTCCTGGCCATCAATCGTGCGCTGTCAGGTGCTGCACTCTGCCACCATGATAAATATTCCTCCTAACACTCTGATTCGTCCAAACAATGTAATTGTCCTCTATTCTCCTCTCGGTAATGGAGATAATGAATGACTGCACAAACAAGAAGGATTGCTCATCACAGACACAGGGGTGGCTTCAAACCGAAAAGCCCCGAGTACAAATTTTAATTGACTGAAAACACAGGTTGAAAGAAAAGAAATCCTGTCTTCCATTTCCAGGCTTTGAGACAATCACTTCTGAGCATTCCTCTTCTGGGTTGGGGGGTGGGATCTTTATCCTGAACGTGGGCCCCCAAAATCGGTAAAATGAGACTAGAAAATCCTGCCCTTGGAAAGCAGCCACAGAAATGCTGTCCAGTATGCAATTCATGTAAAATAACTCCTCACTTTAATTGTGTTTAATCCCAAACTGCAAGGAGCTGGTGTTATGAAAAAAAAACAACTCTCCTCCAAATGGAAACAGTTCCATCCAGTTAAATACTTATTATACTGCAAGGAATAGCATGTTTTTAAAATTTCCGTCAAAATATAACCACACATAAAGTGAATTGCATTCAACAGCAGAGAGTGTGATGGAAATCAGTGAGCCTACTCAGTGTGATAGCCATCCTGGAGCTATTAAGACATTTGAAAATTGGTACACACAAGATCAACAAACACTTAAAAGCCGAGATCTTATCAAAATTCACCTTGCACAGAAGGCTTTTATTATTCCTAATTAAGAGTGAGGGACAATAGCACAACAACTCCAACTTATTTAAATAATGTTCTACATTTTGGGGAAGAGAGAGAGAAAAAAACTGGTGTTGTTTTCTGTTGATTTTTCCCCCCTTCAACATCAATGATTCTACGGCTTTTAAATGTGAAGTGGACTGTTTATCTGAAAGTGTCCTGGCAGACTGCCACCATATTTCTAAGATTAAAGAAAGGATTGAAAACAATCAGCTTTCCGAGGAACTGAAACCAGGACAATATGTTTCTGATTAATTTACAAATATATGTATATATTTAAGGCTAAACTACAGAACCAGAAAATTCCTACTAGTTAGTCTATCACAGGCATTCTTACACTTTATTAGAATAGACATCATATTGAAATAATAAGCATGGGAGGCCTTCATTTCTTCTTTGATCTATATTACTAAATGTCTGACTGGCTCAGATTTAAAATAAACTTTGGTATGCTTGCACTTGAAAACTGGAAAAAGACCACAAGTAATAATTTGTTGTCAGTTTCCATATTCTTTAACTAAAAGCTATAGTTCAGTCTGTACACTGCTGGAGATGTCACTCTAGTCACACTTGCGGTGGCTAAACTTTCTGGCAGGAATACACTCTCTAGAATCGTTGCAATGACGATAGATCACTTCATCATCATGAAACTAGCTGAGAGGAATTAAAGGTATGGGTCACAGCTTTACCTGCTTTGCAAATCTCTTGCAGGTGACTGTCATTATAGCCTTAAAAACACAGATATGTAATGAAGAAGAGTACCACAGAGCTCCTTTTGCTCTGAACATCTAAGGGTTGTGATTTCATTACCCAAACCCTGCCAAATGCATTGCAAATGTGCAGGCAAGATCTTAAGCTATTTAATAATGGCTTTTCAGTGTTGTTCTGTGTGATTTAAAGGTATTTTTTTCTGTGTAAATGGGATCAATTTGCTTTGAATAAATTAAAAGATAATAAACAGTTGTCTTTATGTGCCATCTCTGCCCAGCACAGTTGGATTTGGTTTTAGACTTGGGAGTTTAAGTATATATAGGTAATAATTTTACTCAGACTGAGGTAGAGGTTATAGAGTTTCATATAAGATTTATTTTCTTATTTAGAAAGCTAAATTCAGAGGAAGGAACACAGATGGAAGTTTCTAATCAGGAGGTGAAAGAATCTAAATTATTCACCCTTAAAAAGCATAAAGAGTACAAAATACTAGGGATTGTTTCAAAAGGCAGTACTAAAGAATACACTGACATCCTTTAACTTTTCTCAGCCTACTAAAAGCATTCCTTAATTGTCTGTTTAAATGTGAATCTCAGTAAGAAATGAGTTAACACTCACAAAAAAGGACAGAGCTTTGAAAATCTCACCACCTCTAAATATGGTCAAATAGCAGTGCCGCAAAACACCTTGTCCTCTATTTACAGATGATAAGGGCGTGCTTCTGACACAAGACTGAGCTCCAAAATGGGTGCGCTTCTCATTCTATGTAATGACTGCAACTCATTTAGGAAGGAGAGAAACCACTTACATTTCAGAGTTTTCAACCTTCAACAGCAACAGAAAGTGCTATGAGCACATACCCTGACAGACTATGCATTGGTAGGGTTTTATTTAAATCATGGTCCTAGTTACCTAAGATGTCACGCATCTCATCACATCAAAATCTTCTCAGTCTCTTGAATGTGTAATGCCACTCTGAACGGTGAAGGAGAAGGGGGACCTTCACATAGAGAAACGCAGAACCAAGATTGCTTTTAGAAAAGATTGAGGGTATCTCCTGAACCAACTTTAAATAAAGCTTCCCAGTTTGATCTAGGTTTCTTAGAATAAATAGCCTTCTCTGTTACGGGCATAAATGCTGCCAGACACATTGAAATGGTTCTGAAGCACTGATGCCTACATTCTGAGCAGAAAGGTTGTTATTACATCTCTGTTAATTCCCAGAGAAGACTACCCATATAAAAATGGTGAGGACATAGTAAAGCACCTGGACAGACAGACTGAGCTGGAGAATCAGAGTTGTTGTGGATGATCTAACACCAACCATACCAGCACTTGGTAGTCCTGGGCCTTCCCTATCAATAAAAAATAGCCATACTTTACTACTGGATAGTGTAAAGCTGATTTGAGCCATATTCTGCTAGTTGAACTAAAGCAAGGAGAAATTACAAAACAAAGCTAGAATAGATATGAAACGCGGGCCTAAGCACCGTCTCTATGATATTCTTGACTCTTACTGGCCTGATGAACAAAGGACTAGGAGAACCCACTTTTCTGTGTTTTGCCACTTTAAAGACATCAGGTAACACATTCAAAGAGACAAGCTGATGTGCTAAGGAAGTTCAATATACATGAGAGGGTTGCTGATGACATATGGCTGCTTTTAGACACAACAAAAAAGAAAGATGACCAGATGTGTGGTTTGCAGGATGAAAGCTTAAGAAGCTCATTTACAGGAAAAAAAGAGATATTCTAAGGAAGAGAAGAAGATGATTAATAAAGTAATAACATGCAGTATTGTGGTAAAAAAATTCCCATCATCTCAATGGAAATAGAACAATGACAGAGAACCATATTCTCCAGCCCTGTAAGAAGAAAAACATTTTGTAACCTCTTATGCAAATTTTCCCCCTGAAAATATTTCTTCAAGGAAAGGAGGGTGAGAAGCTCATACAGTAATTTTGAAGATGGTGACTATTCCCATGTAGACAAGAAGGGTGACAATGAGCATTATCACTCACCAAATACAGTTTGGCTCTATTTTCTGGGAAGAACAGGGTTTCTGGTGAAAATGTTAATATATTACTCTTGTCCCAATTTCCTGCAAAGCTATCAAACATTTCAGGGGTTTTGATACATCACAATAAACAGACCCTTTGATTCTGGTCTTTTAATTCAGAATTTTCAGGCAGAGTTCCCTGAAAGTAGGATAAATAATGGGATGGCCTGATATAATGAATGGAGAAAACAATTCATGTAGAAAATGGAAGAATATCTGACAAAGATGGTAAGAAATTTAATGGTGCACTTTGTAGATAGCACCCAATTAAAAAAAAAACCAACCAAACAAGAAAATGTAGCAATTACTGTTTTATAGGAAAATATTAAGGTTGCAATTCATAAGACTAAAGTTAGCTGAGATCACTGGAAATATTTCTGTTGCAGTTGTGGGACAGAATGAACTACAGAAGAGAAAGTTAGACTCAAAGTTAGACTTAAATTTTGCAGATAGATTAAAAATAGGTAAATTTGGTAGCTATGGAAAATAATAAATGATACAGACAATTTTAAAAATACATTTTAGATAACGAGGAAGTACTGGAGAGAGGAACAGTGATATTGGAAAGATGGCTTTCAGGTCAGTCTCCATGTATAAAACACAATGCTTAATAATAAAACCAAACAGTATTACAGCAATTTTCTTCTCCTAGATATTATATGATATCTTCTAGATGTTTGGATATAAAACCCTATTTCCGTTGAGTCAGTAAGAGTTTTGCCATTATCTTCCTTAGAATTTGATTTGAAGCCAAATTTAAGAAACTTAACCTTTCAGTAAACATACCAAATTGTTACTTAAGGCTTAAGTAACAATAGAAAATCTGTATTACAGACAAATATTGAAGAGTTTGCTGTAATATTTCACAACTATTGCAAAAAAAGACTGAAAAGACAACACGGAATGCATATTTAGAATAAACAGATATAGCCCAACATGAACTAAAATTAAAGACACTAGTTGCAGACCATAATCTATAATGAAGCTAAGGCAGAGAGTCTTTCAAACCACTGAACAATCAGTTTAGTAAAGTAGTCTCAGAAGTAATGAAGGAAAAAATAATATTGTAACTGCCGAAGTAAAAGTCATAATGAGAAGGTCCAACAAGGATGAACAGAATTAAGCTATAAGACAGAAAAAATACTTATAAATAGTTGACTCATCTAGAATGAAGCTTCTTATCAAGTTCTGCTTTGTTAATCTCTTGAGAGAGACCTGGAGCAAATATGGGTGATGAGAATGCCCCGCATTACTAAATACAAACTGAGAAAACAAGCAGCATTACTAAAAGTAGTGTCCCTTTCATTAATACTAGGAGGCAGAGCTGTTAATGGCTTAACAAAACAGAACTGTCTGTTGGGCCTCAAATTTTTCTTCTTCAAAATGTTAACCTTTGCCTACCAACAGGCTTATCAAAAATCTCTATTTATGCTAAAGATCAGGCCCATCAGCACAATTTGGAGGGAAATATCCATTGCTGATGTTATACAGTCACTGGTTTTGATGTAAGGTACTCCAAACAAAGGGTTGTAAATACCAGATCCAGGTATGTGACAGTTCTCAAATTTTGAATTTATTAATTTCCACAATGTTTTTTCACACTCAGACTACTGGCTTTGACTGAGTCGGATGATCACGTAATACCAGATTTTTTAGTTAGTCTTTCCAAATTGGAGTAGGACTTTTTGAGTCTTATAGACATGTTTAGCAATGGAACCACAGTATGGTTACTGCTGTCTTTCAGCCATCTCACTGAAAAACTATTTTTTCAAGACTGGATAAGCTAAAGAGCCTCAGATTCCGTATTTGAAAAGTTCAGGACCACATAAGGATTTTCACAAATCTGGTCCCAGACAATCCCAGTGCCCTGCCTTGCAACATACCCAGGGAATCTGTTCCTACAGGGCTGATTTAATTGAATTTGAACCCCTATCTAACCTACAGAGCTGGTTCTTTTTTGATTGCCCTAAACCAAATTCTTACAGAAAATAGTTTAGAAATGCATTATGAAAGAATGCAGGGTTCACAAAGCCATAAAGATAAAGCCGAGTTTCATTTTTTCTGCGCTATAGACAGGATTTACAATTGAGAGGGAAAAAACCCATGTTCACTATGAATGATAATGGGCAAACAACTAGTATATTCAATCAGTAGCTGGCTTCTGTTAGCTGGGATAGAGAACTGCATAAATCAAGGATTCAAGGAAATACAGAATAGGGGTAATATAACATGTAAATGAGAACAAACATGACCATGAAAAGATTAGATACTTTAAATACCCAAGAAATATTTTCTTAATGATTTCAAAGAAGGGAAGATTCAAAATTAATCCAATAAAAACATGTTGAACTCCAGAAGTATGAGTGTTAAATACATCTCCATCCTGTAAAAGAATATGTAACATGTTGTGGATTATCTAGTGAAGCATCCATTACTGAATGTCCAGAACAGTTTTCTGAACTTCAGCAATACATTGCAAAGCCTAATTTAATGAGGAAGGCAACAGGGATTTATGACAGTGAGGTCTTTCTTAATTAACTTCCCAGTGTTGTTAAATAATGTTATCACTGGAGCAGAGGAATGGAAATGCCATAGATATTATCTCTTTCAGTTTTATTACTGCACACGATATAATTTCAGATTAAAGACTATAAAGTAGAAAAATGTCTCATAAACAAGTAACAACAAGTGGTGGGTTAAGCTGCAAAGAGTGAGGAGTCTCTTTGTACTTTTATACGTAATTGAGTTAAGCAACAATATTAGATAAAGCTAGAAATACAAAAGATTCATGCACTATTAGGCATGAAAGGTATGTTAAAGGGCCAACCTACTACCCCACAAAGGTAACAGAAGTTCTCTGAAGACTTCAGTGGAAGCTGGATTTTAAATTTATTAGTCTTTACTGATTAATATAGAAAGCCATTATTTTGTTGAGATGCAGACGCTGTTACAGAAATGGTGAAAAATGGTGTATAAAGTTGTAGTTGATGTTTTCTGAATCATCTTGATATAGTACAAGTGAAAATATCAACAAGCACAAAAACATGTATTGTTACCTCCCTCACCACCGTCTTTCTAGATCAAAGTTCAACAAGCTTTGTTAGGGGTCTTTAATTTATTAACCTACAATCCTTCAAGTTCTACTGTTTTGTGGATCTTGGGCTCATCTTTTGCTTCTGCTTTAATTCAGAGCTATTGTACACCCACCAGGCTAAATAAAATCAGCAAAGTTCACCAGTACATAATTTGGTTTTTTTTTTTTTTTTCCTTTACTACAAAGGTGGAATAGGCAGGGCCAATCACATCAGAAATGTGATGTCAAATACTCTGAAGCTTTTAGAACATAGGCACAGGTAAAGTTCCAAGTATGGAGGTTAAAATCTACTCTGCAATTGATGTGAATTAGGTACTGATACTGCAAAAATTGCAATACATCTATCATAGAAGAAAAGCTAAGCTACCCAGAACTGATGTCTTCAGCACCAAAGCTTATAAACCAAGAGAATTATGCAACTGGCTTGGAAAAATAATACTACGATTTAAGCTATGTTATGTTACAAATAGAAAGTTAGATTTGTTACACATATTTTGTGCTGTGTCCTGGCATTGATACTTACACTGTGCTATTAAGCAGCACCTTATTCCATCTGAGAACACTTTGAGTTTCATTGGCTTGCACACAGAATAAAACACTAATCAGTACAAGAAAGGTCTGGCTCTGAGTTTGGCTCATAGACAGAGGACCAGAGAGAGAACTTTGTTTTGGTTAGTCTCTGAGTAGGAGACTTTGAATTTCCTTTTTACCTTACATCTGCTGAGCTAGTTTATTACAAAAGAAATGGGAACTATGGCAATACATAGCTCCAAGTGTCTCCCATTCATACCATAAATATGTGAGGCCATGGCTCTGGGCAAGCTTTTCAACACATTCAGTAGCAGGATTTGATAGAATGCAACAGCTAACTCTCATTGCACCTCTTAATTTGCTTGCTGGAACTTGGCAATTTACCTTTTAAGAGCCACGGACCAAGTGGATATCTGTTTGGCATGCACAAAAGTTCTTTTCAGGGATCTAGTGAAAGGGTAAGGTATGGTCTGCAGCTTAATGAAGTTATAAGCTAGTGACATATCTTGCCAGAAAATTTGCATGATCTACTATATGGAAATAAAGCTAGTCATCACAAAATAAGGGATTATATTTTAATTCTTAATATAATTTTAAAATTTGCATATATATATATGTGCTAAATCTGCAAAGCAAAGGCAATGGCTGCAACAACTTTTGTAGTACAAAGACACCACAATAATAGTGAAACCCTGAACCACTCATATTTAAGACCAGGATTACTGAAGAGTTCATTCAAATTTTGGCAAACATTGTAAGACTTTTGGTTGTAGTGCTGCAACTGATGCTTTCAGGTGGCAACTAGGTGAAACTCCTGTGGTTCAGGCTAAATCTCATGCAAAGTCTGAACTCAAAGACGAACCCTAAGCCATGTATTTACATAGAGTTACAAACATTTCCAAAATTCTGCAAAGGGAAACAGCAACTCAGATCTTCAAAGGATATCTGCTTTCCATAGCATACGTAGATTTTGTTTGCAATTGCCTCAGTGAGGCCAGAAGAGAAGACTATGTCCTCTTTTCACCTCTGGGTAGAATTGCTAACGCAAGTGAGCAATTTCTGCACTGGCAGCTTGCGCACAGGGTTTTGAAATTCCTGACAGAAGCAAGACCTGGAACCTTGTCTCTTTGAGGAAGCAAGAGTTTATAATGGGTGATAGGAAGTAATAAAAGAATGTTAGTAGGTAGCATTGATATATCGAGCCAGTGGTCACTGTTACGAGGTTTAGAGCAGAAGTCATGAGGTTTTATGGTTTGGGGAGGGGGAGGTGAAGGGCTTTGAATTGAAATGGCCCTTTTGCACATGGGTTTTCAGAATATGGGTCTAAAAAGAATAAAGCATCTGAGAAAGCATTGTATCTGATTTGAAGCATTTATTAGTGCTCGTGCCTATTTTTTAATGTGATATGATTATGATTACATTTAAATTTAATCAGCTTCTGAAGAGTAGCTCAGGTATGTGAGGTGAGAGGGCAAATACACGGATGAGGAAGTAGCTTTGCAAAGCATTGTTGAGGTCAGGAGAAACACCGATGCTAATGCAGCGAGACACGGGGTTTATTTTGGAAAAGGATTTAGCTCAGTCTCAGGTAGACAATCTGGAACAGAAAAGTGAATCTGAGGGAGGTTATAGTAAAAGGTGGTTGAGAAGCAGGGAAGGGTTTTAGAGCAGGAAGTGAGGGTGTTGGGAAAACCCATGGCCAGAGGGACTGAGAGGCTGGTTTTCAGAGTGCTGGGGTGGCAGTGCCAGGGAAGAAAGTGTCATCAAATCATATTAGGGTTTGACCAACACCTGGGCATCTCTGGTTTGTTTCAGAATTCTTCTGTAGAGTTTGAATTAATTTATACATAGGCCTCAGGCTTTAGAAAGTATTACAAGCAATTTATAATCTCAGTTATTTGGCTCTTGCATTTTTTTCCCATTTCTCTTTGTATTTGAACAACTTGACAGTAGACTTAGATGTAAGGATATACACTACACATTGATGTTCTGCCTGCCACTACCACTGAGCACAGTATGCTGATTTCCACAGGCTTAAAACAGCAAAAGCGTGAAAACACACAGATACACACACAACCCAACACATACGTGCTTAGGAAGCAGTAGATAGCAACATCTGCCATCGATCTGTAACATTGTAAAAATATTTAATAGGAAAATATTAAAAGAATCCATGGTGTTTACACATTAGAAAATCTTGACTCAAAGTAGTTTTTTTCAGAAGTTCATACCATTTTACTATATGGTAGGTGCCCTGAGATGTCATTAATCTGAAAAGAAGCAAAAAGTATTTGATGCCACCATAGAAATATTTAGGGGCCTAAAGATGAACGCATGTATGAAGAAACAGAATAGGAGGGAGGAAGCCAATTCACTTGATTTCAGTGGGAACTAGGCATGCAATGTATTTAGCTACTTTTGACAATTTGAGAAGTTCTCATCTGCATTTTTAGTCACCTAAATGTATTTAAGCTCTGGTCTTAATGGAGCCTGTTGACCCCTCCATGTAGATTGAATGCCCTCCCCTGAGGCCACCATCTTGCTGAACATCCAGTGCACAGCTATCCACTATAACTATATCCACTGTAAGCAAGAATAAACTGCCAGTGTTTAGGGAGCTTGTGGAGCTCCCATAAACCCTTAAGAGATTAGGCAACTTAAAATGAATGCCAAACAATTAACTTGATCTTTTACTGCCCATTTCTTCTGGGTAGCTTTTGAATAAAATCTCCTTACAATCAATAAAATATATTTATAACAAAGTACCACACTCCTACCAACAATCTGTGAGCTGGTACATACACTTCACGGCTTATAAACTGACACACTGTAATAGCTGCACAGTTTTTAGCAGCTGTCTCTCACACCATGTGTCCTGCCCAAGTGGAGACTGAGATTCAGACGTGGTGTTCAAACACTGGGATTATCCTATAACTTTCAGAATAGATGACAACCATATGATAATTAATTCCCTAAAACTAAGCAGGAAGAAACAGCTGAAGGGGAGAAGGTTTTTTTTCACTGCAAAGAAGATGCAATACCCAGGGGGCTTTGAGATATTGTGGAGGTGGGTATAGGATAAGAACTTTAATAGTAAACAGATAAATTGATATTCTGTTCCTACCCACACTTCAGTTTCGGAAATCAATGTGTGACTTTATAGCAAAGAGCAGGTGAATATGCACAGGTGTCCTTATACATGACTCTAAATGTAATTATGAATGTCTAGAAATCTGAATTCTACGCTGATTTTAAAGAATGAAACCTCTCTTTCTTTTTACCTAAATGAGGTTAAAATATCTTCCCTGCAAACTTCAGAAAAATCTCTAAGTGCTTGGCCTTCTACCTCAATCTATTCCACATAGGAATAGTAGCATGCTTTTAAAATTATTTTTTTTCAGCCTTGAAAAGCCTATTCTTTTCATCTTTGTGAATAACTTGCCTCTACTGGCTCTGCAAAGTAAGTTGAGAGGACACTGATCCCAGACGCAATCACTGAAAGCTATCACAGTCCCTGTTACACAGCAAGAAGCTACGAAGTCAAATATGGACACCTACATTTTAGATCTCTACGTTTTCAGCCTTGTATCCTAAATGAAGGGGAAGAAGTACAATTTTGGCCTTTACTCATAAGCAGTACTAAGATGGTGCAATTTGCATCTCTTTTATGCAGGAACAAAAGTTTTGAGTAATCTTAATCTATATGCTGTTTTCTTGGCTTTCTAGCCACAGTGGAGTTGGCTCATCTAGTTATTGGAAGTAAGAACTGACTTTCAGTAAATTGATTTGCATAACATACCTGCTTTTTACAAACAACTATTTCCTCAACAGAATGTTACCAAGTTGACTTATTTTTTCTATTAATTAAAAAAGCAAGCAGTCAAACTTGAATCCTGCTTTTATTCCACTTTTAGATAGTACATGGTGACAAAGTTGGCAGATCTTCTTTACAAGTTTTAAAATTTTCATATTCTGTTGGAATTCGGAAAAAAAAAGTTGCAAAGTGCTCTGTAGCTTTACAGAAGACTTGTGCCATTTTCATCTTTAGTTTGAGCAACATGCCAGTAAATTAAGATTAAGAATTACCACAACTTAATATTTGTGTGTATTTAGAATACTTTCCAGGCAGGGATCTCAAATTGCTTTATGAATGTTACGGAATACAAGCAGTGAAAACCTTAATACATCATTCCCTGGAAAAAGAAAGCAAGAAAGGAAAAAGGAAGCTGATTTTGGGTGGATAAAGGGAGGCCTGGAGATACCCAATATCTGACCCAATGTCATATGAGAGGAAAAATTCATAGCTGATGACAGAACCCAGGGATGAGCTTACAGAGTACAGTAGTAGATTTCTGCTTCAAGAAAAGACATCTCAATCAGCATCAGATTTTTAAGAGCATGGGGAGGGTAGTCAAAATCCTCCAGATAAGGAAGGCACTTAAGATCTAGGACTGATGAATGAATGATGATATTTTTCTCACTACAAAAGGCACTACTTGCATTTCTGTTGAGAATAATTAAGCACACAGAAAGAATTAGGACGCTTTGGAAAGACTGACAGTATGGATGATTTTCAAAGACGTTTTAGGTTTAGGGGTGCTAATCCCACCAAAACAAAATAAGAAATGGGTGTCAAACTCCCTGAGGCCTCATTGAAATTCTCAGCTCATATTACTGCAACTGATTGCATATGAGCACAAATTAGAGTTAAAATGGAATTTAATTCTATCATGTTCATATGTTCATTTTTTTCCTGCTGTCATTGATTCATCACTTTATTTTAAAAGCACCTTTCATTCAGTGATTTACAGTAATAAAACAACCACAGAGAGAACACTCTTCCTTCCATAGCCCCCCAAAATCCTGAAATTTTAAAAAGCAACAATAAACAATGGACCACAGCATCAACTGCTTTGAATTGACACCATTTCTCTGCCAATTTAAACTAGCTGAGTATGTGGCCTCCTGCCTTTTTGTGTTTTCCAGGGTTTTTCTCAGCAGCACCTGCACAGTAAATAAAGGTAAAAGTGCAACAAAATAGATGCAGACATATCAGCGAATGAGGAGCTCTGCTTCTTATATACATTAGTGAACTTTTCTCCTGACAAACAGGCTATCACCGTATAATGGGCTTTTCCTGAAGTTTACTGCGGCACTGTTTATAATAACATTGCATCCAGCCTGCCTTGTTGGTACTTTTGCATTGCAGGGTAACAGTTCTGAGGTGGCAGCAAACAGCTTCCGTGCTTGTGTCAGGAGAAATAAAACTGTTATTATTTCATACACTTCAGAGGCCACACTCGAACTCAGCAGCTCTGCAGAGCTGTTGTGAACAGAAAGCTCTGCTGTAGAACACCGGGCTGCCCCCTCAACAATAAACCGTCTTCTCTCCCCTCCGTGTTTGGCTTCCTGCCAGTTGCCCATTTGCTTTACACCATCAATTTATATTCACTGAGATGGTGTAAGGTTCTAGAACAGCACTGATTATCAAATCTGCCTGCCAAACATATGAGCAGCAAAAGCTGGTCTTCCAGAGTCCTACATGTATCATCTAAGGGCCCGATCCTGTGAGCTCACCCGACAGGGAGCAGTGCTTGGATCAGCCAAAGTCAACGGAGCCCTGAATTCACAGCACTGAATGGCACTGCTAGGAAAAAGTGCTCAGTGGCTGAAGTCCATGGCTCGGCTTTCCTGTGCAGAGCTTTAAAGGAATGCTTTTCAGTAACCCCACCATGGCATAAGCCCTGCTGGAGTCATCAGAGACAGCTCGTATCTTTTGTTACGTACTTTGATTATTATTTCATCCAGCAGCAATTTGCCATATGATACCAACTCCTCTCATATACGTGAAGCAGTTTTTAAAAAGGCTTTAGAATAGCCATGCAGCCACTCATTACTTGCTAATCCTAAAAACTGAAAAGCCAAAAAGACCTTGACTTCTTACCCCTTCTCTCATCCAAAACAATCCAACATCAGAGTTCAAGACAAGTTAAAAATTGCAGTGCTTTAAAAAAGGACTTTAAAATGAATACTGGCTGATCTTTATTTGCCTTTAATGTCTAAGGAGCATGCAATTCTGGCTTCCAAATTTTCTATTTAATCATGAGGTCTAGGAACTAACTTCTTTAAATGCAAGCTTATATTCTTAGAGGAAAGAAAAAATGATATTTACAGCTGGGATGGTTCTTTAGAAAGACACCAAATGTCATGAGAGCAGCATTCAGGAGGACTGAAAACACTGCATTAACAATGGATTTTAGCAAATTAATTAGCCTTGCCCATTTTAATTTTTCTTTCACGATGCTTTAAGCTTGTGAGAATCAGCCACAATGGGTTTTGTTCATAAGTTACTTTGCATCTAAAAAGAATTAGAATATTTCATGCTTGCTTTTTGGTGTGGTCATATATTGGTAATCCTAATTTGAACCCTTTCGCTTCATGTGCAATTAGTTCTCACTGAAGCCAATAGACGTCTTCCATACGTAAGTAAAGTGGGATGGAGCTTTAATGAGTGGGAAGTAAATGTAACAATGAAATAGCTAACGAAGAGGTTTTGCAGAAACAATACAGCTTTCTGGATTTGAATCAAACTAGTAGATATAAATACAACTACCTACTCTTTACTTAAGAGCTGTAATATTGGGCTCACTTAATGCATTCAAAAGTAAGCATGCATTTCCAAATGTTTCCTAGCTATATTAATCACATCTCAATTCTAAAATGAACTCTGTACGAGAAGACTTATGCACACCCATAGTGTTATCTGCAAGATTACAGCCTTTATTGCTGACTATTTGTAAATAAGGATAAAAGTCAGCGTAGGCATCTCTTCAAATGCAGCTTTAAAATACCATATGTCCTTATGGTTGTGTTATGTGATGAAACCTGACAGATCAAAGGACCAGATTTCCCACTCTACATTGATTATTTACTATCATTCATTTTCATGCATTTTAATATGTAGTATCTACATTTAGGTTCTTGGGAGCCAGAGAGAATTCAAGCTGCAGTACTTGGATCCAGACCCTGAACTTCACATAGCTTGGGGATCTGGCAGTTTGGTTCAGCTTTTCCTTTATGTAAACAACAGTGTATGTCAGATGAAGTCCACACTGTCTTCCAACGTGCTCAAGCTGTCTTAGCCCTTTCCTCCTCTGCAGTCTATTCACCTTTTCCTCTCAAAAAAGGAAAAAAAAGTCAGTCCATGGCTAGAAATTCATAACAGATTTTGACTGCAGGTGTCAATCCTTCAAATCACTGTGTAAGTCAGTGGCAGGCCATGTTGTCTTTCTAAACATAAACTAACAAAGTGACCTGACAGAGACAACAACAGGGCTTTTGACACTTCTTTTATTGCCCAGTCATAAATTCATAAAGGGATGTAGACTATCACCAGTTGGTAAGTTTGCTAGATAAACATCAACACCAATTTAATGACTTGTGTACATGTTATAAACCAGGGAATCTTTATACAAAGAAATCAGATAAATCAAACATGAGCTGAGGCTTAGAGGAAAGCAATTAAAGCTTTAAGGTAAGGTTGCTGAGGGAAGGCCCCGTATCACATTATAGTGTATAATAGAAAATGTGTTAACGTGGAGTACAGTATGTGAAATTAAATTAATTAGTAATATAAAACACTTCTAAAGCAGCATGTCCATTGACAGATAAATAGATTGAACATAAGAGATAAATAACCCATTCAGAGATCCCAGCTCTTTTTTTATCAAAGAAAAGAAATGAAAAAAGAAATCAAACTTCCTAAAAGACAGAGGTGATAAAAGCATAGCTAAAATAGACATTTTAAAGCCAACTTGTTCGCCCTAGGCTAGTGATTGAAAAGAAAAAGCATAGTCGGACCATAAAAAACCTATTGGACCATATTTCATTTGCTATAGTATATTTAAATGTTTCACTGCACACCAATTTAAATCTAGTTCCTTATAGGCTGGTATAAAACACTTCAAGTTGTACTACTTTCTGAGCAACTGTAAAGAACCTTTCTTTGAGATAGACTTCTTACAGATATCTCACATGGTCTTTCTTAAGGTTAGAAATATACTTAAGGCTATCTGGGCAAATTGTTTTCTGCTCCTTTCATCCTTAACAAAACAAACACACAATCTTCTGTTGGGATTAAAGACTATTAACACAATACAAACTAGAACAGGAAGAGCTCCTGGAGCCCACATACAAAAGCTGTTCTCTAAACTCTGGACAAGACCTTAGTACCATGTAAAGCCCAGTCTGGAGGCCCCTGCTTGTACTTTCTGGCATGCAAATAGCACAATTCAAGGACCCATTCAACTAATTGCATATAAAATCCATACATGCCTGTTACTCCTAACTGATTACTTCCTCACCTAAGCTTCTACCAGTTTCTCAAAGAACTTTTCCAGTTCCACCTGTGATGGTAACATATTGCTGACAGAAGGTGGTTGAGCACTTCCCTCATTCCAATTTGCCAGTGAAAGAATCTGATAGCACAGAACCTGGGACAATGCTACTTCCCAAAGGTTATATTACAGTCCCTTCCCAGGTGAACATCTCTGCTTTCTGAGGTCAATGGCTTTGCAAGTTTTCTGGGATCCCAGTGGACACACTAAGCATTTGCAAATTTCAGGCACACCTCTGGTGGTCCAGACTGCAATTCAAGGATCTCAGGTTTATGTCTATGGCATCCAATACGCTGAAGTGTCATATGCTCCCCACAACTTCAATTAAGTGAGCAATGCAGAAGTTACTGTGGGAATTCTCAGTTACGCTGATGCCTATTCCAGTCTGGAACTTGCTACCCAGAGGAAAGGAAGTTTTGTTTTGGTGAAAGTAGGCTTCATCTCCACAGTGACAGGAGCCTACATGTTAGCCATCCTAATACAAAATGCTTTTAAACCCTCCCTAAGGGAAATGTATTATCCACCATCTCTGTAAAAAAGCAGTGGGGGATGGAACATAAAGGTAAGTATTCTAGCTATATGTCAAAAAGTGCTGTTTCTCCAGCAGCCTCAAAAGTGTGCATCATTGCTTTAATAATGATGGTTAGAATTTGCGTTAGTTAGATTTGTCTGAGTGCAATAGAAAAAGTGATAGCCTGTAGCTCTTTTGTAAAGGTGGATGCAAAGTCAATATTCACCTCATGAAAGTCCTGACTACACTACAGAGGGGCAATTGGTCAGTATACTACAAAAAATCAAAAGTTAGCAAGACAAGCGAGGGTGAAGAGAGAGGAGATGGGACATACTTTGAATGAGTAAATCCTGCTAACTCTACAATGCAAAGTTTAGAAGCATTTTGAGCTAGTTAGATACAGAAATGAAAGCTGCCCTGAAGCAACTTTATTTTCCTTACTGGGTGATTTGCTATCACTGTGTAACTGCCAAAGCCTCACTGTATTTGGCAACATCACAGAAGTAACCTTCTCATGCAGGCAAATCACTCACTAGTAATATCTGCACTGAATTAACCTGTGTAAGCATTTCAATATGAGGAGTGCATTTAAAGGCAAATTATGGCCTCATAAGCAGCACTGCAAATTGGCAGCAACTTCCTACCAGTCCTTCTCTTCCTATTTTCTGTAAAAGGGCTCCAAAAGTTTGTCTTTTTGTTTATTACAGGCAGAATAGGTATTCCTCTTGTAGGACAAGTATTGCTGTTTGCTAAACTTCACTTTCCAAATTGATATTTAGTCTGCAGAATGTTTGCCCAAGCCTCAATTATTTTGGAAAGTTTAGCAAAAATGATTCAGCCATTTCTGAAAATGAAATTAAAGAAAAATACTGGTATGTTGTTTCTTGCTATATTTAATTGAGGAGAGTGTGCTTTGGAACAGAAGCATAACATTTGGAGAAAGGATGGCCCTGCTCTTGGGGATGTGCCTTTTGCCATCTCTTTGAAAATCCACCCACATTTGGCCAAGCTATAAACCTTTGAAAATTTTCAATTAGCACTAGTTCAGTAAAGACATTTAAGAGTTTGTCAGCTAAAATCTTCAAAGACTCCATCTGTACTGAACATGCTCCAGCCTGTACATGCTGGCATCTGCAGCACCCCCCACAGAAAAAAAGGAGCGTGCACTGCTCCAGCTCTGAGCAGGACTTCCTCTGAAACGGTCCTTCTCCATTGCTGTGGACCATTCTAGACCAGAAACTCTGCACAGGGTGCTGTCACCTGTATTCTCTACATCCCACATCTGTGTGGCAAGAGGGATCACAGGGAAGTAATGTAGAGCCTTGTGGCATTTTTCTGTTAATGTTTGCCACCAATGTTTGCCATTGCAAAAAGCTTTCAAAAGAGGGCATCAGTGGGAGGATCCTCTTTTGCAGCAAAATGGCAGCTAAGTTAGGTCCCAGCTCTTCATCCAGTCTCCATCACCACCTCACTGGCCCTGGTGTTTCTTCTTCCTTCATCATTTCCCTCATTCTAGTCCAGTCCCAGGGTCCATGTCCCAGCAGCTGCCTCCTTCCAGTCTGTTCCTACTAGCCTAATAAATTCACAGTCACCTTCTCCCAGTTCTCCAGCTCCTTTCCTGGAGTCTCCTTAATTCTCAGTGTAGTATCAGCCTCCTTACTTAGTCCTCCTTCATCTCCCCCTTTGCTTCATGGTATCTCTGTCAGCATGAGACAAACTACATCCTTCTCTCCCTTGGACAGCTTTGGTCCCCTTTACATTTAGCTCTGGCAGCTTCCTTCATCAAAGTCCTGGGTATCAGAAGGAAGAGGAGATATGGGATAATAGTTCATTGCTTCAGTGCCTGGTTATGACTCTTATCTCAGGCACTTTGAAACAGCCTTGCAATATTATGCATAGTCGCTCTACGTCATGAGTGCAGTCTCAACAGCACAAGGCGGCGTGGAATTCATGATTCTGGCTTTTTAAGACAAAATTTCTGGACATTTAGCTTTCAAAACCCAGGAAGACTTCAGTAAGCATCTGTGAACTGTCATTTTTGCTAAGACTTACACTGTGACCAAATTTTTACATTTTTATAAGGGAAGCAAAAGTACACTCCTAACATTCACCTGTCAAATTTCAAATCCCCCCTCTCAAATGGAATCACTAAGAAAAGTCTCCAGAATTATTTAACACTGTTAAATAATGTGCACCATCCTTTTTTTTTCCCCCTGCCTTAAATTTTTCTTGACATTTTAGATATCTTTTAAAGGTCCTGAATAGGACATTGAGGATGAAGCCATGATGCTATTCTGCAGTTACGGGCACACCTCATATCTCAGGATCAGAAACTAAATGTTTTAAATCCTAAGATTGGCAGTGTCTATACATCTGACCTTTTATTTCAAGAAAAATACTTTAAAACACAGCTCACTAAATAGGTGATGTAAATGTGCAGTGTGTCAGATACTTGCATGAATTTCGACTGAATTGAGTATTTAATTTTATAATACCTTTAAGCTGTCTGAAAAGTTTAGCTTGTTTATCTCATATAGCAAAATTTTTGTGAACTGATACAGTTTTCTCTGTTTACTTTCCCTGCTTTTCCATCAGCTCTACTGGGCAGAGCAAATGGAAATTAAAGTAAGTAGTCAAAGCAATTAAAATACTTCTTGATGTTGGATAATTTTCTGTCAGTAAGAAGAATACTGTTAGAAGTCTAACACAACACTTTGTGCCATAGGTATTGTATCTGTTGCACTTCAATTAATGTAAACTGAAGCCCCATTCCTTCATTCTGACCATGGGAGGACTATACACAAACTGGGCTTTTCTACTGAGAGAAAGAGAAAATGAAAACCAATAGAACAATACAAAGGTATTTTGGAAAATTACCATGTTTCCTCATGACAACATGGAGAGCTTGAAAGCTGAGCTTTGTATATCTAGCAACTCCACAAGCCTGCAAAGTTTCTGGTCTCTTTGTCTTTTACCTGTATGAACCAACAAGGGCTTGAAGATTACCACTCTGACACGGCCTAACTAATCTGAAAGTGTCAGGAAAAAAGTTTTAATTTTAGTGGATTTTGTTGGGATGGCTGGACATATGAGTAAAGTCACATCACATTTGATCTTCTTCCATTTTCTGGGTTCTGAGTTAAGCTTATAACATGGACACCAGGAAAACACTTTTGACTTCCTTCCTGGAAGTCTGAGTGGCACCTGGTCATAGGAAAGAATCCATTAGACTAGGAATAAAAAGTTTGACAGAACTGAAGTGTTTGCTGCTGGATGAAGTCGTGAGTTGCAAGTAGGGAAGGATAACACAACAAAATTTTCTCAAGTTTCAGACCTAGTGGGCCACGTAAAACAGAAAATGGCTGTTTAGATTTTATTTTCACTCTAAACACAATGCTTTTCATACACCTATATTTTGAGGAATTCCAGGAAAATAAAAGAAACAAACCAAGAAAACAAGATGCTTAACTGAGAGATTAAGACTTCAAAAACAAAGAAAGAAACAAATAAAAGAGCAAGAAGATGTCTCAAATTTAGTGAAAAAGCAAAAACTAAGGAAGAAAAATCAACACAAATGGAAAAACAGTTTTATCACAAGTTTTGTTTTCCAGTAAAGCTTTTGCAAATTTTTTTATACAGTCTTCATAATTAAAAGTATGAAATCAGTATCATATTCTGGTAAAACACTGAATTAGCTTTTTAAGAATGAAATTCCCTCAAAATTCTCTGTCTATATGTTTTTAAAACAGGAAGCCACCTTTACTCAAATATATGGTGTCTGCTTAGGAACATAATCTTTTTGATACTTGAAAGATAAAAGCTGTCTGCTCTAGCAAATAGTTAGAATACTGAACACTGAAGGAGAAGGTTTTTAAAGTGTAGTTTGATAATTTGTGCCTTCTCTGCATTGACTGTTTGCATGGAAATCCCTGGCTTTTTTTAGCATCTTGGAAAAGAGTTTCAAAAAATCATACAAAATTATACCAAGTCAAGGTCTGAGGCCCTATCTTCCTCCCATTACATTAAATAGAAAATAAAAATAAATCCTTTTGTTTCACCACTTGTCTAAGACCAGGCTGGGAATGAGGTGTGGAAACTAAACTATGTTCTCAAGCTTTAGGTCAGGGCTCTGGCACACCAGCATGTCATTGTAGGAAATGCAAATTGCCACTTCTCATTATGGTAACCTTTCTGTTGATAGGGGACTTCTGTCTCCAGGGCTGCCGACCTGGCAAATTTCACATGCATTTAGAAAAAAAACCACACAAAAAATTAAACAAAACCAGAGTCTAGGAAAAAGCACATCAATGTAGAGGCTCTATTTAAAGAAGAATTTGGAACTGGACTTCTGTGATGTTTCCTGTATTTTAAGCGCTTTTCTTTTTCCACCCAATACATTAAAGGGACATGATCAAGGCTAAAGAACCTAAAATTAGACCTGCCAGCTGTGTTTTGGTTTGTGAGTATTCACAGGTCATGTTGTCCCTGCGCACTGCCTGTCTGATCCATTCCCTGGAGGAGGCAAAACACTGGCACGTAAAGGAATTCTGATACCTCTTATATACTTCAGTACAGTCTCTGCTCTCTGCAGAGTAAATTAGACAGGCAGAAAGAACACAGTACACATACACCTCTGATCTTGCAAAAAGCACAGGGTTCTGGAATTCTTATTTTATACTTAGCATCTATGTTTCATCTTGCATTTGGGGAAATTAATAGGTTTTCAAAGGTCACACAGGAAAAAATACATCAATATTCTGAAACAAATTTTTGGGTCAACAGTGTGATCTTTTATAACATCTTATGAAAATATCGGACCCTTCCATAATCCTGCACATGCAACCTGAGTTGTTAGTATCTTAAATTACTCATTAGTCTGACAATTCTCTACCTAATAACTCATCTAATTATTGAAAAGCAGCTCTAGATAGCTTGCAATTGCTCTATAAAACTTAGTAAAATTTCAAGGGGCAGTTTATGCAAGAGATATTAATCTGACCTCCAATATTCAGGTTGTACAATCCAAACTAATTTGTTTTCATAGGTCCAGTACAACACATGTAAATGCATAGTTTGCCTGTGTTTATGACCTTTGCATGTGCAAAATAAGAATTTTGAGTTGAGGAGCTCAAAATTAGTGTCAGTTTTGGATCATTTGGCCTTATAAACCTGCAAGATGTGCTTTAGTCAGAAAAATCATTCAAACAGACATGGGTGTGTTATTGCCCTGTATTTAGGGGTTGACAAAAATCTGTAATTTTCAAAATACTAATCGAAAATGCATGTGGAAATGCCATACAGAAAGCTACATTTAATAATCTTTAAAAGAGGTCCAGATTTTGAACCAGCATAAGTCTCTAGGAGAGTCACATCTTTTTTCTACAAATGTAGCTTTCTAAGCTCAAAATAGTACACAACTCTGCTCAGGAAACCCTGGAATACATCAGTTCAAAATCAGCAGTGTTAACAGAATTCATTACACTGTCATTACATTGTCTCTCCCACAGTCCCAAGATGAAGAAAGCAATGGCACAGAACCAGAACAACTCCAGCTCCTTCCTCACTGAACCCATTGTGTCAGTACTTTCTTCTGTAAAACTGGCACGCAGGTGACAACACTGCAGAAATGGATCAAATCCTCCAATTGCACTTAATCAAATTCGGGAGGGGAACAACCATGACCATAACATGCAATACTCATCCTCTATCCCCTTTCAATTCCCTTTAGTCTTTTGTGCACCTATGCAGATAGAACGCCAGTGTCAAACAATACGGAATTTGTTACACGGGTTATCAAGGGAATAATTCATTACAGCACAGGAAAGGAGCAAACAGGGATACATCACAGACAAAAACAACAACAAAATAATTTTGAGGATAATGTAACAACTTTGCTGATTTTTCCCATTTTGCCTTCAGTTTAAATTTAAAATGTATGTATCATTGCAAAGGGTGAATAACCCTCAGTTACTAAAAATATTTGTAAATCATGCACAACCAAAAAGAAAAAAACCTCAGAATTCTTAAATTGGGATGTACTTGGAAGTAAGAAAAAACAATCACATTACCAAGAAAGAGATAATAATCCCTCTACCATCACATGATCATTTCCATCTCAGGGTCTAACTCTTTGGAGTCCAGAGAACAAAGTGGTCAGAGCCCATGGAGCTGATGAGAACTCATTCAGGGAGGTAGAGAGGTGCACATAAGATTCTTCCCATTCCCATTCAAAGTTTTAAGTAAATCCATGGTAATGTCCAGGTGATCAACTTCCATTATAGAGTAACTACATTTTATAATACTAGAAAGCCACAGGACAAATATAACTTAAACACTGCTTTAAACTACACTGTTAAACGAAATCTGTGGAGCCCAGCATATTTTTATTATCTATGGTGTGTTGTATGGTTTGTGTATAAGGGATAGTTTTTATGACTTGGTCTTGCCATTTAGCTTTGATTCTGCAGCTATACTGTTTTTGAAACAGCAAATTCTTGATTAGTGTGCAGTGATGATGCAAAATTATAAGTGTGAATTAAGACAACATTATACCACATTCATGCACTTGTCAGAAGCACGATATACAATTTTAGTGGCAACTATTCAGCCACTGGAGCGACCTCACTGGTTTAGTATGCTTGGAGTTGCTGTATAAAGTGAGAAAACAAGTGCATCAGCATTGCATTAACAGTGTTTTGCTGTAATCATAAGCAAGCTTTGTTAATATGTATTAACACAAGGCAACTTAAAAAAAAAAAAAAAGTAGATGCCAAGGGTAAAAATGTTGCTGATATAAAATGTATACTACAAAGTAGCAGTAGTAAAATGAGATCTAGAATTTTCTTTCTATAGATTACCTTGCTAAACAGATTTAAAAAACAAAACAAAACCCCAAATGCCCCAAACACACCAAAAAAACCTCTTATTTTGGCTATTCAGTTGTTAGCATGATTTCCATGTAACTGTACATATGCTAATTGTACACATTTACTGCGTGCATGTTTATGTGCATATATCTACACACATACACACTTGCACACAGAAAGAATACAGTACATATTTTTACATATACATATACAGTCACATACAAACACACATGCTCCAGAGCTTTTCTTTTAGTGTTTTTCTTGAATCTTTACATGAATAATATCCAGCATCATGGACCTTGAACACTGATGACTCTGGTTAACGCTTTTATCCTTTGCTTGAAATTACAGGATCAGTCTAGCCAGAATTTATGAGAACCAGACCCCAGACCTCACATAGCTCACATATTAGACCATTAGGCATCTAACTACCTCTGAACAATTTCAATGCATTATCTTGCCTTCTCCCTGGGGCACAAACTTCACTCGTCCATACTTTTAATATATTTTGTCTGCATGAAGCAGATCGAGTTATTACATGCCAGCAGATCACGACTTACAGAAATCTCATTGCTCTACAGTGATGCAACTAATATCTTTCCCTTCTCCATTCTGAGATACTGCAGCAAAGAAATGGTCAATGGTGCAATTTTCAGTAAATTAATTGATAATGTGTTCAGTGCAGATCTGCTATTTATGCTTGCAGACCAGTTAATTAAATATTTCCACCTTGAAATATATTTGTGTGTGTATATATTATATATATGCTGATATACTACCATACATATCTGCATAGGTAAACAGAAGAATTTTGCAAATTGTTTAAAACACTCACTGCTGCACTTCACATAAATATAGTGTCCTTCTGCTGTGAGAGGTTTTATTCTTACTTTTCAAAGACAGTGTAAAATCAGGGTATTGTTTCCAAACATACATTTGGATTATGACACTGGAGTGGTTTTGGTTTTTGATCGAAATATAACATAAAGTAAGATTAGAAATCAATTGACCTGTGAACTCTCCTGAACCTTTTACCTGGGTTGCAAGGCCATTAGGTTCTTTTCTTTTATTAGCTTTTTGTTGGAGCAAGGCTGAACAGGAAACAAGGGTGATCCTGTCTCCTCCCTAGAGGCTGTTATCAGCTGGCTCAGTTTACAGCAATAAAAAAAATTGGAAACATATAACAACTCAGAAACCTTATATTTTTCTTTATGCATTATGGTCATTATTATAATACTAATTTTAATAGCAGAGGACAATCAGGGAATTGCACTCTTTTCAGAATTCCTCTTCTGCAAAATGATATGCATGATTTTTTTCTTGCACTTACATACCTGCCTTTATAACCCACCTCTAGCTAATGAAGTGATTTTAGTTTGGATCTGCTAAATGAGTTTCTTTTATAGCTTGCATTCTCAATGAGCTCATAACAATTCTGTATTTCAAATTGAAATTCATTCTTAAAAAAACAGAAGTGAAAACCTTGTTTCTCCTTTCAAAAGCAGTTCGAAGCCCTATTCTGCAGAGTGCTCAGTGCCTTGGCAGAGATGCTTAACACCAGAGCAACTGCAAGACAAAATAGGGATACTCGGCACCTCAGGGAAAGCGTTTCACACTATACAGGATTGGACACTTAATTCCTAACTAAAACAAACTCCATCAAAAGGTCATCAGTCCTGGAGACTAAAACAGTTTTGATGAAGTCCAGTCTCCCACTCTGTTGACAAGCGTCTCAATTATTTTCAACAGCTCTTGGTGTCTACATCAGAAGAATGCGGAGCAATCATCAGGCTGAGGTAACCACAGGTCCCTCTGTGAGAATCTGCAGAACATGCACATTGAGCAGTGCTTTAAGACAGCTATTTTTTTTCCACCTGAGGTAGGAATAACTAATGATGTAACCAAGTTATCAGCTACACGTTTTGACATACCAGCAGTGCATGAACTAATGCCTTGTAACTGCAATGCAAGAAGAAATAGCCCCTCAGGATAAATTCTTTGGAAGTTTGTGTGAGCAAAGCAATGAAATATCTGGATGGAAAAATCTAGAACTTTTAAATAGGACTGGATGAGACTTAACCCTGATAGATTTTTCCTTTGTGCTATATGACTGGAACATGGTAAAGCTTGTCTGTCACTGGCTGGTTCTATGAGTCTTTGCTGATTTGCCCTAGCATCTAGATTAACTTAAGATACAGGCTGTAGAGAAGAAAATACCATACTCTTCTTCTTTGCACTCCCTTTCTCTTGATGTCCAGTACCACATACCAGTGATATTGAGATATATATATATATATATACACATATGTACACACATAGGACATCTCAGACCTCAACCTTCTCATCTTTTGACCAGGTGATTTTTTCATTGTCAGTCACCTCTTACTTGCCCACAGCTCCCTTGCCCAAAGCTGTATCTCTCTCTTTTCAGAATGCTGCCAGGCAGAGATTTAGCAGTAAACAGATCTTTCCAAAATCCAGCTGCATTCTTTCCTATCTTTCTCTTCTACTACCTCCTCAATACTTCCCTCTAACTGCCACTAACTGCACAGATTTTGGAGTTATTGCTATCCCAAATTTCCATTTTTTCCCAATATCTCTTCTTTCACTGGAACACCCAGAATACCTGGGCTATTGTTAACAAGTGAGTCCAAATGATATATTACTTTTGCATTTACAGCTTAGCTCATATTGTCTATGATGGGAGAAGAAACCTTTCCTTGGTTTCTTGAAAGCAATATACTAATAATAAATAGAGGCAATGCACCTTTCTGAAGAAACGGCTGAGGTCTCCTATGCCTACAGAACATGCAACAGTTAGGTGTCATCTGAAAAGAGCTATGGGACTCTTTTATGAAATGAAATTCATTGCTTTTGGCACATAGTTTAAAAAACAAAACAAAATCAAACCAACAAAATCCAAACACCAATTTTCCTCCAAAGTAAAACATAACGAATGAGAAGATGACAAATGAAATTAAGATGCAAAAAGAAGTATTACTATTCACAGAATCACAGAATGATTGAGGTTGGAAAGGCTCAACCCCTTTCCTCAGTGAGGGTCACCTAGAGGCTGGTTGCCCAGAACCAGGTTCAGACAACTTTTGAATATCCTCAAGGATGGAAACTCCCCAACCTCCCTGAACAACCCCAGTTCCCAGTCACCCTCACAAAGTGTCTCCTTATGTTAAGATGGCACTTCCTGTGTTTTTATTTGTGCCCATTTCCCCTGCACACCACTGACAAGAGCCTGGCTTTGTCCTTTTTGTGCACCCTCCCTTTAGAATTCATATAGATTGATGAGATCCCCCCTAAACTTTTTCTTCTTTAAGCTAAACAGATCCAGCTCTCTCAGCTTTCCTTTGTATGCTCCAGCCCCTTAATCATCTTTATAGCCCTTATCAGACTTTCTCCAGTGTGTACTGGAAACAACTCAAAATGTAATCCAGGAAAAACAGCTCGAAATATGTTTGGTACTGTGGTATTTTCACCATCTTTCATGCTTTCGTGTAAGAGAATGAGCCCTTGCCATGTTGTCTCCAACTTAATGTCTAAAGGAAGGTATGGTAAGTTCAGTAAAGGATCTCTAGTGACTAGACTGAGTATCCCACACCAGCAAAAAACCATTTGTAGCATTGCTCTTCACAGCTCCTTCTAGTACTTGATGTTGGATAGGTAACAAATAATTCCCAGGGTTTTTTGCACAGCTGTACCGTTAAGGGTGGGAGCCCCTGGTGGCCTAGTGGTTAGATCGCAGGACCTTCACCGCTGAGGCCTGGGTTCGATTCCAGCCAGGGAT
>JAWMRA010000161.1:33420171-33501894 GCA_035584735.1 Pseudotriccus pelzelni | reverse complement strand
AAAAATCCAATGCGCAGGCTGGAAGGTGTAAAGACCTTCCCCGGTTCTTCGTTCGCGAAGACTGGCCATTACTTACCGTTAAGGGTAACTTTTCACAGGTATGCATTTTGTCCTTGCTAGCATTCCTTTTAAATTTAGAAGACTCATTAGACATCACAAAAGAGGACATGAATGAAGGACAGAGGACAGACAGATTCATTAAAAATGAGATGACCATACTAGCTGCTTGATAATTTATTTCTACTGTTTTCAGTGCCATGTCCACTGCTTATGGCATGTGCCGAGGAGATGACAGAGTATAGCAGCATTCATGAGAGCTCCCAGAAACCTAACCTCAGAAGACTATTTTCCCTCTACTCCATGGCAAAAGAGACTATTACTCTGATTACTAGAAAATTTAATGAAGTCTCAATGCCAACTCTCAGGACATGCTTCTTGCTGCAGAAGGTTGTCTGCAACCTAGTTACACTTACTTGAGGTCAGGTTTAGTGCCGTTTGAATTCACAGGAATTAATCCTATACCTCTGGTCTTAGTATTTATATAAGAAGCATATTCTTCCCATCTATACAGTGGTTTTGTAGACCTTTCAACTTTCCAAGGCCTCAGTGCAAGTGACCCTGCGTGTCAGGTCACTCCAGAACAAGAAAAAGGAGAAGAGCTGTGTGGGAGGCACATATCGTCTCACATAATGGCAGAGAGTCCATGTTCCAGATATGTCTCTGTCAGGGCCCTTTTCATTGCAGGATTTACACTTCTAAAGAGCAGCCCCGTGCAGCAGTTTCTCTCCCACTCCATGATTTCCTGTGGCCCACACTACAGCTGACTGTCTATAGGTCTGTCTGGCATAAGAGATCATGAAGCA
Organism: Pseudotriccus pelzelni; assembly: GCA_035584735.1. Classification (NCBI taxonomy): domain Eukaryota; kingdom Metazoa; phylum Chordata; class Aves; order Passeriformes; family Tyrannidae; genus Pseudotriccus; species Pseudotriccus pelzelni. The sequence continues at coordinate 33,501,031 of JAWMRA010000161.1, read as the reverse complement.
GAACAGAAATTGTGGGGTCCAAAAGTAAAGCTGCAAGTGCATGACTTGTTTTCTGAAAATACATGGGACAGCGTGAAAGAAGTCAGACAAATGTCTCCTTCTCAGTGTTTATGACTTGGCAGGTCTGCTAGCTGTAGATCTCAGCAGCCTATGTAGCAACCTCTCTCTGCCATCCAAGTTAAGTTGATTATTCACTGCAATGCAGCCAAAAAAAAAAGAATGGCAATAGAGGGCAATGAAGTCATATTGCTCCCCCTCCAACAGATTTCAACTTAATCTCCCACATCCATATTTGGATTTCAATGGGACTCTCTACAAGTGCTGTGGATTCTGATACACAACTGCAGACAGGCTTTTCGACATTTAAATTCGCTGTGTAAAAAACAAAGGCAGCAGAAAGAGAGTTACTTTCACTCACTGAAATGTAAATAGACAAATATAACAACTATAGAAAATATAAAAATCGTAACATATATTTACCTTAGTGTTTTATTTACTCATATGAGGTATTTTTCTATACAGGAACTATCTTAGGCTTTCCCAGCTATTTCCAAACTATAGCCTTGCAGGGAAGTTTGGAAGTTGTGATCTTTGTTAATATCAAAGCCCTTTCTGAGCTAATGGAATTGTTTAAATCACTTCTGCCTGTTGCTTTAACATGTTTTATACAGTTAATGATACTTGCAGTTTATTTCAGAATTTCTGCCTTTCATAACAATGAGTAAGCTTGTTCTGCGCAGATTTTGCCTCAACTGACCACCTCAGGTAAAAGCATGACCTAATGTGGTATTTCTGTAACATCTGGAGGTTGGTGACACAGGAGTTCACCTGGACCGCCCACAGTATTTTCCAGTTTCTGCTCAGACCATTTTTTTCTTGACAGTGCAATGCACCTGTTTGGATAATCTACCCTTGTAAGTTAATGGAGCCTGTGAATTTCCAGATGGTTGTGGAAAATAAGGCCGTGTAGTCACTGACCTCTATACTGACAGTCTGAAGAGACTTTCTATTGACTTCTTATCCTGAAACATCAATTCACAATCCCTACATGGTCTCTTCTCACGTGATTTGTTTCCATTGGTCACTCGGTTTACACAACACCATTGGTGAACAATACCCAAAATCTTATCTCATTCATATTTGTTTATATTAAAAACCTGATATGCTGTCAGGATTCTCACTGACTGCATGAAAGTAGTAGGAGGGAATTTAGTAATTCTGAAATTACTGATTCTTTTGTGAAGTGAATATTTTTGAAGGTAGAGACAACATTTTGATGGATGGAGGTGCAAGAGAAAAATTAATTTGCCACAGAAGAATCTGCAGAAATGCTAGTGAGTGAAAAAGTTCCACCTGAGCCTCCAACAGCCACTGGACAGATAGCTTTGAGACCCATAAAACAAACAGAAGAGAGAGAAAATAAGAACAACTGTTTATTTTGGGGGAAGAAGGAGAATGAGAAAGGGAAGAGTAAATGTAGTTTATTGTTGGGTTTCTTCAATTAATGACATGCCAGCTTGGAAAAAAAATTATTAATATTCTTCTCTGTTTTCATGTGCTACTGGAAAGTCAGAATGACATTTCCTCTCAATATTGTCTAAAATCAGGCATCTGAATCCATCTTCAACCATTTACTATTCTTAACCATTGTAATTCAAGGGTCCCAACAAAGATTCATCATTACACTTGGTGCTGCACAAATCTGTGTGAATACAAAAACTTAAGAACAATATGTGATGTGATTTTCTTTCTTAGTGGGCACTCTGACATCTTATGGATTTATTGAAAGACGTGGGGATTGAGCCTTAAGGGATCAGGTGGGACATTTGCAATTTCGTTTTTCAAACAAAATTTAAAAAATATTCTTGTCACTTAATCAGACCAAACAGTTGTTAAGGGCCAAAATTCTATTTTGATTACAACAATTCACTATGTAAAGTTCACTATGCAAAACACTTAGAACATTACAAAGTACAAATGTTAACTACAGTGTCTCCACCAAGTTCCCACTGCCCAACTAAGTCTCCTCCTGCAACTTTAGCAAGGTGTTGTGTTTAACCTTACTTTCTGTGCTATGTTGTTTTGTAGTTTTTGTGTTTTGTTAAGAGTGGGAGGTATCATCACAGAAGTATCAGTATTTGAGTGAAGAGTGCTCTACTGTAAGAGCACATGCTGATGGTTCTTGCAGTTAGGAAAGCTAACAAGATTTTAAATTTTATTGTTTTCTTTTTTAATGCGTTGTTTGTTTGTTTATTTGGTTTTTTTTGTCTTTGGGGTTTTTTTTTGTGGTAGATCTAAAACCCAGCAGCACCCACATCACTGGACCGGGGAAATGCCATTTCTTTGTCCCATGACAATACTCATTGTATATACATAACATCATGAGGTCTTTAATTGTATGAATATATACAATTTTCTCTTCTTTCAGTGAAAGGATACAGGCTTCATTCACCACAAAGATGATACATAGAGAGTGGAACTGAGAATGAAGAAAGTATCTGGCATTCTCTAACTTCCAAGCCCTTCCCTTAGCAACCTACGAAGTGTCCTTTGAACCTAGCTATTGTCTGTATATGAGGTCATAACACTACATCAGGCAAATTTGAAGTTGTATTTAGTTTTTGAATATACAGAAGTATTATAGCTTGTTAATGACAGAACTTTGCTGTTGTTTCTCAGTGATCTCAGAGAATCGCACTGCCAATACTTGTGTCACAAAAGATTGCATTTTAAACTTCATATTGTCGTCATAGCCCAATCTTCCTAAATACTCATTCTTAGTAATTCCCTAATTTTGGCCACTGCCTTCCAGATCCATTATCTGAAATATCTGCTGGCCTAACAAAAACAGTAAAAAAAAACCAGCTGAGCTATCGCTCCACTGCATGCAGTAAGCCACTGAGATATAAATATTTCACTTGATATTTGTTATCTTTTTTGATGGCTTTTGAAGGCAAGTCACCTAAATAATTCCTGTCTCAAGCCTTACATCTCTAATACCTATCACACTGATCACTCAACAGCCTTCCATCCCTCCCTTCATTCAGAAGAACATTTATCTTTATTTCTCACCAAAAAAATCCTCCCCTCAAAACAGAAGTCTGTCTTTTAAATATATACATAATAAAAGTAGCCTTTGTAAGAATCTAACATACTACATGTTGATATAGTGCTGATCCAGACATTCATTAAAAAGAGTTTCCCCATCTGCTTACCGTGGAAGTATTTGAAGATGGGGCCATCTTATAAATTTGTCAAAAGGCTTCCAAAGCCATGCTGCACCACATGTGCACGTCTTTATCTTCTTGCATTTCTGCTCTGACACTGACTTGAATTTAAATCAAATCAGTGAATCTATCACTCAGTGACTGCACCTAGAGGTATTTTCACATAGTGACCTATGTGAAAATAATTTCAAATCTACTTTTGTGGTCAGGTTCAGAACCAACCAAAATGTCAATGGATGACTTTTCAACAGTGTTCACCACTTTCACTGAGCCTTTAAAATCCTGGGCTCTGCGCACAAATGTTTGCCTTGCATACCCTAACCACAATCCTGCTGACACATTTGCAGTTTGTCTCAGCTCAAAGCACTCAAGAACATTTCAGCTGAGGTACTTGCAGGACAGGTTTGATGCTAGACCCTGTGGAAAGGCTTAGTTCCCTCTTTCCTTTGAATGACTCTCTTGGTGATTAAGCAGAGAGATGTGAGTCTTTAGGTACCTCTGGCATCTTCAAGGGCAATCTAATTAAAATATTTATCTGTTAATCCAAAAAAACTTGCCAAAATCCAAGCCTACCCTCTCCATACTGAAAGCTTGTGACTATCTTCGTTGGTTTACTTCTCAAAGTTGACTCTCCATTAGCTTTTTTTGAGACTTGAATCAAGTCCTAAGTACATAAATCATGTAAAAGACCACACAATATATTTTATTTGTATGAGACACACATGAACTGTCATATCAGAAAACTCCCTGTTTCCCTTAATGAATTACATGTATGTGTCTGTACATCTATCTATCTATCTATCTATCTATCTATCTAATCTAATCTACCAGGTCAAGCTTAGTCTGTGAATCAGTGGACACACCAATTCTGAAATCCCTGCCAATGGCATGCATAGTTTCCATAGGTCTGACTTTGTTCCTTCAAATTAGGAAGTGAGTAGAAACTCCAGAAGGGCTAAACAACTTTTAAACTGTTCTAAAGTACTGGTGAAAGCAAATGATCTGACAACGCTAAATTTAGTGTAAGTGCTGCCCTGCTGTTCTTGTTTTTTTCCCCTGCAGCTCAGACACTAACCTCAGTCCTTTTGATTTACAGCACTGTAATAGCTGCACAGATACCCTGGTTTGTTGTCTTCTGACATAGGCTAAAAAAAAAAATTTTAATGTTTCAGTACAGGAATACCCCTCAACCAATGATGCAGATAAAAATGCTGCTATGTTGATGGGTTTTTTGATATATATCCCAAATGTTTAGTGAGTTTGGCAACACCTTACATCACACTGTCTCTGAAGATCTTGAATAAGTCCCACCTGGTCATATCCTTAGCCTGGAGACCTCAGTCTTGAAGTACCTCTCATTACACAATGAACATTAATGATTTTATGACCTAACATTTTTTCTTCATATAATTTAGGCAAGGTGCAGAGGCAAACTGCTAACATCTGTTATCAATACACTGTATTTAGGATCTTGGATTTATCAGATATATAGCTTCTCTAACATTATGCACTCCCAGTAGCATAGAGTTAACAGCAGTCATTTAAGCTACATACACAGACAAATACATCTAACTATCATTTGTACAGGAGAGAATTAGTTTTAGAATAATCTGTAGAAAGAACACTAAAAAGGAACAATAGCCTCAAATAAAAAATAATCTCTTTCTTTAATTATTTTATTGTAAATTTTATTTCCATCTGCCTGGAAATGATGTTTTGCACAACATGGGTAAACAAAGGGGGGGCTTCTCTACTCTAAACTTTCAAAGAGCAAATCAATCTGAATTCATATCCCAAGCTGATCAAGGACAATGATGTTGGACAGTGGTGCCTAAACAATGAGTCATGACTCCAGTACAGGCCATGGCATTTATGGATAGGACACTAACCTAGCTGAAGTCCAGTACCAGAAATGGTGTTTGCAACTGGAAGAAAGCTCAGGAGACTGGAAGACCAAATGGTATTGAAGTCATCTATAACAGTGAAGTCATACTCTTGCTGGATCTCCTCTCTCTGATAGTTAAACAGTTAAAAATCTAGATGGGTTACCATCAGTAAACAGGACAGAAAGGCATTCTTAAATATAGGGATGGTCACTGGCCTTGACATATTAATATTGAACTTTGTTTTTAGAAACACAACCAAAAGCAAGAGAAAAATTATTTATTATCTTTAAACTCCTTTGTGTAGCATTCCTTTCCACCAGAAGGTTTATTCACATATCTACTTATTTCTATAATAAGCCACAGAAACAAATTTTCTGTTAATATTTTAAGTGCTTCAGAAATTTGGGTGGGATCTCTAGATACAGATTTTCTCTCACGCTAACACACTGTCAAAAGTAAGTTTAAATATTTCTTGATGTTTCCAGCTGTTAAAAGACAAAGTTTGCAATTTTCTGGAAAACTGTAAAAACTACTTTAATTTATTTGGTACAGGCGTTACAGACACTGTAAAAACACCCAACCGAACCCAAACCAAAAAACAAAACAAAACAAACCCCCTCCCCCCCAAATAAAACCAACCGTGAAAGTATGGGTAATTAACATGAAAAACTGCAAAATAACATTATATGAATTAACATCTGGAAAGGTATTATGCTCTCTCTTCTTCTGGATGTTGGCTATAAACCAAAAGAAAAAAAGAGCCCTGAATTGTTCTGCATGGTTGGTTTCTGGAGATGTCACCTAAGCATCAATAAGTGTCAGAGGAAATCAAAGAATTTCCATTTCAGAAAAATCAGCTCAAAAAAATTGTTCTCAGTGAACACAAGGTGAATTTTTTCATTTCTTGATTCCAGGAACTTGTCAGGTTCTACAACAGTCTCAAGCTAAGCAGCATAAACTGGAGGGTTCTCAGAGAATTTCATCTAGAAATCAACAGAGCACATATGTTCCCTGGATATAGCCTGATGTGTGCATGCCCCATTTAGGGGTCTTTACTAATCTTAGTGTTATTTGTTCACCACACGGTGACCATTCCATTGTGCCAACATAGGACCCACTTTCTTTTGAGGTTGAGTTTGTAACAGATTCTAAAGGTGCATCAAACATTTTTGTGGGGGCATCTGAGAATATACAGATAGTGACCACGGAAAACAGTATTGCTATCTAGCCACTGCAGGCACACATTTTAAAGGTGCCTTTTGTGGCATTCAGAAAAGGTCATTAATATCTGAGCAGAAACAGGGGTCTAAACCTAACATGCCAGCATAAACAGTAAGTAGTCTTAATGCCATAAATACTTCGTAAGCACATACTGGCAAAAGATGGAATTCAGTGAAGATATGTCATTTTCACCAACTGAAAACTTGCCCCTCTCATCTTCCTGTGGCCGGTGCACAGGGGCAGAGAACATGGATGCTTTGCTGGACTGGGAGGCAGCACTGGAAAAGGCTGCTCAACAGTAGAACTCAAGTTGGCAGAGAGAGGAAAAGCCTTTAGCTAATGCAACACAAAGTGGTGGCAGTGTAGGGGAGGCGAAAAAAGCCCCGTTCCTATGGGCAAAAAGAGGGTGGGTCCCTGCTTGGAATGCCTCTGGACTTCATGAGATACTTCCACATTGATAAATGCAACATGTTCTTATCAGGTATGGCAAAACATATGCCAGCTTAATTTTTAATCTTTTCTGGATGTCTGTCCCTTTATCTACAGTACCAAGATTCATAAATGATAAAGACAGAAAAATATCTCATTTATCTGCACATATTTATTAACACTAGGATTTTACCTTAGGCAATTGGCTGAAAACCTGCTTTTAATTTTTATTCAAAACATATTCATATGACCAACTACAGTTTGTTCTGCTCATTGATGTAGTCTTGGGGCACCTACATGATTAACTCTCCCTCACTGCACATCAGTGGCATGTTAAGTTTTTCCTAACAACCTATGTGGATGCATATAATTTCATCACAATATACAAAGCATGTCCAATGAAAGGAACACTGATGGGTACTTCAGTTCTACACTGCATCAAAACTTCATACAGGCTGGACCAAGGAGAAAGAGAACTTGATCATTAAAGCAACTATATCCTCCAAGCTTTTCCCAACAGGCTATATGCATAGTTAAACCAGAGAAAACAAAATAAATTTAATCTGAAAGTTGATATACGAGATCAAGAGTGAAAGAAAACAAGATGTTTGACATATTAAGTATTTAAATATACTCACCGTATCAGCCACTGCAGCTGTTACTAGGGCTGAAAGCAAGGATGCCCAAGTTTAAAAGAAAAAAACCTACAAAAACTTACAAAGATCACCACTGTCCCTGAGAATGCTATGAAGCCCAGATTTCTGGGTCTGAGGTGACACTGATACATACTCGTGGGTATAGTTACACAGAATAGTTACACGAAAGAGGTCTCAAATCAAAATGTCACTTTCTTTCCATTGCTCTCCCTAGCCTCAGTCTCAGGAGCATTGACCACTGCTGAAAACAGCCTCCAGATCCAATATCCTGCAATTTCACTATCTCATAATTCCTAAACACCACCAGTTGCAAAAGTTAATCTTTTAGGTTTAAAATGAGATAGATGTGGATGAGGCAGCTCCAGTATCTCTATTCCAGGCATGCCAACGTGCTATAATCCAGACAAAACAAAGCTTACTTTACTCTCTTGCTCTTTAAAGGAAGCACAAAAAGCTTTGGCACTTTGACAAATGATGAATCCTGTTGCAGCAGTTCTTAAAAGCCAGGTCAACAAAATCTGACATCTTAACATCTTAACTTAAACTGCTGATGAAGATGAGTGAGCTCAAAGTGGGAAATTAGGTGGGCCAAGGCTTTCTAACTGCTTTCTGACAACTCTTTTGTGGGCACATAATTTAAAACATTTCAACAATTCACTTTTCTGTAAAAGGCCATAATAAACACATGGAAATCTAAATCAGCTCATCCAAGACAGAAATATTAAAAGAAAGACACTCCTACAGGCCAAGTCCTTCATATTAAAATGTCCTGATTCAATAAAGCAAAAAAGAATACAACCTAGCAATCAGGTTTTCATTGTTACATTTCTCCATCGTTGATCAATACATTACTTTCTATGTTATTTGAAAATGTAATGTAATATTAAAGAATTTTCCAACATTTAAATGGTAAATTAACATCTTTTAGGCGTTTGATAAAATAAAAAGGGTAGAAATTAGTTATTTGCTACATATTATTGCAAACATTGATCTTAGTATATACTTCAGTGACTCATGAACTCCATAATACATACTAGAACAAACCTAACCAGTCCATTCACACAATTCTGCTGTCATCACATAAAAGCTTCGATTCACTTTCATTTACAGACTATCATAGAAGTCTCTTAGTCCATGTTATAATCCCCCTTTCACTAACTTTCCATTTAATCTGATTTCACAGTAGTGTAAATTACATCCATATCAGAGTCAGTGTACAATTTTTATTTACCAGCTATAAAGTTGTTTTCTAGTAATGTGCACTACTACCTAAAAGTGGTACCTAAATTATACCCATAATAACTTCAATGTCTTCACTGAGCATACAGTAGCCAAACCCATCAAAAATATGCTGTGACTAGGCTTTGTCTTAAGTTTACCTAAATGATTCAAATTCTTTATCAACAGCCTCTACCAGAGGACACAGTGTGGTGGACATCCTAGTTGCACCCAGTGATTTGCACAGGCAGCACAAGGATATAAGCAAAAGGCATTTTTCTCTGTGATTTGTACATGCAATACGGATCCCTTTCATATGAAAGTGACATTGTGCAAAAAATGAGCTTGTGCATTCGCATGTACAACACTGTTACTCCTCTTCACCACTAAAATGGCCTAACAGGACCAAAACCAGACAGACTTACTCAACTGGAGGAGAGCCACCAATGCTAGATCTACAGCACAGTACCCAAGGCAGTAGAATGCCAAAAGAAAAAAGGTCTGATCAGACTGCTGTTGCTTTCTGACATCACCAGCTACCTCCTACCTACACCAGGGCTGGTGCAGAAATTGCATCTGTGTCAAGGTGCTGTAAACAGATGTTTTCGGGTCACTCTGCTGTGTCTTAGTGACTGCTGAGAATCAAAGTCGTTTAGGTAAAGTGCCTTTATATGTTAAGGAGACCGCTTACAAATTGTAGCTAATGGGTCCCTAAATAAACTTCGAGGAGCCACCCTAAGAGGAGGAAAGTTAAGTACCATTTTGAAACTACTGCATGTACTGTTCATATGACAGTCCTGCTACAGTGGAGGAAAGTTGCAGCTAACATAGCTAAAGGGGAGCAATGATTACACAAAAACTAATTTTCTGGTCTCACTGTAGTATCAGACTATAGCTACTCCCTGCACTGATTAATTTGGTCCCTGAAGGGTCAAGACCTATTCACCTTGTCTATGTGAACAACCACAGTAACCCCCTTCAGGGTGTGTAGGTAGATGAACAAAGTAGAACTTGGTCTTCAAGCAGAATATAAAAGCATACTTAAACAGTTCAGAATCAGAGGCAGGGTAGCTTCCTAACAAACAGAAAAGATTGCTCGTCCACTGTCAGGTGTATAGATGGGCATGACGGACACCGCTTTTCCAGACCCTATAACATGTTTCTGTCAGGAGGTACCACACTGACTTAAAATACCTCGGGATAGTCAGCAAACTACATATAAAGCATGTGCGTATGAGGTCCCTATAAACTACAGATAAAGTAATACATCCAGTCTCAGCCTCTGATACTGTACAAGTAGTTACAATGCCTCAAAAAAAATTATGTTGAATCACTGGGGAGGAGGGCGTAGGGGTGGTGGAGAATAAAAGTAATCCTTTTCAAGAACGAGTGCTTGGCCTGCAAGTTTGTTATGGGAAAAAAAAAAATAAGATAGAATTGAAGAGATTCAGAAGTATCATAACAGATTAGAAAAGGTGTTTCTGGCCAAAACTTTTCTTTTAAAAACTCAACAGCCTTGAAGTTTTCATTATTGTTAACTAAATACACATATACATGAATTAGTGGCAGTAGTAGTAATACTAGTGAGAATAAAATATCATGTATTAGACAGCATTAGTCTCTGAACCTTCCTTACACCAAAAGAATATGCATATATCACAGGGCCACTGAGATAAAGTAACACTCAGCCCTAGAGGGCACAGATTTCGTCTTTATGTAAATCAGTGCCTGTCACTGCATGCATGATTCACTGCTCAGAGTGTACTCTTCTGTGACGAATGAGTCCCGCTTAATTTGGCAGTGATTATGCGGGTTGCTGGCCCTCTAAACCCCTTTGAACTTGTAATTGCTGCTGGTTTAAATAATGAACATTAAGGGGAGGTGGATTCATAAAACTGTGGATAATTACAAAATTTTTTTCTTTTTTCCTTTGTTGTTTTTTTTTCTTTTAATGGAAATAAAAGGCTTCTGAGACCACCGATAAGTGTATCGTACCAAGCTGTTACCGAAATAAAACTGCAATCTTGTTCAGTCTTGAGGAAGGAAAGGGAATGGAAAGGAGAAGAGGAAAAAAGAGAGGGAGAGGGAGAGCAGAATGGCTTGGATGCCAGTAGAAAAGGAGGAGCAATGGCATTCATGAATATTCATAGCTAGTCACATCTGTAGCAGGCTTGCTTTCCACCTTTTTTTCTTTCCAGTTCAACATGGACAAGAAGTACTAACAAAAGAAGATGACTGTGCAGTTCTATCAGGCTCCAGGTTTAATCTTTACAGAGCATATGGGTGAACTTTTTTTTCTGATTTTCAATGGTTCGCATTTTTAAAAAATTGTGAATGTCTTTAACCAAAGGAAGTGTTCCCTCTCCCTCCCCCCGCCCATGCTGCTTTTTAAAAATTATGTTCCTGTAATTATGAATGTGAGGGAGTCAGTTGCTAAGGAAGCATGATGTGTAACATGCAGCAAATTTGTTCCTCCTCCCCTTTATGAGCACTTTACTAAATCCTCCAATATTCTTTGATCCGGTAAAATTTTGATTTGCGTGTGTAATGTATCGAAACAACGATGACAACAAAAATTGTTACTGTGGAGGGGACAGAAACCAAAGTCAGCCAAGTCAGGCAGCTACTACCCAGAAACAACAAAGAACGAATGATAAATTTAGCAGCCTCATGTACAATTTTCAAACAACACAGCAGAGATTTATAGCTTTGCTGCTCCCATGGTAAACGAAGCAGCACACAGAAAGTGTGTCTGTTTTTGATTTTGCTATGTTTTCCCCCTTTTTTGTTCTTTGCCTATTTGCAGTTGTTTTTTTGGTTGTTTTTTTTTTTTTTTTTTTTTTTTTTTTTTACTCTACATTTTCTTTATCCTGGTGTGAGATGAATATCAAAGGCCTAGTGCTGTTGGTAAGCCTCCAGCATACAACGGCAGCTCAATGGGATGTTATTAGAACCTGCGTCACAACATGGCAGACTGTGATTAATAGCAACTGTATCAACGGTAGCAACTTCTCAACAACGCCCTCCAGCAGCTCTGAAGGGGCCCTGTGAAGAAGGAGGGAGGAAAAAAAAGGGGGGGGGGGGAAGGGAAATGTCTGAAAGAGCTAGATACTGAAGGTTTAGCTTTGCACATGATTAGGTTATGTCAAAACTGTGTGACTGCTTTCAACCAGGACACAGTGGGGATATTTATTTAAAAGCACTCTACCAAATATATGAGCTGATCAGTGTTTTATTTTGCCAGAACCAATCATGTGAAGAACAAGATCAGAGCAATGGAGAACAGGCTACTGAAAGGATCTGGAACTGTGTTAGAGGTATAATCAGGGTTCCCTCCAAATGAAGAAGAAAAGATTTTCCCAAAGCTTCATGAAAATTTCTAAGAAAACTGCAGGGCTGCTAAATTTTTCCTGTTGCCACATGAAAAAAAGAAGGCTTAATTTAAAATCAAGTGTAAACTGATACCCTTGTTCTCCCTTTTTTCTTCTTTTTTTCTTTTTTAATACAGTCTAGAAACTTAGGTCCACACATTAAAAAATGTTAAGATTATTCAAGTGTCCCATTCCATATCAGAAAATATTCTAAGAAATGTCCCCAATGATAAAAATAATCCAAAATTAAACTGTTCCAACTATAGCTATGAATATACGGCTTAGTCCATAGCAGGCCCAAAAAAGAAAATGTAGATGCATCAATGGCTCTTAAGCATTACAGTTCTGGATATAAACTTCCAGCTCTGAAAGTCTTTAAACTTCTGCCCACCAGAAGCCTGGAGAACATACTGGGATTTCTGGGATCTTCCTATACTTGCATAATTTTTTGGCCCCATCACCACCCACTGCTGACTCTTATCTGGCTCAGTGGTCTGACCAATAAAACAGATCTTATTTAGTGAAAACCCAGACAAAAACACTTGTTAAAATACCTTTAAAATCTTTAATGTAACCTGCTCCTTCTCATAAAACTTTGCTGCTGCTGCTGCTGCTGCTAAGCGGTTTTCATTTCTGCTAACTGCATTTGAAAAATGCTAATCATTCTGCTATCTTCTGTCTCTCAGAAGAGGTGGAATGTTCACCTACAGATGTTAATGATTTTAGCAATCTCAGTCACAAATTAGACTGTTGGCATAGTATTTATGAAAAAAGCATGCAAAACTATTTTGAATTTATAGATTAGCATTTAAGCAGATTTAATCCATATCTCAGTGAGTGAAGCAGAAGAAGAGTAAGACCCAGAAAACTTGTGGTAGGGTTGATTAGGAGAAAAATTATCAGCAGGTGGAAAAAAAACCCCAAGCAAAAAAATTAATAGCTCCACAAATTAGATAAAAACGTTAGGAGTGAAGAAGAAGGCTGAGAAACACTGATATATTATACTGTCCTCCCTCATCAGTTAGAATGACACAGTCCAACTGCTGTTGGACTGCTCTCCTGTTGGCCACTTGTCTATCTAATGCTCCTCTCATCATTAATTGACACATAGTTCTACCAAGAGAGCAGGGGTTACCCACGGAATGAAATTCCAGAGGCATACGATTACATACACAATGCTGAAAATCAACACCTGCTGAACAATAAATAAATAAAAAAAAATCTTAACTACATTTAAAAATATGAACAACTTTTTATTTCTTTCTCAAGAAACACACAACTTGCTCAACAAAGCACTAAAAAACACTGTATTTGTGTCACTCCCTTTAACCTGTTAATCTTTGAAGACCATAATTAAGGAAGACAAACTGGTTTATAGTCAACACAAGTTGCAAAAGAACTGCAGTCACCATTTTTCTCAAACAATAATTTTTCTCATCTAAGAATTTTACTTGATTAAAATCATGGGGTAATTAGCAGTTGAGTGAAGAGATTACTTTCTGTTGCAAAAAGACAGCCAACCTTTACAAGTTCTACAGATTAATAACTTGGGCTCAGTTCTCAGCTGTGTCCAAGCATAAAGAAACCAAACTCTTCTGCTGTTCCAATCTAAAGGCTGGGACCAGTTCATTACCTAACACTGTTCAGTGTTGGCTCTCAGGTTTGTTGGACCACCCTTGCTAAACCCTTTCCACACACGAATCACCTCAGCACTTTCGTGACTGCCCAGGCACTCTCACCCAAAAATGAGGGCAGAAGGTGATAAGATGACAACCCATTTTTAGCAGCACACAGCCCTCAACCTACCACTGTTGCCTCTGCTAAGAAATACATGATGGGTGGCCTTGCTATGCTATTCTCAGTGTTCCTTATTATGGTGCTATATTCATGCAGAGGAAGCCTCTGACTTCTTAGCCCCTTAAGACATAGACTCAGATGACTATTTTTCTTTCCCAGCAAAAAGAACTAATTGAAGAGGACACAGAAAAATTGATGAAGTGGAACAGAGTATCTATAGAACTATCAAAATTATCAAGTACCACAGACACCTTTCATAAAGGTGGGGAGAGTGAGTGGAGGGAGAAACAAGTTTTTTTCTTAACCTTTTACTCAGATTTAGCCAAATACACCAAGATCTGTTAACAGTGTATGTGGCATAGCAAGAACCAGAGCCATCAACAAAAGCTCCTCACTACAGATGAAAAGCAGTATAGATCACACAGCCCGCTAGCAGAACTGCAACAGACCAGCAAGTGTCCTTGAGTTCCCTGGGTAGGTAGCAGGACACAAAGCTATGGCAATGTGGCTCAGAAAGGTTGATGTCTTCGATATGTCTTTTCCGTCAAGCCCATATCAGCATTTCCAAACACAACCAAGTTTTCATGGTACTGAAGGTTTTTAAGGTGGTTGAATGAAGACTGATGAGAGAGCAGGACAGGAGATGTAAAAAGCCTCAATTCCCTAAATTTTCATCCCTTGCACCTTTTTTTTTTTTTTGCTGAGTAATGATAAATAAATTGTACTAGCGTCATTAAAATAATTTTGATACCTCAGGGTCAAATTCCAATAACAAATCATGGCCTGCAGAAACGCATTGAAGGGCAGTTGGAACCAACCTGGAATACTGGTGATCTCTATGTTTCAGCTTAACCAAAATCCGTTAGGAACATGGGAAAAACTGGCATAAAGAAAAAGCTGTAACATGAAGCATTTGTTTGGATCAAGTACAACTTACTCCTATCTTCTGTATCCTTGAGTGTGATTTTCAGAAACAATCAAAACAAAAGTGACAAAACCCAAAAACCACAATGAGCAAACAGCAGCTTTTAAGTGCTGTGGGAACAGAGACGTTTGTTTAAGTAACCACTGTTTAAAAAATGCATACATAGTAACACCAAAATAAACAGCTTGCAATGTTGTTTATTTTAAGATACACAATAGTAACGTAAAGTGCTGCATGCACTGAATTCAGGCTGTAGTAACACTATTTAGAGTTCTGAAGAGCAGTAGGAAAACTAAGCTCCATGCCAGAAGACTCCTTGTTTGGAGAGCAAAGGTCAGTGCTCACTGCTTTTGCAGCTAGGAGGATTCCAACGTGCAGCCAAGGAAAGCTCCTGCTCTCATTTCTCAAGCAGGTAATTTTTGAACTGCATACAAAAATCCTACAAAAGGCATTTTGTGCCAATGGCGTCTTTAAAAGGGGTACATAAGCCCATTCCTGGGAAGTATAATTAAGAGGAAGAGAAAAAGATCTTTGTCCTGTTGCTTCACTTCTTTAAAAACCTTCCAAACATGCCTGACTCACTAGCCCTGTGCTGAGCCAGACAGAAAAAAATACCCAAAAGGAGAATACTAACGAAACTAAGCAGTGGTGTACTGAGAAGGGACTGACTTACTGAACAGATTTATGCCCCTGTGTGTTTGAATTGCATTTGATTCTCTGCTGACAAAAAATGCCAGTGACTTCAATCCATAACAGAAGTTTGTGCTATTTTTCTTCATAAAGCCAGCCTAGCTATAGGCAAGAAAACTTGACTCTTTTTTCTGGCCATGCCATCATCTATTTATTATTGTAATTGCATAGATTTATTATTGTAATTGCATAGATTTACTATTGTAATTGCAACATTACTGTTATCGTATAATCCTTGTGACTGCCAATAAACGAGCCAGAAAGAATCTGACTTGGATCTCAGATAGCAGGCTAAATTTCTAATTCTGGCAAGGAGAGAGGAAAGAAAAAAAGGAAATTTTCCTGATTTTCCTGATGTGCAAATGGAGCTGAAGCTTATTTTATCTGGAAGTCATTCAGACAAATACGAAACCCTACAGTTATACTATTATAAAGTAATGTTCAAGAGCAAAATTTCATTTTAAATTCAAAATACAATCTCTTTCTTCTTGATACTTTTGAGGAAAGCTGTGTGTGAAATTCAGCAGTTTGAGTCAGCATGCACTCAGTCAATAATTTCTCGTGGTCATTCTGCCTCTCTGAGGGCCCAAGCTTCGTTTTGAATGCTGAAGTCAAATCGCCATAAATGTCTGTCAGTGAAAAACAGGTGAAAAAGCGATGGTTTTCACCTGATTTAGCATTCAAACGTCTGTGTAAATCCATATTCAACCCTTTTTACATTAAATTAGCATTGGATCTATGACCTTAAAAATCAACTTGGATTTTGAATGCTCAAACAACTTCTGTTGTTTTGTGATGATATTTCATGGAGATGTTGGAGCAGATGTCAGAAATACTGGGGAACACTAAGCTTGGTAAGGGTTGATTTCAGACCTGTACCTTACCCAGATATTGGTGAAACTTCACATGCTGTGAACAGAGAGCAGTGTATGTATCATGGCAGTCTCTGCCTCTGAGTATCTGACAGGGAGGTGTTTTTAACATAAGGTCCTCAATACAAACTCTTCAGTCTGATAGAGCCCAAGCCGGGGTGACCTTCAGCATCCAATCCCAGTGCCTGAAGGGAGAGTAACTGAATATTTTTCTTAAGCTTAACTCTTCAATTTGTGTCTCAAGCCCGCTTCTAGTTTGAAATTGTGAGTTAATTTTGTAATAGCTTTACCACTGACAGATAAACAAAATGTCATTATGAAAGTTGAAACAAATACATCAAAAATCTAAACCTGAAGGAAGCCAAATTTGGGAAGGTTTCCTTCTGAAAACAGCTCTAATTTCTAGATACTTTTCAGTTTTAATCATTAATAAGAAAACATGGAAATAGGAGAAAAGCTTCAGGCAACACTACTTTAGTGTAAGCCCAGGAATGCAAGATGTTTCTCAGCAGTATACCTTCAAATGTTTTTTGGAGTCTGGTTTTAAAATTGCTAAGCAAAGGCACTTCCACTGATTGTTCTATAGTCTCAATGACTGGGGCTTGGCTGTTGAATTCCATTATTCCTGCAAGTTGTTTTGTTCTTCTTCAGTAATTTCCCCTCTTATCTCTTTGTAGCCTGTGCTTATTCACCGCTTCAGTATATGCATTATCTGTCTAGGGCTACATCTTGTATTTTTGAGATGGATGGAGAGAGCGCTGGAAATAACAATACCGCTCTCATTTCTCTCATCTGCTTTCAGCCTCTGTTACCCTTTTTTGGGAATAAGGGCCCTGATAGTCCAGGCTCTCCAAACATCCTTCTGTATCTTTCTCAGACTCTCACCAGACTGGCCTCAGGCTAGTTTCATAATCATCAAGAAAAAAAAAACCACCCAGTCCTGATGTTCAGCATGAGATCATAACACGGTGATCTCACTCTGAACATTACCTTTCACTACAGCAGCTCTATTGACTTCTTTGCTTAGAACAGTTTGAATTTCCCACCAGCTCCATTGTGTGATATTTGGCCTCTTTTAGGCGAGATACTT
This sequence comes from Pseudotriccus pelzelni, assembly GCA_035584735.1. Classification (NCBI taxonomy): domain Eukaryota; kingdom Metazoa; phylum Chordata; class Aves; order Passeriformes; family Tyrannidae; genus Pseudotriccus; species Pseudotriccus pelzelni. Next base: position 33,483,649 of record JAWMRA010000161.1, on the reverse strand, counting down.
TTTCACAGAGTGAGCCTACAGGGCACTGAGCAGAAAGCTCATGAGTCCCCAGGCCTTGTTTGAAAGAGTTTTCAGTCTCAGCAAGAAGTTTGCTGCAGTGCTTGTTCAGGAGGCAGTAGAGCATGTTAGAGCACTACTGAGTCGGAGAGTATTGTATCTTTTCAGCTGGGGCTTTGAACAGGATTCAGACCCCAGGAGCTAAACTCTTGATAGTTCCACAGTTCTACGGTTATGTTTATTTGTACCTATTCTGGCAAAACACCAGAGTCTTGTTCATTTGTAGACATTTTATTCTCCTGCTGCACATATAGTTTTGCACTGGTTCATAGCGGGATTTAATCTCCTTTGCAAACATTATTGCTTTGTAAATGGACAGTTTTTGGGACAGAAAAAGGAGAGAAAGTGGCAAGAGCCTCTTTTCTCTGAAAGTTATTTGCGTCCCAGAGCATAGTGGGTTCATAAGAACCAGGACAGCTAAGATTAATTACAGCACTAAATTATCTGCAAATGCTTATGTTAGATATGCATTAAATATTGTGATTTTTTTGGTCTCAGAAGTGTTTGCTTGGCAGTTCCTGGCCACCACACAACACATGCATACAAAGTAGGCCATTTGAAATTAAGATGTAAGTGGGCATATTATGTGGAAAAACATGGACTTCTTAGGACTGCCATAACATTCTGCAGCTCAACCCACCATCCACAGAGAAGTCCATACCAATTCAGGAGGAACCTCTGTTTCCTTAGAGGTGCTAGCTTGTGCAGTAAAGTATCCATGTGTAACTGGTAGAAATCGAACTAAAAACAGACAGAACCAAGTAAGACAATTCTTGAATTACTCCACCAAAAGAAAAAAGGAGGGTAGAAGGGAGGATTTAAATTAAATATTGATTAAATAAATTAAATTATTTTCCCTTTTTCTGTTGTTGACAACAATTAATCTGTTTTTTACATGTGTTTCCATTTAATTTCCTACTTTATATCTGAAAGAGATCATCAGAATATCCCTTTGTAGTTGAAACTAATGCACCCTTTACACATTTAGGTTTCCAAGTGATACCTCCAATTAACCAATTTTCCTTGAAATTTACATATGCCATCATTCCTGTGCACCATTCTGTTGCTAACTCCCCCAAATACACACATCACTTTTCCGACCACATAACACTCCTTGTTCCTGTGGTTATCACACATATCACGAACTTTCTCACTATTCACATTCTCTACCCCCAAATAATCCTCCTGTGGACTATCAAAACAGCTGTCAGCTATCTGAATGTGCTCCTCAGTAGGCAGGGACCTTCCCAGTGTGAATTGGGGACTTCGCAATAGCCTTTCTGTCCCTTACTCTTCACTATAGGTCATCCTCCTGCTTCCTGTTTCTTCATTCAAGGGCAAGTGGGATGCACAACTGGGAAGCACCTGGCTGAATCAAAAAGGCAGCAGAAGGATCAGGACTGGCTGAAAAGCTGCCAAAGTCCAATTTCATATCAGGAAACTCCCCGGACTGCTGAAGAGGGGAATATCCACCAGTGAATTCTTGAAGCATAAAGATGCATTTGTTAATACTGTTACACTTCCTTTATTCTCGCAATTGCCCCTGGGCCAGCGGTTGATGCCCAAGGTTCTTTATCTTGCTGGTTTCTGGAAAAGGCGTTTGATACATGATAAATGCAGCAATCACCACTTCAGGTTGCCAGCAAGGAAAGGACCTGACAAACAAAACTAACACAAGCCCAAGCCACTTGAGCTAAAGCAGCTTGCAGAAATCATATACTATCATCTTCAGTGTAGACCAACAAGAACACTCTTGTCTTTATATTAAATGCTCCCTCATAAAGAGAAAATTTTTCTGAACTTTTAAAGTCTACAGAAGCTCAGGTATTTGCACAAACATTTTATGACTGTCACGCTCATTCAGCAGCTGGATAAAACCACAACAGAAGAGTAATTCTCTGTAGTTCAGCAGATGCAAATTATAAGACATAGGTCTCATGCAGTGCTTTTTATCTGTAAATATCAAAAGTACTCCAAAAAGCCGCCACAAGCATTATGCCATACTGTTTAAACAGGGAAACTAAGGCACAGTGCCTTGTCATGGTCACAGCAAGAAACAGAGCTGAAAATTACCCATGCCTGCCAGAGCTCCCTTGTGCTAAAACCTTCTGGGCACAGTAGTGAAGGTTCGGTCACAAGAGAATGTGACAAACAGCTGAGCACTCAAGAAATTTGTCTTCCTATCACAAAATAGGGGATCACTGAAAGAGTTGTTAAGCATAATTTGTGGATAAAGTGGCTATAGCACTTAACACTTGTTAAGGTGTAAAATTGTGTTTGTCTCTCTGTCTGTCCCTGTTATGATTTCACTACATCTTTTCTGGTTCTTTTAAAGGGATAAGAGTTCCACCGGAATTAATGGAAGGAGGACTGTGAGATAACAAGCTTCAAAGTAGTCTAGGCTAGGCCATGATTTTATAAAAATCTACTCCTTTCATATAGCTAGTATACATTACGAAAGCGAACAGGAGTTTTCCCATTGCTGTGTGATTTAGTCAGATAGTATTGCCACAGTACACCCACTTTAGAACATCGAGCTGCCACTTTGAAATGACCAAATAAGAGCTTAATCCTGATGACAGCCAAATTTCTATAGCGTTAAACAAATTGATATATGCAGATTTTTTTCAAACACTAAAATATTTGCTGCTGTTTACTGGGCTACTCAGATTTATTGTCCTGAGATTGTAAGCATATGTCATAAGATGTTAACCATTTTATGGACATAAGTAGTCAACTGCTACAAAAAAAATACATGTTTTGAACTGCCATCATAAAAAGGTGAAATCAAGATTTAAAAAAATCTTTATGGCATTATACAGTTAGTTGACAACCTATCATCCAGTATTAGATAAAAAAATGGAAACAGGTTTTGGCAGATTTGGGGCTAGCAGTTAAAAGTAAAAAATAACAAATGTAAATACATGAAAACTGTACTGCCATTATGCTTAAAAACGATAATAAATCTTTAAAGATGCCAATGATTGCTTTAGGTACTACAAATGACTGCTGCCAATCAACTCTAAAATATGTAATGCATAGTATTCTAAGTATCATAACAAGCAAACTCCACAACACCATGACTAATATTCTCTGCCATAAACTACTCCATTCATTAGGCAACAATAAGAACTGACATCGCCATTTCTTTGGAGTTGTGGAACTGTTGGCAGAAACACTCCACCTTTTTTTCCGCAAAACTCTAATTTTACCAAAAACTTCCTTGAAATCAATTATCCTGCTCATGGATCTTGAAAGGAAGGCCTTAAACATATCCTTAGGCAAAACTGAGAGGCAGTATCACTTTGCACAAACAACAGCAATCGTTTTTTCCCTAAAAATGTATTTTGTATCTGCATATAATCATGTGTGCATACTACAGAGAGAGGGAGGAATTGATGACAACGGGTTTATGGAGTGGAACTTAAAGACCCTCTTAAGTGGAACTTAAAGACACTACAAAGAATGGCCCCCTCTTTTTGACTGTGATCTTGATCTTCAAAGGCTGCAGTTCACAACATTTACTAGTGTAATGTTTTTATAGTGTTTAAACACTATTTATATTTGCATATGGTTTACTTAAATGACCTTTTGCCTTGCAAGCCTTGTAAGCCACAATTCTATATAAATGAATTCCTGTCACTACTACTTCCTTGTTTCAATTACTTTTAGGAATTCATTACGTGGACTTTGGTATTCCCTCTTCTTTTCTTTCACTTGCTTCCTATACTGACTTTGCAAAGCTTTGTAATCTGACAATAACAACCAGAAAAAAATAGTGGCTGATCCTATCTTTTGCTAGGCCACATTCAGCTTGCTCAGTCGAGGCTTTTTAATCAAGCCTCAGCTGAAATCATGCACATGTTTTTCATTACACTGTCTTCTCAGGAATTCCCTGTTTAAAAATGGCAGGTAAAATATTAAATTGGGAAGTAACATCCAGCCACGTTATCTGATGGTTTGGCAGCAGCTGACCTGTCAAATAAATGAAATTCACCTTGCTGCAATCCTGGCACTTTGTGTGGCCTGTTGATGAGGAGGAGGCAAAAACAGGCAGGGTAGTATAAAGACCAAAAAAAAAGGAGAGAAAAAGATAAAACACAGCTAGCTAATACCAGACAGGGTAGTGGGAAAAACTATGATAGCAGGCCTAGAAGAAGACCCATTAGGTAGTCTCAAGAGCTTAAATTGCCCTAGTAGCACCATGAAAAGATTTTGCTGCAGCCTCTCAGACTGCCAGGGATTTGGTGAGGGAAAGGGGATGAAGGGTATGGGAAAGCCAGAGAAGTGTGTTGTGATTCACTTACTTGTCCCTTGCAGGATTCACAATTCAGGGATTCTTGGGGGGGGGGGGAGAAGAGGGTGTCTCTGTGTGTGTGTGAATTTCACCCTATATATAACTTGGAATCTTATTAGATAACAACTCCGTGACACTGCAAATCCAGTATTTCTCAGCATGCTATTTTTGAAGCTGAAACACACCATATTTTATCTCCAAAGAAGTACAATAAAGATCCCCCCTTCCAAATAAAAAGAAAAGTAAAAAACAAAACCAACAAAAACCAACTGAATGCACATGTAATAATTTCCAGGCGGGCTTCCTGTGATTGTATCCGATTATTTAAATTTTGGACTGTCTCTTTAATTTGAGGAGCAGGGAGAGAGGCGACAGATGGCAGACAGAATTGACTTATGTCCTCTATTCTTCTAAAGAAGAAGGGGGAGTGCAGAAAGTTTGATCGAGGCAAAAGCTACAGTACATAGGCCTGGCTATAACTATCTAATAGGTCTTTTGACCGATTGGTTCGGAATATTTAGGGGTTTTTTTCTCCCCCAGACAGTCTTTGTAACAAACCCACAGTCCTGGAGGTTGCCATGGGTGACGAGAGCGCTGACATCCAGTCCCAACTACAAATAAGCACATGACAAATGGACCCAGAGCCCTTGGACAGCCCTGAACCTTGGTGACCCCCTAAAAAACCCAGCCTCCCCATACTCATGCCCCCCAAAAAAGCATTACTGAGTATATTTTTTAAAACTGAAAGCTTGCACTTAATTGGAAACACTGCCGTGTAACCAAAATGCTTAGGACAGCATGTACAAGTAAAAATAAATCATGCAGCATTGTTATTTAATGCGCTGTGACATCATTTCCTGAAATTAAACAGAGATGACACAGATTCAGACAGTCCCTACTAAGGTTCAGTTCAAACAATTCACAGATGTTTTCCTCCAGCCAGCAGAAAACAATGCAGGGCTTAAAGCACTCCTCTCTCTCTCCCACTCTGCATCTCCCACTCCCTCTCCTCAGCCTTTTCACTGGTATGAGGAGGTATGGCAGTTTTATAATACACGCTCCCACAAAAATATTCTTTTTTTAATTTAATTACTCAGGCTGTTGTACTAAATAGATGGATCATTGTGTCACAAAAGCATCAATTTTTCAGAAGAAATAACAGATGTCTATGTAACAATGATTAGATTAACCACTCCCAGACAAAGCTAGCTTTTGAGGCCCACACACCCCATGACCCCGGGTTCCCTCTTCTGTAGGGGGTGGATGTAGAAATGTCAGATCTAATCTCAGATTCCATTTTTAAAACAAACAAAGCCCCACCCCCACTCCATTTCAGCTCTTTTAAGATTGTGGTGTTTAAAAGGTATGTGAATGTTCAGTCTCTTACTAAATCTTCAGGACAGATTTCATGGCAGAGGACTAGAAGCGCTCAGAGGATGAAATCTTTCAGCCTGGGGTCAGAAGTGCCATTTTGAGAAAGATTTCCAGTTTTAGTTTGCCTACGCTGGTGACACGGTAGTGCAGGCAGGCAGGACAGGAGAAGGATACTGGTGACATTAGACAGGGCTGTGCTACCACCAGCAGTAACAACAAATGCCAACAGCCGCAACCAGCTCTTCTGGTGAGAGACCAGAGCAACTGTGGCGTACAAAGAGGCACAGCTCCACTACCTTGAGGACCACAGGATCATAGGTCACTGGAGTTTTATATTCAGGTACTGATTTTTCTTTAGTACTAGGATGAAATCATTAACCTTTCCTCACGAAGTTTACCTAGCTGAAAAATGTGCGCAATGTTATTTTGTAGGACATGCTTACAACAGGGTGGTGTTTGTACAGAGAGGTCTGTTCTACACCAGCAGGCAACTAGCTGAAAACTCAGCACACAGCCAGCCCTGCCTAAGAGCAGACCTGGAATAAAACTGTAACTTAGGCTCCTCCAGCTCTCTGACTATGTGGTGCACTGAGGTGGAAATGGCAGTCATGCGAACACACATGTAGATGGTTCTACAGGAGAATCAGAGGACAGCATCCATCTCCTCTCCGTACCCTCATAGGGTATAACATGTTACAATGCAGTCCAAACATGCACTAAAATTCACCAGAATGACTTCACATTCCTGTATTTTTATGGAGTTATCCCATCCCATTTTAATGGGACAGAGGTCTCTTGCATTTTTGGGTTTGGGTGTGTTTTTTTAAAGTACAGCAAAAACCGCAATGTGAAGAATCCTTCTCCCAGATCACATCTCTGAGAAAAGCTGTTCTTCTACAGTTTGATATGAAAGTAAGCTGTTCAGTATGGAGTGCGATAGCCAGCTATGTTCCTAACCTTCCTTTAGGGTATTATTCCTAAAATAACAATATAGAGGGAGGTATTTATGAAGGTGGGATGGATTCAACTTCTTTGAACATTTGCTCCAAGATTGGGTTTGGCTGATGACATTCATCTCTAGAATCACATCTAATGAATAAATAAAATAGCTGCCCTATATAAAAGGCTTGATACACCATGCATCAAGATATGATAGATTCGCATTATATTCTCAGACACACCCATATAAATACAGAAAAAAGTAAATCTGTTTCAGTAAGACTATTCATATTATCTAGTCTGGACATCTGAATATGACATGTCAAGAAAATTAATTCAGGTAAGTACAAAAGCTGTGGCTGGTTCATTTTAACACACTTTCCAGGAGAGTTTACTATAGCCAGACAATGAAGCAGATGAAACCAAAATCTACAACATACTGTTTAAAGAGCAAGATTTTCAGCCAGAGGATTGTGGAGATCAGGCTAAAATGACACTGTTCAATGTTAGGAGACAAAATTTCAGCTAGCAAAAAAAAAGAAAAAAAACCAGCTCGACTTCACTGACTTCAGTGGAGACATCCCAAATATTATCAGCTAGGAATGTGACACTGTCATAAAAAAGGTTTAGTTTGCAGGCTTTTACCATTGTTAAATCTGGTACTTTTAGTTAAGAGACACATCTTCTTACAGACTGTAACAAAAGAAACAACCAAAATAGAATTTTAACAAAGGGCATCACTCCAGGTAAGTGTCAAAGAATAAACCAGCTCTGTAAAAGAAGGTGAAAAAATGTAGTCCTTAGCACACTATGATGTAGAAATGGATGAACTACCAGAGGTACAAGTCCATAGAATGGTATAATTACTTCCTTTATAACTTTCCTCTCTTCTGATTATGTACGTATATTTTAAAGGTTCTCGATCCTTCAAAAGGGCATAGGAGGAGGGGGACTGGCTTTGTATAGTTTCTGGTAAGAAATCCTAATCTCAACACTGGCATAAGCTGGGGGTGTCTATACATTTGAGCACTTCCTGTTTTCACTTTGTGATCAAATATGTTCTTTGCAGGGCAAATAGGGGAGCACTTGAGGGAGGAAAGCAGAGATGTTTGAGAGGCTAATTGAGTGTACTAAGGAATCCTTGGTGCAGAGGAAAAGGAGTCTTCCAAAGCTATGAATAAACTCTTGGCTTGGGTCAGATTTCTTGTTGTTTCTTTTCTTTAACCACCTTTGAACTCAAGTAGAAACAGCCTTAAATGTCAGGTTTACCTTTCTGATGTCGTAATCTTTATGTACTATTGAAAAGCTTATACTACCAGACTAGGATTTCCTCTACTTTCTTAAACACTGGATATTATCCAGAAATAGCATACACGTTTCCAGCCAATTCATCCTTAGATCTTTTATCTTCTGGTACTTTGTAATTCCAAATGTAAGACAGAGCTCAGTAAGTGAACGAGAACATGACAGAAGCTCCTGCTCCTTGCATTTGATTTCCAACAATAAAAATGTGCATGTGTATCTTATTTCAAATATAATTAAAGTTACTGCAAAATGGAAGCTGTGATAGGGGTTAGAAATTGTTTTGAAAGACACAGCCTGTCAGACACATTCATTCTACATCAGAGTTCAAGTGCCTGTCTCTTCAAAAAAGCCACTTAGGCCATTCAATTTTTAAAATCGACTGCCTTAGGAGTTTGCAAACCAATTGAATAAAGGAAAAAAATAGCATTTTATTTAAAATAATAAGTAAATACAATTAGTCAGAACTGAGTTACTCTTTTGGAATTTGACAGTCTAAAGGACTTTCATGTTTAATCCATGACATAAGAGATGGACTGCCTGCCACTGCCTCTCCTTCCAGGGAAACCAGAGGTTAATGATTTTTGTCATATTGAGACTAACAGCTAACAATTGCTACAGTTGGCCTTTAGTATTTTATTTGTCCTTTTGAGGTATTCAGAATAGGTGACAATAGCTTGCAGTTGAGAACATATGTAGAGAGACCCCTGTGGCTTATGGAAAAGTTGCTCCATGCTGGTTGGGTGTTTGTAAAAAAAATACATCCAGAGCTCTTTTATGTTCCCCTCCTTAATGAATGCATGAATGTCAAAATGTACCAATGGCCCATTCAGGGGGCAAAGCCTAAGCAGCTCGTTCTTTAAGAACACATCCTGAGATGTAAAATACATTTGCTTAACAAATTAAAATAATGAGATAATTCAATTAGTTTCTTTAAAAAAAAAAAAAGGAGGAAGAAAAATAGGGTACATCAGGGGATTATTGTAATACATGAACAGGTCATACAGCACAAAGGAGGAACAAACCAATTTGAAATAAGGTTAGGCTAGTAATGAAGGAATGTACATTGAATCATGGACCACCATTGTAAAGATATTTACTTGAAACAATAAAATTGTACCTCACAGATTCCCCCGTTCTGGCTCAGCCAGCATTGCATTTTGAGTGGACAAGCTAATTTGAGAAAAAGTGTGAGATCTTTAAAAGAAAGGAGCTCTCTTCCTTCCCTGCACGTGTTTATGACAAGAATCTTTCTGAATTTACATTGCACTGGTCAGGGGTCTCCATTATCAGTTTGCAGGTCTGAGAATTACAGCACAGTAAATCTTTCAACACCTGCAAACTCATTAAAGCCTGGACGGTAAAAGGTTTGAGGCTTTTTTGTGTTCATTTAATCTGATTTCTGTGAGGCCATCCTCACCAGTGGTGGCAAATTTCCTTAATTCATGCAGGATGGAGAGGGTCAGGAGAGAGAATAGAAACAAGGAAAAGGGATTTCAAAAAGCCAGGAGGACTTTCCTCAAGACAAGCAAGAGGCAGTTGACTGTTTAATAAGCAAGTGTCAAATGCTTTCAAGGAGCACATAAGAAAGAAAGGCAGGGGAAAAAAAAATCCACAAGATACCACAGATTTCATAAGAGGAAATGGAGTCAGCACAGAGATGTCTGTACAAACCAAACTTATTTATTTGTGGCCCTGCTTTTCGCTGTCTGCCTGTACTACTCCTCTAAAGATACCCTACAGCTAAATGAAAAACCTTCCACTCACACTCACTCGACTTCCAAATTAAAAACATTTTACAGGTTAGTAAATCTCCAGCTGAGGTGATGTAGCAAAGAACAGCTGTGAAGTAATTTTGATAATGATGAGAATAATAAGCACATGGCAAGGTTCAGGGCTTTGCTGTTGCAGCTTCAGTGCTCCTGAATAGATAAAAGTGATTAAATACTCCTGATTATCCCTGACCAATATGTAATGGATTTACAGCCCTTTCAATTAGTCAGTATTTGCTTAGGACTCATTATTTTGTCTTTGGTTAAGTAATCAGCCCAGAGACTCATGTTCTGTCTAATTCCTCTGAGCCAAGTGGGTACAGGGCACCTGACCTTTGAAATGGCCATAGCTGGGAGGCAGGAATAACCACTACTCCAGCGGAGACACTGGCTATCCCAGCTAATCCTGACCCCACAGGCCAGATCAATGCACCTTAGTTTGCTACTAATGTCCTTACATCAAAATGATGGTTTAGAAATGTGAATCTGTCACTCCCCCCTTTAGCTGTGCTGCTAGCAGAGCAGTTCAATAGTTCCTATCATAAATAGATAGGGTCCTGAAATCATTACTCAGTAACCAACATCAGCTACTGTGAAATTTATAAAACTTTGGTAGAAGAGGTAGTTAATTACAGTTAGCTTTTCAAGCCTTATCAAGTGAGAAACAATTGTAAAGTGAGAGGAAGAAGAAAATCAATTGATAATTTAACCAGTTTCCATTATTTCCCACATGAAATAAACTACAAACAGTGATACTAGATTTTCTATGGAACTGTGTTTTGATGCCTAAGTGAAGCTATAATGTCAACAGAACACCAAGACATAAAACCAATAGCAAGAAGAAGATAAAGACAGACCATTGAAAGCATTGCTATGCCACATATTTTATCTCTCTCCCCCAAATGCGAATATGGCTAGTTTTTAATATTAACAGACTTGCAGAGAAGCTAAAAAGGTGCTTATTCTCTCTGTTACACAACTGAAAAACTAGGGAATCTGGAAGCCTTCTATATTTCTCACAAAAAAGAAACAATTACAAGTTTGCAAGCTGCTCCTTTGACTGTCTAACATCCACAGTGTATGTCAGCACGCACAGACCAGGGCTCCCTCTTTCACCACATACATATGAAGTTTGTGTAAACAGAGGCCAGCAAGAAACAATCCAGAGGGCAGAGCTTTATATGCACTGAAGCAAGAACCCCCCTTTTGTTGTCTGTAGGCAGATTTTGGATAGTTCAAAGCCAAAATTGGTTACTTCATATATAGCTGATGTTCCATGCTAAGGCGTTGTACTCTCTCTCTTTTTCTCTCTATAGGCATGTATACGTGTATATATACACACATATATATAGATTTCTTTGAGAATTGTCATGATTCCAAGACCCAAGAAAAAAAAAATCTGGAAGAAAAAAAAAAGGCAACAAAAACTGAGCCCTAGTAATGGTCAAGAATTATGGGGACAATTGATTTCTAGTAATGATTAATAAACCTCATTAGGCACATGAATAGAAATCTGTTTTGGTTTTGGGCACCACTTACTGTGAGATGCTGGAAGAGCCACGCTCTCATGATATTTGTTGCTACTTTGGGGAAAATGCCTCTTTTCTTCTGACGCTTTTTGTCCTTGTCTGGGTCATCATCATCTCCTGTACCAGGTGAGGCTACACTGTTGTCTAAACCATCTCCTACAGCAAAGAGAAAGACAGGAACGAGGACACGTTTAATGAACAATATATAGAAGTCTAAAAGTATCATTAATTACCAAGTCACTACCAGAGTTTTGGGGTTTGTTTTGAGGTTTTTTTTTTGCTAGATCAGGCACAGTCATAAGAACATTATATAAGAAAACTGATACAAATATGTAAAAATTAAAATCTGTTTCTCTCCAAATACTAATTTTGTGTTTCACACATGCATATATCATTAATTCAATTATAATTGTGTGCTTGACATAGTGCAACAGCTCTTTGTCAATTATGGAATTCAATGTGGGAAAACCTGCCACAAGGAAACCCATTTACTGTAAATGCATCCCTACAACCATTCTGAATATATACGTATAAGTAATCAAGTTAAATGTTCTGTAGTCTATATATTGAAGGCTCTCTGCAGAGGTGGCAGTAACCATGTCACCGTTCAGTGCACATAACACACTGTCAGATGAGCCACTCCCCGTAACCATCACCTCCCAACACACATACATACGCACTCACAAACACGTACACCTAGCATGACCCTGCATATAGCATTTGCATGACATGAAAACTTCTACGTCTCTGCATCAGTGATTATTATCATTAAAAAAAAAGATGCACATCAAGGTAGGGCTCTCACTTAATCAGAACTTTCCATCAACATCTTTCTCTTCTGTGCTTTTTCCTGGCATTAATTGTGCATTAGCAAAAATCATTTACTTTTAACAGTCATAGTTATTTTTTCTTGCCCTCCAGCAAAAATGCCTTGAAAGCCTGCCTGGAGGGCATCTAAATTATGTATCTGAAAAACTCTTCTGGCAAGGCATTGCAGGACCCCTACTTTCTTAAAATTCATACGAGCACGTCTTCCTGTTTTTGGGAAGGCATCAATCAAGTGCAGCAATATATGCCATATTCCTACATTAATATTTGAACTAATAACTTTAAAAAAAGGAAAGAAACAAGATCCGACTTGTGGCATAATCAAATGCAAAATAAATGAAGAATACTGGGACAGCACTGAGACTTTATAGATTGCTGTGTTTTCCTTACACATCATTAGCCCGGAGCCACACGAAAGAGGAAAACAGAGAAGTGGAGAGTTTATGCTCCCTGCTGGTGTTTAAGAAGCTGAGGTCCTGGAAGGACATCTGGGAATTGTGCTGAGACGGTGGTTTTTGTAATTTAAGAATAGACATTCATTAGCAGTAAATGCCATAAATCCCATGCTAAGTAAAAACCTTGTCCAAGAAAGCCTAAAACAATAAACTCTGTGCTCAATGTAGCCTGAGCTAGACGGTCCATAGCTTCCTGAGGAATGCCATAGATTCACAAGCTAATTCCTACAGCCTCGTCTAGAACTGTAGTGCTACTAAACGAAATACATTGCTGCTACATACAGTTCATTTGCTTCAAAACTTGCATTTCAGCTCCATCTTCCCATGCCAGATCACCCTTCTTGTAACGCCTCCCCTCTGAAAAACCAACCCTTTTGGACCGGAGAGACAGAAAAAGCCACAGCAAAGAGCTGGCAGATTAATTTTATTGACATTTCCATTTTCACTGCAATGTGATACCCTCCATCACATGGAAGAGATGACCCTCACTATTTACAGACTGACAGGCCACTTCATTACAGCCACCCTGCCCCAAGGCAGAGCAGCTCCTTTCCATCTGCCCAAACACCAGAGCAAGACCCTGAAGTCGCTGCTCTCTTTCTCATGCTCCTTTTCTTTTCTTTTCTTTTTTTTTTTTTTTTTTGTGTTTTGTTTTGTTTCTGTTAACGATAGAGAAAGGAGAGTGGAATCACAGTAAACTAATCAAAGAGATTATGGAAGCTCTAAACACTGTAACCAACTGTTCACTTTTGCAATGTATTGGTTATTTAGAAAGCATTCCTTTTGGCTGCTCTCTTCCCCTCCATATAATCCACCCTGTCTCTCACAGACACGCGTGCGCACGCACACACACACACACACACACACAGACACACTTTTCACTATGCCAAGGAACTGCTGCAAGGCAAATTCTCACAAACACTAATGGCTTCTGACTGCTCCTTGGCAACCCCAGCATTTTAACCTGGGTAGATATGCTCTCCAAAATACAGACACTGGAGCTATCTCATCAGCTGTTCATGTGACACAGATGGAGAGTGGCTATTAGGAGCCAGGCAATGGGCCTTGGGGATCTGAGGTGCTGTACTGTAGCCTCAGGCAATTTTGAAAAGCAGTACCCTGAGATGGGGGGAAAAAAATCCCTACTGAAAGTGCAAGTTTGAAGTCAGTCAGTTTGTTTGTCTATCTGTCGTGAGGATAAAGATATCTTTGTCTCTTTATGTAAAAGCAATGCATGTATGCACAGGATGCGTGGAGCTGTAAAACTTCTGCTCTGCACCATCCTTTCAAACCATAGAAGCACCAGTTCACTCTGTATGGACAAATTCCTGTCTCTCTGCATATACATACTCTCCTGTACGTGAGCATCCTCAGCAGGAGTCGCCTACATGCTAAATCAATGGTTAGACCTTTTGAAGAGGTTATTATTATCCTGGTTTTAAAAAGCTCCTGCCCAAGAAAGGAAAGTTTAGCTAAAGCTCCCATTGCCCTCCCACACTAATCAGCAGCTGAAATTGTAAGACTTGGTGCCTCCCTAGTTTGTTTCATAACCCCATAAAAGGAAATTCAAATATTATACCTCCAAATTATCTGAGAAAAAAAAATACAGCAAGATTTGTTGCTCATGGTGAATGACCAGACCAATTCTGTTAATCTGTCGTATTTTTAATAGGACTACAACTGCTTACATTAGTGGGTGGAGTTTCTCATAGGAAGGAATCATAGAAATAGCCCATAAACTATCTTTTCCAAGATGGAATGACTTACTTCTTGCATATGGAGGGCCTGATCCTATATCCAAATGAATATCAGTTAGTTACTTTAAATGAAGAAAAATAAATTATCAGAACTGAAATAAGATTAACATACAGCAAAGTCACTTTATAGCAGACTGGATTAACTATATTTTTAACTGCTGTATAAAGGAATCAAAATTTAACTCATTTAAATCATCATTACAAGTGATTCTCCTTATGTGATCTGTTCATATGCTGGATTAGAAGAGTAAAGTCAAATCCTAAATTGTATGGAAATTGCAATTACACAAGCATAGCTATCCCAATTTTCTAGAGGAGAAATTAAGCCTTGATTTTGGCCCACTGTCTCTCTCTTTCATCAGCACCAAAAAAATAATAAATTAAGGGTGGCTTTCTCCTCTTTCCACTCTGTACATTCATTTATTCTCTTGCCAGGAGTAGAAGTAATTGCAAAAGCTTATCACTGTTCTAGGAAAGTGGAGAATTCTTAAAAGTGGCACTCTCTTTCTGGAGGTGTCAATGAACTACGCAGGATTCAAGCCAGTAGAGAATTAGGCATTTTACCACCTTGTTTAAGATTATAGTAATGCTATGAAATAGTCTCGATAACCTTTATAAAAGATGGAGAGAGTTTACAAGAAACTTTGCGAAGTGACCCACATGGGGTTCCTTCAAGACCACCTCTTCTAGAGGAAGGGTTTGTAGAGGAGGCTGAAGATGCGAGTCTTCTTTACAGTGTGAAGTTGGGCTTCCACACTAGCTCTGGCACTTTTAGCATGTGCTGAGTTTCCTTCCACAAGGTAAATTGTTTTGCATTGAAAGCAAAGGAGATTAGCACTTTAAAAAATATCAAATAAATAGTTACAGCAGGGTTTCCATTGCACCATAATTCCAGCGTAACTTGCTGCGAACTCATTCCTTGGACAGACAAGCTTGCTGACCCCAGTGTTCATACACTAAAGACTCTTCAAGAAACAGAGTCCAGTTCTACAGAAAGCCTGTCCAACCTTACTGTATCAATGAATTCTTTGCTGTCAGTTCTCCACACTATCAGCATTATCTCAACCCTTCTCAAGTCTTTGCTTGTGTCCCTCACAGAGTAAAGACCCAGAAACAGACGAAGCAAGTGCTGTTTAGAAGCTGCTCATCTTGTGTTTTCATGACTTGTGAACAGGATGAATAACAAATTTCCAATCTATGCAAAATGATAACTGAAAAGGACAACCTAGTCAGGCCAAAGCACAGCAGCCTGGTAACAGTCCAGATTCAAACTATAGAAATAGTTCCTGTTACCATTATAACAAGTAGAGCAGTTGAAAAAGTGATTTCTGGAAAAGTACATTTCAGCACCCAGTGTTTGAGTTTCTTCACCATCAGAGGTCCCTTACAGCTTTGTGGTTTGTCACACTAAAGGAAAAGAGAGAACAGCAGGGGTATCAAAAGCAGGGGGAAGACAAGACACTTCACCATTTTTCTAAAAATAGTGGAAGCAATATGAAAAGCAAGCTAAATGATTCTGAAAAGGAAAGCTGCAGTGTACTATGCTGATCTTAAGTAAGCTCCTCTACAATCTTGCAGTCTAATATTTTGATGGAGTCGAACATGTCGATATAAATTCAAAACAAAGAAAAGACTGCATGGAGCCTATATTCACAATTTGCAATTATTTGTTTGTACTTATAACTTATCCTTCTGGACACAAAAGTATTTTAAACCATTATTAATAAGGACGTTCAACTTAGCAATATAATCCACATCATCATCAGAGAAAAATCTTAAAAAATTTGGTAAATTACCACTGCCAAAAAGCTGGAAAGAAAAGTGTTTGAAGACGTTTCTGAAGATAAGATAGTCTGTGCTGTAGGGAAAACTAATAGAGAGGGGAAGAAGGTCAGCTCCAGAATCAAAGACCCATCAGGAGAAGTCCTTATCTCCATTCTATCCCGTTAAAATCATCAGGCTTTTAGCCTTACAGTTCCAATAGATCACAGCCCTTTGAATAAAGTCCTGGCTGTGTGTTGTTTTGGTTTTTTTTGTCCTCCTCTTAATGATTCCTGTTCAAGGAAGTTGACTTAAGTCTCCTCACACCACAGAAACCGTACTTGTCTCCTGCCGCTTACTGCCTAGGGAAACTTGAGTTAAGATGGGTTATCGATGGCAAACCTGGGGCTTTGAAAATTACAAACAATTCAAGTGGGCATCCCAGCTTAGAGATGTGCCATCATCATCAGTGCTCTGCCAGTATGTGTTCTGGTTTTGCTAAATAACTTTACTGCTGGAGGAAAGGAGACATCAGAAGCTGTTCAAGCCTGACAGATATGCTCAGCCACCACTTCCTGGAGTGGAGTATCCTCAAGTGAGCTGCTTTAATCAGACCACTGAGTTCCCTCCCCTTTTTGTGTCTGTGAGACACCAGGCACATATCTCATGGTGTTCTGTTCTATGTTTCAGTGAGCATCTTAGAAAGAAAGACAGGTTGGACACTGATGCACTAGATGGAACAGGAAGACTTCAGACAGATAGCACTACCATCTCTCTTACTACAGAAAATGTTATTCTTTTGCCCTTCTAGAAGCAGTGAGGAGACAAAGAGCTGGTCTTCTCTCTTGCTACTCCTTTGGAAGATACTTATGATCTTTTGCTGTCCAGGATAAAACCCAGTAATTCCATTGTGAAGATGACACAGACGAATTTCACACAAGGCATGAATAACTGTTGAAAATTCAAATAGGAGGAAAACTTAAGCCACTATCAGACCTCATCTACAAAGCCATTCTATGTGATCTAATTACATCTTTGCATAGTTTGTCAGTCAGGAGCAAGTCCCTATTGCCATCTTGCAATATGTGCTGAAGGCTTAAAGAGTTGCGTGGTATCTTGTATATAAAGAGTATTTACAATAAGAGGCAGAATAAAAACTGGTCCTTTTCTTTTTCTGGAGAGGCACCTCTATACAATCATTAATATATCTTCTTTGCAAAAAGGCATTTACAACTATGGAATGACATTCCAGCTCTGTTACTATAGCCATGCACGCTATAAAATCAGTGACTAAGGTTTTCAAAGCTGCTTGCAGAACTGTTATGTTTCACATTTCCCCTTTTATATTTTTCAGCCCAAAATTAAGAAAAAAGACTGGCTTTTTTGTGTCCGTAATTGTCTGTGTTTCGAGCTCGTGTTTATTTGTGAAGTGAATTGAGAAACCTTAGAGATTCTACCAAAAGCCAAAACTGTATTTTTCTAGCTTTTTAAAGTCAAAAATAATAAACAGCCGTTTAAATGTTAAGGTCTTTTATATAGCCAGGAGGTTTTCATGGTTCGTTCATTTCAATCCAACATTTTTTCACATCAGGTGAAAAAAAGTATTCCAGTGTAGGCAAGGAGAACAACAGTAAAGCAACCTGCTAATTACTGATCTCTCTTACGTTCCTGCTGTGCTAAACTGTCCAGACATGTTGAAGTGGAATTTTTCTGCGATTTTCAAGTGACTAGTTCATGGCCCACTGCCGTGGAGTGCAGGAGAAGGGACGAAATGCTTTAGTTTACATGCAACATTTACTAACTGTGTGGGTTTTCCGACATTAAAGAGGGGACAGTGACCCATGCCACCTTTTTCACACTCAAAAGAGCACTGAAAAAACAGTCTTCATAGGCTTACCTCAGGCTTCCCTGGCCCTTAACACCCTCCCCCCAGGGTAGGAGCAGAAAGAGAAAAAAGAAGGGATTTTATGCTCCTTTCTCTTCAACTTTTCAGGCGGTATAAGCAGCATTTAGCAAATTCAGCCTCCAAATGGCTCCAAATGCTCTGAGCTGCAGGGGCTCATCCTTTGTTAGCCTCCCTCTATTTACACAGGATTTACGCAGGCTCTCCACTGAAGAGACCACATGTTTCTGACAGAAAGCACTTCCATTCACACTGCATCAGGCAACAGGATTGTAACCACTGCAGCTTCACGCTGACCTGAGATTAGGGATTTCAGCAACATTGAGATGGTAACAATCTGCTAACTAACGAAAATTATCCATGGAGAACTCTGCTGCTTACTTCAGTTAAAACTACCATGGCCAGATAGATTAGGTTACTTAAAAGGGCAATTAAGAACTAGCTACTGTCAAGAATATGCATGTCCATCTACAAATAACATACGCACCCAGAAAAATATCAGCAGGCGAACAAAAATTTAAAAAATCAGACTGCAGCTTGGATTAAAACAATTTCACCCACTGGTTGAAGACATAAAGTGTAAAAACAGACAGATGGACACATATGTAAATGTGGCTGCATTTGTTTCTCTGGAGCTGGCAAGTTAGTAATAACAGTATAGTTTAATAATTTATTTTTCATGGTATTTTCACACTGGTTAACTGGGCAGTGGCAACATCCATACAGAATTTAGGGAGCAGGACAATTCCTTCCATCTAATTGCTGCTGGGGCAAACAAACTGAAATAGGCGATATTTCATGGCTCTACTTACAAGAAGTCAGTACTAGAACTCGATATCAGTCTACGGATTTTTAAAATATAGTAATATTTTTTTTAAATCAATTTGGTCCGTCAGTATTTCTGCACTGAGATTTCCCCGCCCCCCCCCAAGTTTTAGTATTTGTGTCAGGGTTTTTCAAAATGGGTAACGCACACACAAGCACAACAAATGTTGCTGTTTGGAGCTTGTGATTTTTTGCTCAATAGCTTTTCATGGAGCAAGAGAAAATCGGATGGGAGCACAGGGCCAGAAAGGACCACACAGATCCAGATTTTTGATGAGTTTTATTTTGACGTTTTAATTTGGCAAATTATTTTGCTTCTGCAGTAAAGGACAAAACAATTCACTTCCATAATAGTAACTCCTGCATGCATCCAATAAGCACTTAAAAAGTACTAGGTATATTCTAAAGTTCTCCATAGTCTATCATAATAAAGCTCTTCTGGGCACTCAATGATTCATTTTTAGTGATCTCTCAAATGCCCTTACCCACAGTTAACACTCAGATTTTATTAAGGAAGAAAGCAGGGACAAATGTCCACTTAAGTCCCAGCTCTCAAATTCAACTCTGCTTGCGCTGCAGTACCTAAATCTAAAGCTTTTCTAATGTTCTATTCACCTCCCCTGTGTGGCATTTCTGCTAACACAAGAGTTCACAATCTTTCAGCCCCAAACACAGAAGGCTGCTATCTTCGAGTCATCCAAGGAATGTGCCAGATACTATCATCTCTCCTGCAATACAAAGAACCAGAAAGAGGCAGAGACCAAAAGGAGACCGTGCTGATCAGGTTACTAAAGTCCAGAAAGTCTTTCCCAGAATGCTAAATGTTAATCTTTGAACCAGCAAATGTTATAATTAAGATCCTTGTAGTTGGAGGAAACGCTAGCTACAGAAGTCAAAGGTACAGCCATTTGAAGTTGTATTTTTTGCACATTTATCCTAATCTCACACCCCTCATGCTGGCACAACCACTATCAAGTACTTTGTTCTATTCAAGCAAAATTATCATTAATGTCAGTGGCAGTTTTGCCTGACTAAAGAGTGTAAGACCAGATCCTTGTCTTGTTCACAGAGAATTGCAAGCACTGCACAATTCCATAGCAGACACACTCATTAAAACTTGTGGTTTATGCTGATTTATGATGCTCTGCTATTTAAAAGTGAAACTCACTTTGCACCTCAGCAGGAAAGTGTTCAGTGCACTTGTTTCTACATGGGTTTAACTTCAATTCCCACTCTCCCCACCTCAGCACAAGTTGGGAAGTTAACTCCCATTTTTTGGATATCTAGGCTGAAGGAAGGCATTATTAAAATAGGTTTAAGTATTTTATATGCTTTGGTAACTACTTTGAAGTGCAAATGTAAATAGCTGCTATTGTATTTAAATTTTTTATTCTACTAAATGCTGTCACATAAAGTGTCCTTGTGCTGCAGTTTAATAGAGTTTTTTTTAAATAACTTTTTAAATATATTTTTAGAGAAGTATTTTTAGCATTCTCATAGTAATTCTGTTAAAAATACCAGCTGCAGACTGGCTACAGCTGGGGCAACAATAACAAGTCATTAAAGAAATCAGGAGACAAAAAATGTTGGTTTCTTTGGGGGTTTTTTTTGTGTGGTTTTTTTTTTTTCCCCCAAAAGAACATCTCCTCTAAGAAACTACTTTCCTTTTTGTAATTCTGGGATAAAGTTTTTAGTTTTCTCAATCAACTGTACAAACGTAAATATACATTAAAAAGCTGTATTTTATTTGAAGTACCATTTCTTATTTGTTATCCTTTTATTTTTGTCATTACAGTAGTATAAAATGTGGGCAAAAAGCAAAGTTCAATTAAAATTCTACCTGCAGTTGAAGTAATTTAGCTCAGTTGTACCTCATCAATATTTAACCTTTAACATTTTGCAGTTGTTTATGTATAGCAGAAGGTGGAGAACTTAAAAGAAGATGATGATGGCTAACATCCTGTACTGTTCTTTTTCATTAAATCATTAACGTAGTTTCTTTTAAGAACAAAAGTGACTTCTCCTAAAAAGGAAAATAGCCATCAGAACATCTCAATTTTCCTTACAGCAGTTATGAACTGTGAGATATTTTAATGTCTTGCAGTTCCCCTAGACCACATGCTGTTGGACACAACAGCTTTTCAGGAGACAGCGCTTAAAAATGATGCTCGCTAACACAGCAAGAGTCCGTGTACTGTCCGCATTAGAAACCTCTCTTCTGAGGGTTATTTAGCCATTAAAAAAGCACCAGTTGAAATATGACTTACAAGCACACATGCATAGGATTTTTTCATCATTTTCAAAAAATAATTTAAAAAAAGAGTTAGGTAACAGACAGTTATTCCTGAGAGATACTAAGTTAAAAGCTTCAGTTTTTAAAAAGGACATTTGTTGGGCCACAAGTCCAAAATGCGTATTAGTCTATTTTAAGATACAATAAAGAAAAAAATGGCGGATGGCTGAATGCTAAAAAAGAAAAAAAAAAAAAGATGTTTTAATAGAAAAGTTTCAAAATTAAGCATAAAAGCTTTTTCAGGTGATAAAATATACACAAATGTGTATGTTAAATAAACCACAAATTAGAGTACTGTCTCGATATGCATTCACAAACACTTGAGCAGCATAAGAAAATATGTTTGCTGTGAATGCATAGTTCAGAAAAAAATTTAAAAATACAAAACAACTCCGAACTTGGCAAGTCTTACATACCATAAGAGCTCCAACACCTATGCACAGTAGGGTGGATTAACCTGCTGGGTGCTGCAGACATTTATATGCACCTCCTCCTAAAGTGTTCATTTGGCTGGCAGTCTGTAAAATGCCAGAATGTGAAGGGTTACGTGGCAACACTGACAGTCTGCTCTTGTAGGTTTAAGTTAAAGCCTGTACTTTAAATATGGTGTGCTAGGTATTTGGAAGCATAGCTAATACTGTTTAGAAGTGTTACGCTATTCAGTGCTCAAAACTAAGGATTCAATCAAATGCTCGCTCCCACTGATGAATCATGTTCCAGACAACAACTGCTTGCTTTGGACCTGCCCGTATTTATTTTCAGGGGTACCATTTTTCAGAAGACTTTTCCCCCAAGAAGCCTTGTAAAGGTAAAGTCTAAACCATCTATGACTTATGTGCTATATATACTGGATGCATAAAAGCAGTTACTGGAAAAGGCTGAAATGTTTTGTCTTTCAAGTAGACAGATTAAAAGAGCAAGCATATGAGAGCTGAAGCCCCTAGTTAGTCCCTGCCAGTTTCTTAGAGTCTGGCTTCAGCCATGAGAGAAGACAGAGTTAAGAATATCCAAATGCCTCAAACTGGAAGAAGCTGCAAGCATGCAGACATGTGAATTCTGGTCAAAAAATTCCAGCAGGTTGGAAAAAAAAAATAAAAAAAAAATAGAGAAACCTTCATGCTATCAGAAAGGCAGACAAACCACTTATTTTCTTCCATTGTATAATTTTACTGATTTGTTTCAGGATAATATGATTAAAAAACAAGTGAAAAGGATGGGATAGCCACAGCTGCCTCTCTCTGTAGTCAAACTGTCCCATAAGATGCTTTGGATTACCTTAAGCGATTGAAAGAACTGACATACACATAATTTTGTAGAAACGGGGGGGAAAGCTTTTGACAAATGTTTTGATGAATTGGATTTAGAAAATAAGGAAGCATAAAAATAGCAAAACCACAGGGTACTGACTTGTTGTAACATTACTTGCTTAAAAGTTCACAGCACAAACTGCGACACCTGATGTTTTGCCTTTTTGCTCATAACCTGTAATTTCATTTCAAGTTTTTCATTGTAGCAGAAAATATTACAAAACACAAATATGAAGTGCCTACAAAGTTTTCCTAGACTGGTTTGTACCCCTGAGCTTCTTCTAAGGAAGAACTCACAAGCTGAGCTCCAGAGAACTTCCATCACCCTTCTCCCCCACCTCAGAGAAGACAGGGTTGGCTATGTGTAGGGACCACAAATGAAAAACCTGGCAAATTATGAGGCTTCCCTTTCTTCAGGTTCAGATGGGTAAAGCTGATTTTCCCTCTGGACCTAGATTCTCCTAGCCAGAGAGCTGACCCATCTACCATAAGATCAAGTATAAGCCCCACCAATCAAGTAGCAGTCCAGGCTAAATGTGCTGATGCAACAAATTTCCAGATCTTGATCACACTAGGCAGGGGAGTCATTCTTCTCAGTGATAAAGTCACTGAATGCACTCTTGAGGAGATAAAAAATTAAGAACTGGCTGACTTTGCACCATTTGAGTGAGTTATTCGCCACTGACCCAGAACGACAGAACTGTCATGTTCTGACACCAGCTAGGAATGACTGTAGACGTGGTCATCTCTGACTCCTTACTGCAAGTCTGTGAGGAGGAAACTGGAATCATTTCTGAGCTGGTTAGTGGCATCAATCCAGAAACTACAGTGTTTAAATGCATTATGCATTAGAAGAAACTTCACACAGTTTCTCCATCTCTCTCTCCTTCTCCCCCTCTTCTTAAAAACTTGGTGAAATGATGCCAATGAGAGGGCTCAGTGCTCAAAACAAAAAAAAAGCAAATAGGATTTCAGCGATTAAGATTTGCCTCAAAGACATTAACCACCCTTGAAATTTTATAGTTAAGATACTTTTACCTGTGTTTTACTATGTCAGCTTTCAAAACTTACCACAGATTTATACAGCATGTAAGAATTGAGATGCTAACAGCATTGCAGCATTATCTAACACAAGATATTCTATTCCCTTCTCCATTATTGGCTCAGAAACTGACCTTCAGTAAACTTTAGGGAAAGGATTTTTCAAATTGCTCAAACAAGCAAGGAACACAACTTTCAATGAAAACGTCTTTGAAAGTAATACTTGATATTCCTTTTGGTAGTAATTGGTGGTGGCTGATCAGGTAAGTGAATATTATATGTTACCACTTTTAAAGACAGACATGCCAAGACACCCTTCTGCTCATTTAAGCATTAAATTTTTTCAAGTCTGAACATAGCTATTGTTTTTACTAATTCTTCTTCATTTCTAAATGCGTATCAAAAAGAGAACATCCTGAAATACTCTGTTAGAAGGCAGGTTCTTCGACATAAGTACTTGTGATCAAAATAGATGTACAAGGACATCTTATTTCTTTTCTCCTTCTGCTAAATAGCACTATTTCGATTTATGTTACTAGGAGCAAAAGCAAGTCTTAGCACTGCAATTTCAGTAAAGAGACCACATAGTTTTTGTATTTTTGGCTGATCAAAACCATCAAGTATGAACAGTACTGTCATCCAGTCTTTATCTTCCTGTGGTATATGTGGGAATTTGTTCTGAGAGACAAAGTGAAAAACTAAGGTTTGGCATTTCCTGTTTCTACCTCTGATGAACTCTGCGACAAAACACTTTCTGGACCTCACTTCACCTGCTGCACGTGCTGCATTTCTGTTTTCGGGGATGGCGCACACAGAGCAAGCCGGTTTTCCCAGGAAGGAGAAGTGCTCTGAGGGACCAGGACCTGCCTGTGCTGCTAGTCTCTCTGCAGCAAGGATGTTTACATGAGCATCAGCCCTGCACATTTGGATGGAGAGAACTTATCCCTGGCTCTTGGAGTGCAGGAAAGAATTATCTCATGGAGTGCAGGTCTGGGACCATTTTTCTGAAACGAACACCAGCATTCACAATTCAATTATGAAGCACCTAAAGAGGCCTCCTTTTCAACCCTGTTTATTTCTTGCAAAATAGATCGACCTGGACAACAGCAAGAAAAGAGAAATTATATAAAGGAGAAGAGCAGGACATCCTTTTCTCCTCAACTATGCTGGTCTCTGGTACCCACGGTGGCTTTTCCCATTTATGATAAAGATTCAGTAAATTACACAAACCCGGGCCCTGGTTGTTGACGGTTCACAGATTATACATCCTTAGCAGCACCACCCCATCTATTACTGCGGAATTAGTTGACAATACTACTAGTAGTACCAAAAAAATAAACTAATTGGTCCCTGAGGATAGCTAGGTGCTTTGGAAGTCTTTTTAACAAAAAGAAAAAAATTATCTCCCATAGTGATTTGCTAGCCTTCCTATACTCTATCCAGCACATTGGGACTTCTAAATTACATACTGTAATTGACATCAAATATCTGTCCCATCAGTGAATATCTTTATTAGCATCAAAATCACTCACAACTAGTGTTCCTCAATGTTATTAAACAGAACTTGTTCTAGGTGTTGCCTTACTAATTAGTCAGGATGAGCCCGAGGAAGAAAATCTGGGTCATGTTAAATTAATTGGAATGAGCATGAAAATTAGCAGAGCAAACTGCATCAATTTTCTATAGAGAGCCTTTCTTCATGTTGAGAATAAAAATGGATATTATGAGGCATTAACCAAACTGCCTTCTGTGACTGCCAAGAGGTGTGTTACAGTAGCCCAAAAATATCATGCTCACAGATTTTCAGAAGTTAATGAGACATTTCCAGGAATGGTAAATACATGGTATTAAAATGGGTGTGCCTCTTATGGGAAAATGCCAAGTCATTTCATGTTTATTCAGGCATAACAAGCTCCTCAAAATGAGCATAATTTAAGAGGTGAATAGTGCAAAGAGGGCTAACATTCAACTAATTTTCCTTAAGAAAGAAAAGATTAAATTGAACAAAAAATGAATTAAGAGGTTTACAAATCAACAAGTCAACCATCAGATTGCAGCCTCTGCTCAGTATATTCTCATCAGCCCCTGCCATGAAGTTTTCAAAAAATGTCCCGAAGGCAGGGAACAAAGCGAGCAGAACTGATTACAGCCACACTCACCGCCTTGCTGTCTAAACTCTGTTTGGCTTCCTAATGAGCTCACTAAAAACCTAATTCATCTCCCATAACCCTTCTCAGCCCTCCTTGAAATTCACCATTATGGAAATTACAGATGAAACATTTACAGGCTGTGTTCAAATTACTGCTTCTTCAACAGGCAGGTCCCTGACCCTCACAATGAACACAATAGAGGTATGTCCGGCATGAAACCACTCGAGCCGCAACCTATAGAATAAAGAGTCTCAGGAAGGTTAAGACTTTTTCTCATGGTGACAATGATTTCCACATTAATGCTCTCAGTTCCATGAATATGGGAATTTTGTGGGTTTGACAGTATATCAAATACAAATTGTAATTCAGAAGGGGAGAAATGAGTTGTACTGATGACAAATAGCTGAAATAGGCTAATGTGAATTCCCAGCCTGTTCATGAGGAAACTCCCTCAGTTCCTCATTACATGAAGTCAAAATGATCCTCACGGCACCTAGCCTGTAACTGGAAGATTACTGAATTGATGGATCCTTAGTTTAAAATGCAGCTGTTTTATTCTGCTTTAGTAATTAATTCTTTTTCCAATACCATATTGATTAAGCGTAGACCCTGATAAAGTTCAAACTGAGAAGAATCTCTAGTGACTTCCTTAGTTGCTCCAGAGACTCAATGAAAACTTCCTACAATTCCACCTGCCTCCTCAGAGTGCTGATCCAATGAACAGAACAGGTTTTTTCTCATAAATTAGTTAGGCCATGTGGAGCTGTATTAGCTGATCGTTGCTTTTGTCTCTCTACTTGCTGACTTGCTTTTCACTTTTGCTGTCCTTTGTGCTGTCACACACAAAGTCGGAGTGCAGCTGCCATACTGAACCCAAACCAAGGTAAAGAACAATTCAAACAAACTACATTTCCTCCCCCCCCACTTTATACAGCTGCAACTCCCTGAGCAGCACTGCACTCAATAAGGCCTCCTGGGATCCAACTAGCAGAGAAATCTGTGCTGAAGCATGCAGTCACTCTGTGGTACTAAAAAGTGTTGAGGGGCAGGGGGGGGAGTAACCTGTTTTTTTCAAGATTGCTCCACCTTTTGGGATAGAATATTTGCTGTTTTGTTTTTAGCAGCCCAAGAACCTTATATTATCTGGGTTTTTTACTTTGGAACAAACAAACAAACAAACAAAACCAACCCAAAATTCAAAGAACAAGCAAGCCCAAACCACGCACCTAAAACACTACAGCCATTTGAGACAAGAAATCACCATTTCACCTATAACAAGTCAGATGTGCTTCTTGTTGACTAACAGTAAGATAGTGGCTGTCCATGGATGATCACTGCAAACACAGCAGCAAATTACAAGAAGCAGCAATAACCAATACAATACTGCTTTTCAGAGTCACTTGTACTAGGAAATCCAGCCTTGTGAATTAAAGAGAACGTGATAGCAGAAGGTTTCTCAGATTACCAGTACAGTGAACTTTCTTTTCTCTGAAAATCAGAAATACATTGGTCTGAAAACATTCCTAACACTTTATGATTATTACTTTTTCCCCAGCTGACCCTAGCCTTTCTCCTTTCCTTTCCCACCACCTGAAACAGCTGATGCCTCCTGTGTCTGTCTGCACACTACAGTTTATAACTTGAACCTGTGTGTCTGAAGGGTAACAAGCTGTTTCCACAGGTTTCCACAACACCAATAACAAGTGATTTACAAAAGTAAAGGATCTGAGGGAGTGGCAAGCGCATCAGATATTAGCAATCCTTCTTCAGCTGTTTTATTACATAATGAGACTACTTTAAGGGTCTCACCTAATTTTATATTCTCTGAGGTCCTGACTTAACCGCTGCTTTTCAACCACAGCAAAAGCAAGATGGCTTTCAACATCTCTTCAGGAGACTCTGCTTGGTTTGGGCTTGTCTGATTTGTACTTGAAGAGCCACATAACCAGGCAGCTGCAAGGACAGTGGTGGGCAGCCACTGTGTACGGTGCGCCAGGACAGAGAGCAGCATTCCTCACCTTCAGAGCCTTCTTCCCTATGGTGAAAGATGTCCCCAGCAGACACTCTGTTGTCAAAGGTTGCATCATGCGATTCATGCAGTCACTGCTAACAATGCACTGTTTTCATCCAGATACATCAACATGTTGCACTTCTAAATAATTTCCTCATTAAGAACAACTTGTTTTTTCTGCTGAGTTTTGTTCAGTTATCAAAAAAATCTAAGGAACACTGAGAAGAAAAACAATCTGACCCTCCCTTTGCCAATTCACAGCTTAAGTATTCTATTTTCATTTTCAGTCAGGCTATTCAGCAAAAGAAGATGCTTCTGGTTTATTCCCACAAAAGAGAAATAAAACCACCATATCCCAAAACGTCTAACAGCAAAGCATATAGTTTAGAGGCAAAAAAAAGCACTCATTTGGTGAAACGGAAGACTGTAAGCTTTTTGTCAGAAAACTTATACAGAGAGAAAAATTCAATTAAGAAAACTTGCACATGTCAAACATGCACCCTGTGTGGACAAGGGCAAAAAGGAAAATTGTGTGTGCACATATTTGTTGAAAATTCATGTTTGCCTAGTGCAGAAAGTTTATTTCTCAGGAAGCACTTCAGAAATAATAGGTCTCAGTTGCTAAAGTAGCTCAGATTTTTAATTTCCAGTGCCTCCAGACGAATAGTATAACAAAGATTTCTTCTTTGTCGAGGACAGTTACTCTAAAGCAGCTTGAAGCTATCACACACAAGTAATTTCATTCTAGAATGGATTCAAACAAGCTTATCAGGATTGCTATCTGTTTATAAATTATATATTTAACAGTAAAGTAAGACAGACATGGCTGGAATGCTACACATGGGGAAACACGATTAGAGATATGCCAAATTACTCAACCTAATCCCAAGCAATAGAATCTTAAGGGCACTGGGAATTTCTAGAAGAATTAATCATTATATGTTTTTAAAATAATTAAATACCCTTGGAAATGAAGCAGAGATTCTGCATGCAATATGTAGTCTTCTCAGCTGCAGAATGTTTGCCTCTCCAAGGATCCCTTTTCTTCTCATTCTTTTAGACACTGAACCTTTTCAAAAGGCACACTTTAAGAAAAAAATCTTCAGTGCTTTCATCTTTCTTATTTTATACACTTGGCCATCTTGAATTAATTGGAGTCAATGAAGATGCACATTCTTAAAAATAGCCACATCTTCATTGGTCTAATCTATGAACTTTAAAGGCCTTAGTTTTATGAGCTTTCCTCAGGGTAGGTATTTCAGTGTTTGAAAAACAGGGTTATGGACTGTTAAGTTAAGCACATGTTCTGCATCAACATTTTAGTTTCAGCAGGTTATTTGGTGCCAAGTTTGCCAGTCAGTATCATCAATTCGAAATATGTGCTTGGTTGTTTTTAACAGGTGTTTTGAGAACAGCACAGGACAGAAGAAAGGCAGTGCTAATATATTCATTTAGTATTTATCCTTAATCCTGAAAATCTCCGTCCCTCCAAAACACGATGAAATTTCACCTCAGGTGTTTAAGACACATAGAGATAGAGTTGAAAAGGAGTGCAAACAAGTACTTCTGTTACTTCACCAGCCTGACAACTTGTCCGCTCATTTCTATTATGCATTTCTTCTCATCTAGTAATCACAGACCTGGGTTTACATACGGTATGACCCATCTACTTACAGAAAACTACCTTTTATTGTGCAACTGCTGTTAGCAGTAGAAGAAAAAAGTAAGGCTGAAGCAAAAAACTCAGTACCTTTTAGATAATGAAACATAACCATTGACTTTCACTCAGTCTGTACTTATGAAGATCATTTGTTAGTGTTTGCATCAGAGGACATAGAAGGAGAAGACATTAAAACAATCTACAACCAAGATTGGCTTATCCAAATCAGTCATTCCAGAGAACCAAAACAACAGCTTGCTCTTAAAACTGAATAACAGAAAAATATAATAACAAGATATATATGTACACACACACACCACTGTCAATTTGTGGGTCAGCTGAGATAGTGCATCATAATTTTCACAAAATACACACACACACAGATACACATTTCTTGCAGGTGTTATCTCAGACTTGGTCTGCTGTGAAGCCAAGTGAATCCCCACAGCGACATTTGGAGGTTTAAAAGCTCAAGTTTTTGTTTCTAAATGCCTATGAAAACATTGCCTATGCTCAGAGGCCTTTTAAAACAAAACCAAAGCTTTTAAAGCTTCAAAAGCGGTCATGGGAATTTGCTCATGAGGAGGGAATCCTAAATGAAGGCCAAGATTCAATGGATTTCCCTGGACAAGAGAAAAGCCATAGCCTGTCTGCAGATCTACTGTTTCTTATATCAGATGTGTGTTGATTTCAGAAAAACCTGATAAACCTTTCTCCATCCTATATATTCTATAAAATCAACTCTTAAAAAGTTTATGTCCTACTATTCTTTGCCATATTATTTTAAAAAAAAACCAAAACACCAAAACCAAACAAACAGAAAAAAAAACACCCAAAAGAAACAGACAAAAAAACCCGCAAAACCCCCAAACCTACCAAACAAAGAACACACCACCAAAAGACCCTTACTTTCATGACTACTTAATGTAAGAGGACACGCCCCAGAGTTATTAACTTAAATTGAAAAAAAAAGGGGGAGTGGAAGCTAAGCTTAGAACTTCCATTGTCATAACCTTAATACATATAAGACAGGAAGGAAACCAACTGACAGTTGCTCTTTAATATATGCCAGATGATTTAGAGAAGGAAATATTCTAATACTATGTTAAAGGCCTAAACTACTTGGAATTTTTTTTTAAGTCAATTTTTTCTACATATAACATTCTAAAAATAAGGTGATAAGTTCCAAACTAACAGTGTTTAAAGGACTGGTATAAAAAGGCAGCTAGAAAGTAAAAAATGAGTGGATCAGGGCTGCAGAATCAGTTATTTACAGCATAAGAAACCCGGTGTAAATGAAGTCTTTCTTCTGAACGTGAGATACAGCTTTTTCTCAGTTTTAAGGTAAAGTACATAAGCAAAAAATCCATGGTTTCACCTGAATTTAACAGCAACATTCCTGCCCACAGTGTAACTGACTTTCTCCATTTTCTTTTGGTTGCAATAATCTCATTTTGTTCACAGAAGTTATACCTCACTCCAATGAAAAAAGAAGACAACTCAAGAACAGCTAATGAGCATGGAGAAGGCATAAGAGCAGAAGGTGTTATGCTTTTTTTTGGTGATGAAAAACAATATCTTTCTCAAATTATATAAAAGAAAATTAATCATGCTATAAGAAGCAGATGTTTGATGGAAGACTGGAACAGAAGACCAATACATGGATCCTCCACAGAACATCTCGTTGTGCACGAGTGTTGCTCATTACAACCGCACTTTGAACTAGGACCCTTATATCCAAGAGTCCTACAGTGGCAAGCAAAGCAGATCCAAGTGGATTGTTCTAGGGTTTGCCTCAGCTGGAGGGTGCTCTTTGCATAGTTTACAAATTATGCATTAGACGACTTCTCAGTCTCTTAAGAATAATGAACCTTACAAGGAAATTCTCTAAGGAAGCATGTAAAATGTTTATATGTGAATAAACAAGGAAAAAAAAAACCACACACACACACCCCTGCTAAGAATTTCAGAGCTCCTCTGAGCTCACGTAAGGCGGTCATGAAAATAACAAGAGAAACAAACTCAAATCTGTACTCACTGATTATATGAAGACAAATTATATAGAGATAAGATTTTTTTTTTTTTGCTATACAGACACACCGAGATTGAATCAAGTCTGCTTTCAGATGTACAGACTGTGCTCCCACCAACTCCCACTGAAGTCAGAATTTGACCTATTGTGTACTTTACATTCACATCAATGAAGTCAGTAAGAATGCAGAAAATTGCTTTAGAAATTCTTTCCTAGTTCTAAAATAAAAGGACAGCTTATTTCTTTTAAACAAACCAGATTGATAGCCATTTGGAAGAGCTCAAAGGAGGGTTAATTGGCATACAGTAAACCTGAATTCTGACAGTGTGGACTTCTAGCTAAAATGACATTCTCTTTGGTGGTCCTATGACTGTAGGATTAGTTTACAAGAAAGCAGAGAGGGGTCTGAAACAAAACCCTGAGTGTTGCTGATGAATTACCAGATTAGAAAGGTCTACCCAAATTCAGATTCAGAGGTGAAAACAAAACAACAAAAAAAGGGGAAAATTTTTAGCTGAACCTGAGTTATATATTAATTGCATTAATAAATCAAAAAAAATCAATAGAGCTCTTCTTTCATAAAACCTTGCTCATACACATACAGAACTTTATGCCAAACTATGCTCAGAGCTGGGAATATGAACTGCTAATAACATCTAACTCAGTGAAGTAATTAGGATAACCAGTTCACAGATAAATGAGAGTGTTTCATCTAACAATGCAGATATGCACTACAGAAGCTTTTCTTGAAATAGATAAGGTAGGATGAACTTCATTATTCTGAGAGAAGAAGAAAATGGGCCCATACATGGTGGTTCTCTCTCAACAACGTCTAAAGTAAGTTAGAGAACTATAGGGAAGTTCAGATATGGTCTCATCAAACTCAAAGAAAACAGTAAAATCTATAAGCAATTAAAATATAAGAAACATTCAACACTCATATGATAGTCTTTGTTATGTCTTTTTTTTTTAACTGCATTGTTACTTCTCTCTTGGACTGAAATAGGAGCACTGCAGTAATTTTCCTTTTTTCAAAATCATTGCGCAACCAAAGAACAGAACATGCGAAATTTTAAGTCATATGAGATGGTAGCACAGATCAGCCTATCCCTGTTTGCCTAAAATGAAAGGTATCTATATGCATTAAGCATTTTGGTAACCTCTAAATCAAAATTTAATTTTGTAATACGATAAACGTATGGAATCTACCATTTCACATAAAATGGATAAAACATTCCTGAATAAATATAAGTCCATTAAAACAAAGCATTATTTAAGTTTAACACTTTGCATCTAGAAAGATATTTATCACCAAAAGAAAAAAAGTTATGAACTAGAAATATTACATACTTAAATCCATTTTCTCATTGTGACAGATGTTTTGTAGAAAATATGTTAAGTGTCTGAGTACACAAAATGAATCTTAAGTGCATGGACTCAGAAGCATATGAAATCTAATCAAAAGTCTAATAAGCTAAAGGAGGCAAAACTTACTAACTTTATGTTTGAGGAAAATATCTGTACTTTATGGTTAGAGCAAAAGTGCCAATTGAAAACATATCTTACAAAGGCTGAGGTAGTCAATATCAACCCTAATGTGAGTGTCTTCATTTCAGTACTGGGTCTGTAATATACAGAGTAAGGCAATGTAAGAGCCTTTTCCAGACTGAAGTCCTACTTCTGTTGCTGTAGGCACTTCAGAAAATGGAAAGTCTATCCTGAAATATACATAGGAATTTTAATCCTTTGCCATTTCTTGCCTAAAAATATTTGCCATCTCCCTAATGCTAATTATTACACAAATGGCAAACTATAATTTAGATTTCAGCTTAACACTGAGAAATGAAAATAAAAGCATTAATGAAGAAGGTAACAGCCTTTTGATTATGCAGAAGACATGGGGCTTTAATAATTTTCTCAGAGCAGGGAACTGACCGTAAAAGTCACACTCCTTGGGTTTTACGTGTTCTACGGACTGAGTATTTTTCACTCAAAACAGTTTTCTTAACAATCTAACAGCATAAAAATACAAGAAGAAATCTAGTACAAAAACTGACGCCCTCCTTTTTACTTTTTGCAAGAAATTTCTTGATATAAAACATTAACAAACAAAAATAATGTTCGGGCATGAGGTGGATGCACAGCATACATGGTTGTTTTAAACAACTGAATTATGTACCCAGCTGAATGAGAGTCCATGAACACCAAGCAATGTAATCAAGTCAAAATTACTGTTGTCTCAATGAAGTACTTGGGGCACTGTTTGAGCACCAGGACCTCAATATGTTAGGTACTGTACAAATAAAGAACGATCCCTCTCCCTTTTTTTCCGCTGGCAGAAGCCTAAAGTACCTCCATTGATTTCAGATGTATTAGCAAGGAAGGGCCTGATCCAAAGCTCTCTGAAGTCAACCAAAGTCTCTTTCTGTTGATTTAACAGGCTTTGGATTAGTCCCTAAATAAGAACAGATTTTGGCTCAGCTAAAGGATTTCACTTAAGCCCTCTGCTTGTTCGAGCATCTAGTAGGAGCTAAGAGAATATTGCAGTCCTACTGACTAGGAGGTTATCTTCATTCTGAACTATCCCCTTTAACAGATGTACAGGGTCAGGAGTCTCAGAAAACGGAGAACCATCAGTAGGTGGTAAACCTAAGGTGTGAGGAATTAGGAAGGAAGATCCAAGCTGAAAAATTTTGACTTGTACTATTTAAGTGATATTCCATCCTCTTTAGGAAGGAGTGTAAAATCAGAGAGGGATTTCATGTGAGTTTCCAAATTTTACACCTGCAAATTATTTAAAACCTTAGCACCAAGTCCTGCAATAACATTACATGCATGTATTTACCATATTCACTCTGCTGAACTCTCTGCAAATAGGGGCTGCCTTTAATCAAAGGATGACCAACTTACAGCTGTAGGTGGAGGGGCTCAAAGAAAATTTAAACATATATAATTGCTTTAACAATTGTTGTCACAATGTGGTGGGCATAACAAAAGATAACAAGGAAAAGTGCACTCTATTTATTTAAGAATTAAATGCCAGGGTTGTCAAAAAATTTCATGATAGGAATCACATATTAGTAGAAAATTTGCTGAATTCCCCTCTCTCACTTTCATGGCTGCTCCACAAATGCTTGTCAGTTATAGCAAATGCTCTGTTTACACAAGAAAGTAGAAGACCCCAATCCTGGCCTGTGCGTGAGGAATGTCTAGTGCCAAGAGTGTACAAGGGTAACCATCCATAAATTAATCTGAGCTCTTTCTACGAGCTATGAGGCCAGCAGTTTAGGACAGAACTCAGTGCAAGTTTGAGCATCTGGAGTCAACAATAGACTTCAGCCTCCAAGCAGCTGGGAAGTCAGTGAAGCAGGGGGAAACCACTTTGTCTTGCTCTTTCCTGGGCTCACTGCCCCAGCTGCAGGTAGGAATAGGGTCACCAGGGCCATCATGCCAACTCTGCCACCAGACAATTTCCCTGTGCTCGCTCCTTATGCTGGGGTAAAGGCAGCTTCACAAATAACCTAAAAACAGCCAGGCTTTGGGGCTGTCACTTATAAATCACCCATATGTAACAACAGAAAACAAAGAATCATTTACTTTCTCCAGCTCCACACCTACCTGAATCACTGCATTGAATGCGATCAAAGAGAAGCAGTCCAATTCCTTAAAGTTAGGTTTAAATTTACTGCATAAGTTTATCTTTTCCAGTAGATTTTAGAAACTGTTAGCATTTCAAGAAATTAAATGAACTGAAAGCACAGATTAATTCTTCTCTGAAGCTCAATTCAACATTTAAAAGCCACCAGAGGAAAAAAAGTGTTTTAAAACTTTGCTGTGCAAATAAAAAAGCCCGGTGCTTACTAATATTTGTCCTCTAAAATATAAGGCATGATGAAATTTTGTTCCAAAATATATTAGGAAGTATTAGAACTTTATGACCGTCTTTTTGTAGGTCCTACATGTCTTAATGGCAGTAGTTTCTATGAAAATTGTAAAAAAACTAATAGAGATGTTTTTTCATGTGTTTGTTTTTTAAGATAAGAGACTCATGCTTCGCTTTCATTTATTTGGATGCATTTGCAGATCTGAAAGTAGCAGCACCCTTGCTATTGCTACTGATTCCATTCAAGAAGGACCAGGATCTTATGGGAATAGAGTCTTTAGCTTCTCTCTTCTGAGAAGGAAGAACTGCTTTTAACTGACTCCCACCGCCTTCCTTCAATCCTTCTCTGGACAGTCCTCTGCTGATTCATCAACAAAAGACAGATCTCTCATGAGTACTGTAACTGTAATCAAGATATCTATTTGGCATGTTTTAAAATATTATTCTTAACTTCTGTAGAAAACCAAGCTACTAAATCTAGATTGGTGTGCTTATTAAGACTAAAAGCAGTAATAAACAACTGTAAAATAATTACATAAAATGTTATTAATTCTCCCCTTCAAACACAAATGAGGTACTTCATAATTAACAAAAAATATCTAAATAGGAAGCAGACTATTCATGATACTGCTGACAGTTCTGATTCCCTAAGCTTTCATTCTTAGCCACCACTGACTTTGCTTATGCTGAAAACCTGTAGGCAACAGAGTAGGCCACGGATGAGAAAAATCAGTGTCCATGTTTAAAAGACAGAGCTATTGATTTGCAAGGTCACTAAGCATCACAACCTGCTCTAGAGTACTAAGGAATTCCCAAAGAAGAAAAAAAACCAAACAATGCATTGCACAATCTTGTTTAAAACCAACATCACCCTTGAGTCCCTAAGACCTAAAAACTAGCAGAGAATCTAAGTTTTCCTTGATCTACATTTAGCATGGTTGTTCAGGGGGAGAGAGAAAAAAAACCAAAACAAAAAACTCCCCACCAATCATGGAATATATACAAGGAATATAAAACACATGTATACTCATACAACAACTCTTTAAACCTTGGAAACACCGCTTTAGGCTTCTCATCTTCATGGAAACATCACTAAAGAACTGGTGATGCGATCCATGTCTTCCTTTATTTATCACTTTGTAAGTCTTGTTCATTAAAAACTATAGGAAGTTAAAAGATCAAGTATTTCATTGACCTTTTTTCACCTTTGTTGAAAAAAGAAGTACTTTTAAATAACTAATACAATAATTTACAAATGCAGTATATCCACAGCTTATTTTA
This sequence comes from Pseudotriccus pelzelni, assembly GCA_035584735.1. Taxonomy (NCBI): domain Eukaryota; kingdom Metazoa; phylum Chordata; class Aves; order Passeriformes; family Tyrannidae; genus Pseudotriccus; species Pseudotriccus pelzelni. The sequence goes on along the minus strand of JAWMRA010000161.1, from coordinate 33,447,192 downwards.
TGAAATTCATGAAGGACAACAGAAGAATTTTCTATAAATCCCTGCATTCCCGTAATATTGGAGCAGTGCATTTCATATCATTCGTGGAACATCTAAGTACTCTAGCGGTCATTGTACAGATGGGGAAAAATACATGTCAGAGAAGGCATGTAACTTATATGAAGTCCTACTGGATTCAGTTCTGCAGTTAGTTGCTCCTGGGTAGACAGACATATCTTTACCTCATGGCAACAAACTGAGAAGCTACAGGGAGGCCACCAAAATAACAGATGTCTTTCCAGGGACCAAACATTTGGATCATCGTGTAGATAGTGGGGTAGTTAAGGTGGTCATCACTATTTCCCTGTATTATCATATCTTTATGACTACACTGCTTTTTTATAGCTCACATAACACCAGAGATTTGCAAGTATAAGTTTGTACATGTGTTTTCAAGTGTACTTTGTTATTGTTGTAAACAACTTTAAATACTCGTTCACATCTTCTGTTGCATGCATGAAGACTTACACAAACCAGTGGAAACCATTGGTTAAAATGGTAAGCATTTATTTGAAGATGAGATCCTAAATGTATAGACACTCATCTAATTTTAAAAATCCTCAGCTTCTCAAGACTTTCATGTAGATGGCTTTATTTTTTAGTGAATGAAAATCGTGTCTGAGGGATACAATGGCTTAAGTGAAAAAATAGGAAGGTAGAAAACAGGAGAAATTACTCACTTTAGCCTATACAAAGCTTCCATCAACCTCAGTTCCAGCTTTAACAACCTCTAGTACCAGACCCAGATTTGGGTTTATTAGTACCCTATTATTAGTTACTTTCATGAGAAGTGATTCTATAAATCAAAAGCAACATTTTACAGCAGTTCAAAATCAGACCAGTTTGAAAATTGAGAACTATAAACAACTGCAACAAATCACACTAAGAGCCAGCTAAACTCAGCTGTCAAATCTTCTTCACCTGTTCTACTTCCCCAGATACAGAAGTCTCTCAGAAGCTGGGGCAATCATGGAGTGGTTAGCACTCCTCTTCTCAGGCAAAGACAAGCCATTAAAACCAACGGGCAGCATACTACAAAGCGTAGTGCCATAATGCAGTGTTTGATGCTCCAGAGGGCCTTCAATAAGTACCGTACAGCAAAAAATCAATTGAAAATCAGCATGATAACAGAGCACGAGTTGCCCTGTAATAGCCATAAGCCCCACAAGGCTATGTGGGTCTCTTTCATTCACCAGGCTGCACTGAGCTGGGGGAGTCTGCCCTCCTGCTCCAAAAACTCTGGACACGTCAGTGCCTTTTACCTACGGCTTTCACCTTTGTGTTGGTTCTATCTGGGGTAGAGTTAATTTTCTTCACATTGTCTAGTATGGGGCCATGTTTTGAGTTGTGCTGGAAACAGTGTTGCTAACACAGGGGTGTTTTTTAATTGCTGAGTAGCACTCACCCAACCTTAAGGTGAGAAGGAGAGGTGCTTCTCACCCCACCCCACCAGCAAGGAGGCCCGGGATGCACAAGAACCTGGGAGGGAACACACTCAGGACAGATGACCCCAAGTGACCAAAGGGATATCCCTCACCATTTAGTGCCATGCTCTGCTTATAGAGCTGCTGAGGAAGGTAAGATGCTCAGAGTGATGGCAGCTGTTGTCCCAAGTCACCCTTATGCACGATAGAGCCCTGCTTCTCTTCAGATGGCTGAACACCTGCCTGCTAAGGGGGAGTGCTGACTTCCTCGTTTCACCTTACCTATTAAGCTATCTTTATCTCAACCTATGAGTTTTCTCACTTTCACCCTTTGGATTCTCTTTCCCATCTCACTGGCTGGGGGGAACGGACAAGTGGCTGCGTGGAGCTGAGCTGTCAGCTGGAGTTCAACCACAACAACCTTGCACAGTAAGGGATGCTGACAGCCTCAGTGGATCTTCTAAGCTTTCAAAAGTGGAATTTGATTTTTCTTGACATAGATTTGAAGGTTCAGGTGTTTGGGTTTTTTTGTTTTGTTTTGTTTTCTTGTTTGGTTGGTTGGTTTTGATTTTGTCTTGGGTTTTTTGTCGTTGGTTTGGTTTGGTTTTGGTGTGTTTTTTTAAAAAAATAGATTTCTCCTCTAAGTAAACCTATGGATTTTGGACTGTAAACATCCTCAGCATGAAAAAAGTCCCTCCAGTCCTATGGCTGAATACACAGAGGTGATTCCTTTGTCACATTTAACGAAGTACAACTCAAGAAGTAAAGAAATACTGTTCAATTCCATGCAAATTGTTATGCATGCAACAAAACGGGCCTACAAATATTTCACTCATATGGTAGGTTTAATTTCAATATTTCTTTAATTACTTTCCAACAATGTCTGGTTTCTGTTAAATTTACACTAGTACTTGGCATTTGATGCAACCCCCAAAAGATAAGATACATATGTCCTCTCTTCACAGTCTTGGCATTTTTACCTTAATTCAAGCATTAAATGGATTTGTTTGAAAAATTACCTTTGTTGATTAGTTGGTTTTTTTCGGTAAATATATTGCATTAATCCTTACATTCTGAATATGATGTAAGGTGTATAAGTGGTCTGTCTGACTCAACAGCAACATATCACGGCTTAAGGAGGACATGTACACTGATCTCTGTGAGCAAAGAAAGAGCTAATTGGGAGTTAGATTCAGTGTGATTATCAGCTTGTTTATGATAAGGGAGTACTCTTTTGAATAGCACTGTAAATTCATTCCCTGATTGTGGTGTTAAACCACAGCTCACCCCTCCCCCCCTTTTTTTTTATTTGGTTAGAAGGGGCTTTAAACTAGTTTAAGCAGATGACAGTATCATGCTTTGATTTTCCTCTTCCTAAAAAATAAATCAGCTACATGAGCCTAATGTCTAATTTCACTTTTCTAATCGGAGAAAGGTACATTTTAAGTGTTTACTATAGGAACACATTTGGGTAATTTTTCCCCATGTCATTATGAACATTAGACTGACCCAATTAATATGAAATGTTTCTATGCTGCTGGAACAGACCGTGTTACAGAAAGAGCCATTTGCACAACCTGTTCATGATTATGGGCCATAAGGACACAAAGATGGCACAGACATTTGTGGACCATCTGAATTCTTACAGGGGAATGGGAAAGAGGAGGGAAAAAAAAATTATGTTAGCTGACTGTTGTGGGTCATGTTTTTTAATCCAGAGTATTGGACATGTAACACAGCAACAAGAGCTGATCATTTTGTTTAATCACCTTTTGGATCTGTGCCAGATGGTCTCTATTGAGAGCGCTGCAAACAGAGAGAGATGAACTGCGTCTAACATGCCACTAGAGCTTTCCCGTAAATGTCTGAGAACTGAATCCAACAAGAATTTAGTCTCAGAGCAGAAAGGGATACATTTAAAAACTATGTGCATTAACTATACTTTTCCCCATAGAATCCTCACTTGGCATGAATAATTTACCCTCTCTTATGCTAATGGGATCATGAAAGTATCCCTGTGTCTTTAGTGCAGCTATTCTCAGCTTTCAGTAATTACCCCACCCAGTGAAAATAACATGGCTTCTGCAGCTGAACGGCCTACCAGTACCTGGCAATTAGAAAGATCATGGCTGGCAGAGGAGCGGCCCAGAGATGGACACACAAGCTTCGGCAGCCTGAGGAGCAGTTTGAAAAATTAAAAGCCTTCCACTGTGAACATTTCCGTAGCTGCTTAGGATCAACACGGAGAGAGCAGCTCCTGCAAGGGCATTTTTATTTTTCAAGTATGACGGAGAGGATTCCAATGTACTGTTCAGGCACTCTCATATTAAGAAATAACAACATTCCTTGGTCATCAACAGTTAAAAGAAATTTTATGGGTTGTTTTTTTTAATTAGTGCCGTCTTGCTAAACAAGAGGGAGAGAATTAAAAAGTCAATTAATGAGTGTCCTTCGGTATCTGACAATTTTATCAGCTACACAGAGGAAACTCCAGCATTTCTTTAATGAAAAGTTTTTATAAAACAATTACAGAGCGCTAGGCCTTGACCTCTGTCCACAGCACTCCATGCTAGGTAGTTCACTATGTAAAAATTATCGGACTAAAACATCTGGGAAAGAAAGCTATGAAACAGCAGGGAACGTGGCTGGTTTATTGTTTATCTTTTGTTTATGAGGCAGTATTCAAGTTTAATTACTACTCTAAATTAAACTCTAACAGGCATCAGGAGACATCCCTTTACACAACTAAGTTAAAAAAAAAAAAATCCAGAGATTCCAACACTAGATCTTTCAAATAAATTAGTATATATAGGAAGAAATTAGTCTGTAACAACACAGGAAGACATTTAAGCACTTGCTACTGTGTATTTGAATGTGCTGCATTATGAAACCATTAATATTGTAACAAACATACAATTATAATTTAGCAAATGGGATGTTATCTAACATTTGGAGGCAAATTGGATTAGGCTGAGTAGATTCTGAGATGGAAAGAATGGCCTAAGGGGGAATCTTACCTTTTTTATTTTGAAATACAAATACATTAATAAATATATATTCAAATATACACATATTTTAAAAACCCAGAAACATGAAGACAGAGGCAAACCTCTTAAGTAAAATTGCGTTGTTATTTTCTCCGAACATTCACATACAAAAGTGGAGGAAAGAGTTCACTATGTTTACCATAGCAGTAAGTGACCAGTTTTACATGAACTTAGCTGTAGGAAAAAATAAAAGTTGAAAGCAACTAGCAAAAGATTATTCCAGATGGCATCTGTCATATTGTATTTAAGGTTATTTTAAAGAGATTACTGGCACTCTGAAAACATTCCATTGACAGAATTTTACTAGGCTGCATTTGAAACCCCAGCACAACTTATTACAAATCTGGAAGTAAATGTTTTCTAATGTGTATATAGATTTTTATCTACACCTAAATATACAAACCTACATGGATTCAAAGAGTGAGGTGAGAAACTTAAATACAAGTAAGTACAAGTATAATATTTTAAACACCACACACACACACTCTAAGCTTTAATTTAATAAAAGGAGAGGAATCTGCAGTTCCTACCACGCTGATTGTTAGAAAACTGTATAGAGAAGTGAGGATTCCCTATGAAATTTTAATGTTACTTATTGAAAAGTGGGTAGGGACATAAACGTTTGCCGACTCCAGCAATCAAACAAAAACTGCAAAAATATGTATTTGCTTATACAATAGACAGGAAAAAAGGATGGGAGGATACTAAAATTTGACTATATTTAGCTAAGCTGGTTCTGGCATCATCATGGTTAATGTGCATGTGGTGTGCAGTGTGAGCTCAGCAGTTACTGGGCCAACTGTCTCAGTATTTCTGGGAATTCTGCCTATTCACAGTGCAAGGATTGTTCAATTGCTGCAAAATGTACAAAATGAATTTTACAAAAATGAATTGTAAGGAAGGCCCCATTACAACGATTTTACAGCAAAGATGTCAACATCAATTTTTCTTTCATGCATAGCTAATGATTAAAACAACATATTCCATTTGCCTAAGAATTTATTTCATACAGGCACATCAAAATATTGAAATACAAAGTTATCTTTACTCTACCCTTATTATTCATTGCTGCTGAACCCACACCATTGTTCAAACCATGAAAAAATAAAGCAAACTTGGCAAGAAATACTTAAAACAAAGGCTCATCAATATTCTCCAATTTGTCAACATCTCAATTACAGCAATGGAAAAAATGTAAATTTCATGTGCTTTGAACACTGAGGGGTCTATTCTTCTGTCAGTGCACATGCGTAACTCCCACCACCATTAATGGGAATTACTCATACATATCAACACAAGGACGGGCCTCTCAAACTTGAAAGGAAAAGATGAATTAATAAGGGCTACTGGCTTCCTGTATCTTCCTCAGCTGAAAAAAGTCATTGTTCTTGAAGAGTTTTTCATACTTCATACAGTTCACCTTTATGAGGGCTGTGCCTTCTGAAATAATGCAACTCCAGTGAAGCATTATTTAATAGAAAGTTTGATTTTTCACAGTCTGGATGTTTGAGCCTTTCTATCAGGAATTTTCTGTCTTATAGAAGACAGCTCTCTTACAATAAAACCACACCTTATACCTTTATAAGTAAAAATACGAAAGAAAATTATGTTCTGAATATTATGATGAATATGCATACTAGCTTCAGCAGGCTTACCATATTTACAGGACTAAGAAAAAGAAGCTGTAGCATTAGCTTCTGGATTAGCTTCCAAAGACTTCACATGAATATGTTACTTTCTAACTATTACTAGCATCAGCCTGTTCCTCTCCTTTTTCTGACTACTGGAGTTTGGTTCAAAGATTTATGTAGTTCTAGTAGGGTTTCCAATACTAGGATAGTATTTGGGCTTTGGACTTTATCAGGTAGTTTTGTAAACAAATTTGATTTAATACTAAGGTTATTACAAGACTGTATATGCTCAATAAGAAAAATACTACCTAATTTTTCCAACAAGCATCAATCCATCTGTGATCAACGTATAATTTCACCTAGTATTTTAGTTGACTTTGCCCTGAATCAGATTAGGAATCTTTGCCAAAGGAGGCTACTGTGGGCAGATTTGTGAGACGAACATCAGACTTGCACAGAAGTGCTTCAAAATTACTCTGAGATTTGCCCTAGAGAGTAGCCTCAGATATTATTTATAAAGGGCCAGATCATTCAGCACAAGTAGTCCCATCAAAAAAAGCCACCAAGCCAAAAAACCCACATATCAATGAGCTATTCACTCACATGGGTAAATCAAAGTGGGTATGATACTCCTTTATATTTTTACTGCCCTATAACCTATAAGAAGTTTCTTGTCTCTGGCTTCTCACTTGGGATCAAGTTTGTCACCCAGGTTTAATCCTAAAAAGATGCTGGACTTCCTGAAAGGGACTGAAGGAAAACAACCTCCATCTAACTTGGCTGGATCAGGCCCTTTGAGTGACTGAAGTACAAATAAGACAAATCAGGTATACAATCCTGGTACCATAAATATGAAACTGAAATTACTCCCTGGTGCTTTCCTGTAGACCACATGTTTTTAAACCTTAAAAAGATTTATTTCCCACTTTTCATGCATAATCTGCCATATTCATTATTTGCAATATCCATAAAGAAATTAAATAGAAATTAAAGACTGGGAGCATCACATCCATCACTGTGGTACAAACTGATGTCAAATTCTAGAAGTCATTTAGCCTTTTATGTAAAGGCAGGGGCTGTTTTCACTTTGTTTCACAAAGAATAAAGAAAACACAATATCCCAGAAGACTTTCAGATGTGTTTTTTTCCTCTCCAAAGAAAAGGGTGGATGATGAAGCTACACACACCTTTTAATCTTCCACTTAGAGTTTTTACACATATATTCCCTGGTCAAAACCCCAGGGTCTTCTCTCTCCTCTCCCCTTCTCTCACCCCCTTTCCTGCCATCTCCCTTGCTATAACTCAGCTAACCCAACAGAACCAGTCAGTTTTAAATTTCAGTTGGGACCCCGGTGACCTGTTAATGAATCTACAGAGAGGAGAAAAACTCACAGTGTTGAGTTATGCCTGGTGTTGCTAGCTGACTTGGAGTCAGAAATGCTTGAAGCGTTAACGTAATTGCAAGAATGTGAAAAATGAAGCGTTGGGCTCCTGAGCAAAGCGAAAGGTCAAAGCAAGCCCTACACAAAACAAGTCTCTGGAAGATGGCCTCATTAGACCATTAAATCAGCTTCTCCTTTTTCTCCTTTGTAGGATGTTTAGAATGTTTTATTTTTATTATTGGATATATTTAACTCTTTCTCTTTCCAGAGCAGGGGGAAAGTTGATCAGTCCTACTACATAACTTCTAATCTCTAAAATAGTATTACACATAATTGACTTGCATTTGTGAATCTGAACTGGGATAAAGTCAATAAATGTTTGGTGGATTACAGATCGCTAGTACTGGTTTGCCAGATAATCAGTATGTTGTATAGCTTAGTTTGCTGTTGAACAACTGAGGTGACATGTTAAGAACAACATAAACACTTACCACTAATAAAATTAGGGTAATCTTTCAACATTTACTGCCTGAAGGCCCTTTCTTTAAATCTTTCAATACCAGCATGTTTCCAATACCAAACATGGACTACATTAACCCTTTTGATGCCAAAGGGCAGCCATGCACTGTCATGGAGAGACTGTCCTCATAAACTGACAAAATGACTAAACCTTCTTAATTTGGTTCAAACTTTAAGAATTACAGATGGATTCTTCCAAGCAATAAATAGATCCACCTCATGCAGAGAAAGTCTGCAAAAGACAGTCATCACTTAACCAAGTCCTTTCCATCTTCCCCCCGCCCTTCCAAAATAAAATAATAATAATAAAAGAGAAAAAAAAAATCACAAGTTGCACATCACAGACTTAAGGCAAAAGCAGAGACCCCCAGAAAGAGTTCTCTCAAAAGCCAGAACAGACTAACTCTAGTACGAATCAATTTCTGCTACCACCAGGCCTTAATGCAGAAGGCTGTAATTTACTAATGTAACACAAGACTCTCTAATGAGCTCCCATTTCCAAGAAATCCTTTGGGGAAGTGGAACTTGAAGCAGCATTTGTGGATGCTCTTGACAAAACTGCAGGGAAACCAAGCTGACCCAAATAACTACACCAGAATAGCTCAAGAGGGCATCTATCCATCTTGAGACCAACTCGCTGCCAGTTCACAAATTACAAGGTAAACCCTGCGCCTCTCAAGGAAGCATAACAAAAATTCAAGACATACCTCCCTCTCTTTAGTCTTTTCCAAGACTGAGAGAGGGAGAGCAATCCAGAGCCATCTCCAATGGGAATTTTGCTGGTAGAATCATCTTTCAGCTGCCAGCTGAGTGGAACAGTGATATTCCACTGGACGTCTGCTTCCCTTTAAAAGGCCCAACTGAGCACAAGGGGAAACATACTAGAGACGTTTTATTGTGCTAGACTGGGCAGCTTTAGTGACTGATTTGGCCCTTCAGTGGTTGTTCTCCTTCTGCAGAAAGGAGTCTAACAAGTTTGTTAAAGTCATATATATTAGCAGAAACCTCAGTTTCCAATGGGAAGTTAGTGTAGTCGTCATCAACTGCTTTTTCTAATGCTTATCAGTATTTCCCAAGCACCACGAGTTACATGACAAGGGATCAGAGATGAGTGAAATGCAAGATCCCTGGATATTGATACAAGGGATTTCTTTACATCAAGCACAGCTCAATGAAGGAACTTTTCTAATTTCTAAGGGGTTACTGAAGCATAGTGAAGATACAGGTCCGCCAAAATTTCATACCTGTGGATGGAATGAAGATGCTGTGGCAGACCACTCAAAGGAATAACTTTTAAGTGTGCAAATGATCATCTGCTGCACCAAGCATCTTAGCCACAATATACCATGGAAACATTTGATCAGCAGTAAAGCCTATGGACAGCTGATAGACATAAATATCTATTATTTATTAGCTGTGGCCTGATAATAAACACCAATATGTTGTTTAGCAGTCAAGCTCTCCCTTTCATCATTAGCTGCTGAAGCTGTAATGGTTCATGCTATGTCTTGTACAACTCCAATCTAACCCCATGGAAAAAAATCCTTGTGACTCATGTTGGAGTTGGATCCCATCCTGTGCCATGACTGCTTTCTATCAGCTATAAGATTACAAATGTATAAACAACTCTTACAAACAGGAGACAAAACCAAACCACTCTACCAGAAACACTTTGCAAGCTTCTAGAATCACAACGGGTACAACACCAGATCGTGAGACAGACGAGGGGATCTAGCTCTGTGCCAAGCAGTGGGCCACATGACAGACATGCAATCACATATCTGCTCTGCCACCTAAGTGAGGCAAATACCATTGTGAGAAGCGGTCCACAGCATGAGACCTTATCATGGCAGCTCTAGCCCTGAAGGCTTCTCCCCTCTACAGTTTTGGGATCCCGCATGGCTTGTTGGATGTCAGCCCTGTCAGCTGGCTCTGCTGAGCATGTGGCTGAAAACACAGATGTAAAATACTGCAGATGCACGAGAAACATCTCATGGTGGGACCATATCATAAGACCTTATAAAGGTAATATCTCTCTCACTAGCAGAAGCTTACCATGTTTACAAAGAAAAACATGAATGGAGTCCACCTTAAACTTTGGCCTTAAAAAAAAAAAAAAAAAAAAGGAAAAAACCCCCCAACTCTGTGTCAAGATCCAAGAGTGACAGCAGGCCATCATTACCCAACTTTTAGCACTGGAGGCTTGATTCTTACACCTTCTGGAGTCACTTATTCTTCTTATGAGTAGTGTAAAACACTATCATAACAAAATGACAGCCTTTGACACTTAGTCAGCATGGGTGCAGATGACCACACATAAGGTGTAGTAGGAAATAAAACAAAAAAATCCTGAAATAATAATCAAACTTCCTGAACCCTTGAGAAGATTTCACTGTATAGGTACATCGAAATTTTTGCAGCTCAGGTGCATCTCTGTTTACCATTCAAATCCAGATTTTCAGCAGCAGAAACAAGTCTGTACAAGCAAACATTGCAAGAAGCATTTTTCTGTCCAATTCAGGTTTTGATTACACTTTATATAAATTAGCAGCTTCATAACTTCATACAGAAGTTTCTTTCCTGGCTAAAACTACAGGTTAAACTCTCTGCCTATAACTCAGCTCAAACAACTGCACCGCAACTGGAGAGTATGTCTGTCATTATATTTACTTACACCACACAAAAATAAACTGTAGATAACCAAATTTGTAAAGGAATTGGCAGAACTAATCAATTGTTATTACAAAGCTTGTTTGAAGATTAGATATTTCACTTTGAAATAATAATAAAATGCAGCTAAGTGGGTTAAGAAAAGGAAATACCATCTCCCTAAGTCACAGCTGATTATACGGCAAGTCTGCCACTCCATGTTTACTCTAAGGCAGATGTACTGATATAATGAAAAAAACTGGAGTTATTTTAGTCATGCCTACTTTGCAGAGGGAAAAAGTTTGACCTTTTACCTTGCTCGCTGCTGTTGTCTCCACTCTGGGAAGCGTGGCCCCCGCTGGAGGGCCCTGGTGTGCCTGCTGAGTGCGTTGAGGTTGCATCATCATGGTCTCTCCAAGATGAAGGATTCTGGTGTCAGAGTGCCAAGGAATTTTTTCCACGGTTCCCATTCCAACAGCAAATGAAGAACAGAAAGAAAACCAGGAGAAGAAGGAGGGGGGGGAAGTATACACATTAGCATTTATCAAATGTGCCAAACACCGATACTGTTTGTACAGTGTAATAATTCTTCAGCAAAGACAAGCAGAGGAGGTACAAAGATTTACTTGTTAAAGCACAGGACATTTTTTTTTTCTTTTTTAAACTTTCCAAAGAGTTGTCTGGATTTAATTGTTTGAGTAGTACTGCAGAAGTATATATCAGGAGAGGAAAAAAAAAAAGTTTCTAAATGAGCTCTACAGGGTAGTGGGAGGAGAGAGCATCAACCTGCACAGTTTATGATACTAGGTGTTCTCATCAGAATCAAAAAAGAATGCAAACCGTCTTCTTACACTTCGTTTTTATAGACTGACTAGAGCAGTGAGGGGAGGAGGGAAACTGTTTCAAGAAGTACAAGAGAACATGCATGGGAGAGGAGTATGTACTCACTCCCTACCCTCTCTGTCACCTGTTTAAACACTGGAAAAACTTCCAGCAGATTCAAAGTTGTGAGGGGAAAAAGCAAGCTTTCCCTGAAAGATGTTATGTACCAGGAAAGATGCTTCCTCATCCCCCACCCCCCCATTACCACCTTGATATGACACATTTCAAAAGACTTTCTAGAATTATCTTTCTAACAGTTCGCTTACAAGAATTGTTAAGAATAACCACCAGGTGATTATATAAAATAACATGTATGGTGATTTTTATGTAATTCTTTCTACATTACCATGTATAAAACACTACAAAAGGGAACACAGAAGACACACATACAAAGTTTGCAAAACTTGGCTAAGTAAGACCTCAGCCACTGTACTTTAGTCACATAATTCAAACACACTTTCTAATTTATTGGGTATTGTCTTTCCCAGAGACAGGAACTGCTATTTAAAAGGATAAGTGAGGAAAAGTTAATGTTACAGTTTAGTGCTACTTTGTCGAGTGTATTCTCCTCCTGTCCTCCTCCCCTTTCCTGATCATTCCCAATACCCTGCTGTTGCTTAAAGGAAAACAGGAATTCTACTGTACAGGAAGAGCTTTATCAGCACCACATGAAGGCAGGCAAGAGATGGAATTTCCTCTGGCAGAAAAGGAGAGCAAGAACACATGAAACAGATCAGACTAGGGGCAAGACCTGTGTTACTTGTCACCTGTATGCAACAACTTTAATTGAGCGCATTATAATAATTCAACAACGAAACAAACAATAAATCCCCCCTCAAAAAAAAAAAAAAGCTTCTTAGGTTTGATTGTGGTTTAAATCTGCACTGTGAAATAACACCCTACTATTAAAGCATGAGGAGAACCTGAAGACAGCAAGTGACGAGTTTGGACACATTTTTTGAGCAGGACTGATCCTGACCTCATCTACCCCAATGTGTAGTAGGAATAAGTTCAACAAAATCAACTGATTTACCCATTGTAAAATACAGTGTAAGTGTGACTGGGACCAAGCCCCAGAATCTATACTGAAACATCTCAAAGTAATCTCCTAGCACTGATTAGTACCACATGCTCTATAGCAATGCAGAATAGAACTGCCAAATAACAGCTTGCTACAAAACCCAGTAACATTAATCTGACGGGCCTGACCCGGATCGAAGCAGAGACAAAGGAAAGAGCCCATAACTTCAAAAGGTTCCCAGCAAAGTCTCATATGACCAAAGGGTAAGAAAGATCCAAATCACCTTCACCTTACAAAGACAGACACACACATGCACCCACGTACATGGTTCCATGGCAGGAAGACAGGAGTAAAATCAGAAGACAGGTCAGGATCTGAAATTTGCATAACCTGTCAGCACAACAGACAGCACAACAGCACTTACGGCAAAAATCACCACCCCCTCCAAAACCTAGAACACTGATCTATTTTTTCTCAAGCAGAATTACAACAGGAAAAAAAATGCCACCAAAAATTAATATTTTATATTCATCAAAGTTATTGTATTAATTAAGTCTCAGAAATAATTATTGTAATATTGAATATGTAATCCCCTACAATTTAAGGAAAAATAAAACAATAAGGAAAAACAAACAAATAAAACAAACAAACAAACTACCACATTTTACCATCGTTTTACAGAGTCAGGTGGAGAGAAACACAGAAAGATGAGAAGTCTTGAAAGCTGAAGCAGCCCAGATGTTATTAGAACAAAAAAGTTGAAAATAAGGTTAGTGAAAAGTTCAGATAGAAATAAAATGCGAAAACTGAGCAAGTTTCTTTACAGCTTGGATTAAAACACAGTTCTGCCTATGAGCTTCTCCTTTTATCTTTGAGTTAGGAAGCCACTCAAATAGCTTCAAGCTGAAGGCAAACAGCAGACAGGAGCTCTTCAGCCCTCTGCAGCCTCTCAGCGTCAGCTGTTTGCCGGATGGTAATCAGATAAAGAGCTAGAAGAAAAACATGAAAAAGGAAAGAAACAATAGCATAGCATGAGTTTAGCTCTCCAACAGCATCATGCTGGAACCTTCTTTTAGAAAAGGTAATAATTGCAACATGTTCACCTAGACTGAACTTTTCAGGGAACACCATGAGTTATGCTAATTTTGTGTATTTAGGCAGGCTTTCTTACATTAGCTGCTGTTAGAGCTCCTTATCACATGTATGAAAATTACAATAATTGACTAGTAACAATTCAGCTATGTTTTAAGGCAAATGTCATCCGAAACCTATCATACAATATTTCAAAAGCTAGCTCAGCCTTTCTGTTTCAAAACCATAACTGAATGAGACTTCCCACAGCTGAAAACACTTGCTGTCTCTACCAGGCTGAGTTGTTCTTGACCTCAGTTTGTAGATCCTGTTTTAGAAAGACTGACTGTATTGATTGGGAATTCAGTGTATTTCTTGTGACACAGTTTTCTTGAGGAAGCAGTCTGGGAGAATTTTGTTGAAGGAGAGAAAATAAAAGATAAGATATTTACTAGACGCGACAGTAGGATATTGGAGGACTTTGAAAGAGAGGGAAATAACTAGGCTTTAATATTATAAAAAATTACAAATAATTCTAGAGGTGGAGTTTACACACTCATAAAAAGGCAGCACTCTTTTGCTTCAGACTAAGATCATTGTTACATGCCAGTGAACTTCTCTTTTTCTCCCCTAGACTGTTTCTAACCTTGCATCCCTCACGAAAAAATTCGTGGCCAAATGACTAACCATAAGTAGTCGTTTTATGCATGTCTTAACAAAAAAGACCCAAACCTGAGACCAAATGGCACATCTAAAATGTGCTTCACTGGAAACACTTTATCAGTACAGCTTAGGTACCTAAAGAGATCCTGGCATAAAGCCTGCTAATGTTAGTAGAAATTTTTCTGTTAGTTTCAATGAAATTTATATTAAGTCATCACACTAGGGTGGGGGGGGGAAGAAGAAGGAAAAAATAAATCTAACAGATAGCTTTAGATAAATTACACAGATTGCTAGTGTGGCTTCTTGTTTTTTCTTGCAAGTTTAGTAATATACTTTGCAGAAACACACTGAAGAGTGTGGATGATGTCTGCCAAAATACAATTGCCTATTTTGTATATCTGTGCATACTATAAGAATTTCACACACATATGACCTAAACTAATGCCAGATACCATGGAAAGTGAACAGCACACTTGTATCTATTCCCAGTAGTTTTAATAATTGGGAGTCAAATATGGTACTCCTCTTGCTCTTACCTAATTGTGTTAAAGAGCAGTGTTACTAGGAGAAAAGCAGTGAATACCGAGCAGAGCACAATAGGAGGAGATGGAAAATAGATACAAGAAGCTATGTCTCCAGGGAAAGTATTTTCTATTTGCTGGGCTACACACTCGCAGCTGATAATGCAAGTTGTAATTAATATAAAAGCAGGAGACAATATGGGGAAAGCTTGTACTAGCAGGGCCACAGGAGATCACTCCTATCCACTGCTATCCACTGTTTCTCATTTACACAAACAGCCTTCCCTAGAAAACACAATTTTACCAGTGTTTTTTTCCTTGGAAGCTAAAAAAAAAATAAATAACTATTTAGCACCACCACTGAATTTTGCTAAATCTAGAAAAGAGCAACAGAAAGGACAAGAGTCTCCTGGCATACAAAGCCTATCTGACACATTACTCTTTTGCTGGTGCTGAAAATCTTTTTGAAACCACAAGAATTTTTAACTGCTACAGGATTTCTTGAACAGAGATGTTGTAACAGAGAAATTTCTTATAGGAACATCTTCTGATAAATCTCAATTCTTACTTCGTATGCCTAAAATTTCCACTGGGTGAAGTCTGGCTAGTTTTTTGTTAGTGTATGTAATACTGCTAGGGCTGATTCTGATCTCATACTGCTTTTTATGGTGATATTAAAGACTCAATTAACCATAAGGAATCTGCTTCTTTTTTATAACTGGAAAGTAAAATCAACCAGGCCAGCTGATACCCATGTGAGTAAGCTGAGCTGAGCAGGATTTGGCTCACAGACATTAACTGAAGTTTTAAGTATACAACTGTGACAGGATCAGGCCCCAACATAATTTTATCAGATGAAATGGACAAAATCATTATCTTGAAGGAACAAATAAAACACAAAGTGCTTTCATAAAAGAAACTACAATGGCTAGAGCTTATTCTTTGTGAAGGTGGTTAGACTCAAAGGTCTGCTGAATTAATTTTGCAAACACAAAACTGAACTGAACTATTGACACAGATGGCATTATCATTCCCAAATACAAGCCAAATCCTGCTCACCTTGTTCTTACAAGTAACACCTGTAAACACGGTGGAATGACTGATATGACAGATAACCCCAAAAATCTGTGTCTAGGTACCACCGTATACAAAAATATGACAGACTACACAGGACAGGGAAACCTATACCTGCACATGTGTTTCTGTGTGTGCATCTACGTCTGTCTATATTTTGTGAGTATAAAGTTCAGGATGGTGTCTTAAAGACCATGTGGAGTGCATCAATAATACACTTACCGTGTAAAGAAATTTTCAGTATGCAAATGAGCCATCAGAAACCCTAATTTGACACAATGTGTATGTTTTCTAAAAAAGACTACTCTTAGTATTACTAAGGTATATTTTTCTACAGATGCATACTTAATGTGATTGCTTTTTTTGTGCCAGAATTACACAATCTAAACAAAACACAAGGTGTTGTAACCTAACGGGTATTTGTGTATATATATAAAAGTTTCAGTTCTTGTCCCTTGATTTTGCACTGATGAAAGTGTCAGGAGGAATTTTTGACCAGCCTAAAATGTGGCAGCATTTCGAAAAGCTGCGTGCTTTGTATTTTCTAATTAAGACTGAAATCATACATGCAATCCACTAGCTAGTAAGGAACCGAGACTTATAAAATCAGAAGTTTCTTGGTTTTTTTAATTGTACTTCTATGTCATTCTGTGTGGCTACACTTCATCTAGACAGATAGACAACTCAAACCAAAGAGGGAACACTATCATCAAATAGAGTAACACATTATTGGTTCAGCTTGTGAGAACACAGTTTAAAATTACAATACTAAAATTTGAGCTGCAGACTCAAATTTGAGACTTCAGCCATTGCCTGAAGCATACTTTGGCCCTTCAAAAAGAGTAAATGCACAATATCTACAGGCTTGGAAAGTTCCTGATGCTCCTTGCCCCTTCAGAAAGCATAGGACTTACCACAATGTCCTAAGTCTTAAGCCACATCCCAAGAAGTTTGCCTTATTATTGTTGCAGTTGACTATTTAGTTTTCTTTCTGACACACTACAGACAGAAAGAGCACCTCTGGGGTCTGGTCCTGCATTTCTCAAAACTCCCACTGAAGTCCATAAAAGTGTGGCATACCTGGAGACTGTAGCATCAGGCTCCCAATTACTTCTTCATTACTCAGTGAAATCTTACCTAAAGGTTTGATTATATAACTGGAACAGATATGTATTACCCTATTTTTATTTTTTCTTATCTGCAAGGTGTCAGGAATTTGCACAGACCACTCTTTGAGAAGAAATATTAAAGAAATGTAAATTGTCTGCATGTCCAAAAGTACCGAATAGAAGTATCTCTTCATTTGAGAGCTGAAAGGTTTAATATTCAGACTAATATTTCTCTTCTGCAGCTAAGACACTGGATTTCTAATCTGTCAACAGTTTTTTTTTTAAAGAGATGTATGTATATTTCTATCCATTTTTAATTAAATTTTATAAATTATGATCTGTATATTATTACCTCTGAGTTGCAAATTGACTAGAACACATAAACAAATATTAAAAAGACTGAGGCCCTGATCCGGTTCCCACGAAAGCCAGTGGAAGGGGAGCCATAAATTTCTATGGGAGAACTGCAAATAGTTTTGTGCTAAAGGAAGAATTGTGCCATCAGGTGAAGCAAGGTACAGAAGAAATGTAATTAAAGTACACAATGTTATCATATGGTCAAAAAAAGTTTAAAAATCTCCAAATTTTACAAGCATTATGTTTTTCAGATTTTAATAACTCGAAAGAGAAAAAAGGATCTTTCAGCAATCTGAACAGATATTTTAGGCTGAACACAGAATGCAGGATAGAGCCCAGAATGTTTATGTTAAACAATAATAAATCGTCTGTGCTGGGAAACTCAACTTGAACCGCAGCTACAAAGGTTTCTTTCCTCTTTTCTTTTTTTTTTTTTTTTTTCCTCCACTAACTGATCTGGTTCAGCCAGGGCGTAGCTGTAATTACCTTCTTCCCATCTACAGCTAATACCTCAGAGCAATAAAAAAACCTGAGGGTGTTAAAAATTCAAACACTAATTGTGGGCTGTTATATTTACTAAACACAGCAGAGTAATAACAAAAGTTTCATCTTCATGGGGCCAGCACTGCTCTGTTTGATCTACCAAGTCCCTGGACCTTTTACACTAACTATATTACATAACGGTTAATAGCACACTAAAATAAAATTCGATAAACACACTTATTACCAAACATGTACAGCAAAACCGCTTACAGATGTCTCCTTTTTCCAGCACAGGTGTATCTCTGAAGAGTTCATTCTTTTGTTGATTTTGGTTTTGGTTTCCAATTAGGTGATATAAATAGTAAAGCAGTAAATTTTGAAAGGAGAAGTGTGCACAATTTGAGTACCTCATTTAAAGTCTTATGGTAATAAGGTAATACGGTAATAAATATTGCTTAATCCTACAATTGTTTCTGTTACTTTCCTTTTTTTCAAGTTTTCAAGTCTAGCAAAGCAATAAAGCTGAGAGCTGTCTTAGTCCCTAGTTCAGCACTGCCACTGTCACCACTACTACCCCTCACATTCATGTTAAACACACAGAGGGTAGCTTTACACTACTTAATAAGAACAGAGGGGTATGGATTTTTGGGGTGTCAAACAGCTGTCACAAACTGTCACCTCCTCAAGAGAAACCTTGGCACACAACAAATTAACCTACACTTCTTTTGGGCGATCATTATTCATAGCCAATCAGTTGAAATGCTCCTAGTATTTCATGTGCAAATAAAACCATGAGGGGAAGACTCGTGGATCAGAATAGCGGGCCAATACATAAAACAGAGGAAACAACACGCTGTCTCTGTCCTTCTGAAGTGGCTCATCATCTTCCCTGCACCAACTTTCACCAAATGAGATCTAGCCTGAGGCTATATATTAAATATGCATATCAAGGCAAATGAAAAAAAATAAACCTGCAGAGTCAAATTGGACAAATTTGCATGCTTGAACTGTTACATTTTCAGGTAGATGCTCAGAAATTATAGTTTATTTTTTAATAGACTTGTATGATTATATTAGCCATTTTTTTAAAGCTTTTCCTTCTCTATGAATAAAGGTGGATTTTTTTCATGCTGGAACCTTGTACAGTGCAAATATAAAACATGGTAGTTTGACTAAGCTATAAAAAAGTGTTAAAGTTTTGTCAGGAAAACAAGCTAATATACCAAAAAAAAAATCCAATAAGGAGACACATTTCCCAAAACGCATGAATAAAATGTAACTATGTGATACAGCTCTTCATTTCCCAGTTGGTGTTCTGGTTGCACAAATTATTGCTTCCTTTCAAAACAAATAGCAGGGGGCTAAAGTAAAAATGTTATAGCTCAAATCTCCAGGAAATAAAAGGCTTTAAATTATAATACCCAATGAAGTGGTAAACCCTAACGGGTGCAAGATAAATGGGTTGTCATATTTATTTTAGTTTGTTTTTGGGGCCACAGATTCTTCTTAGGGACGATAATAGTTACCAAATTATCAAAATGCTAACCTCCTCCACCTCTGTCCTATCATTGTGTGTGAATTTAAATATTATAATGGAGCACTGCAAATTGGCTTGAGCATTTGCCATCTGCCAGAACCCTAACCAAGCTAGTTTATCTAATCTCTTCAATATAAACATAAGCATGCTCCATTTCTACACTTCCACTTGAAAC
The DNA here is from genome assembly GCA_035584735.1 of Pseudotriccus pelzelni. Taxonomy (NCBI): domain Eukaryota; kingdom Metazoa; phylum Chordata; class Aves; order Passeriformes; family Tyrannidae; genus Pseudotriccus; species Pseudotriccus pelzelni. Next base: position 33,427,608 of record JAWMRA010000161.1, on the reverse strand, counting down.
ACAGGCTTGTAAAGAAACTGTACTGGAGAAACACGTTGCGTTTTTTTCCGTTTCTCTAAATTTTACACAATGAATCACTACCATTCAGCTTGCCACTCATTTCAATTTCTTTTTCTAGTACTCTCCCAGAATACTTATGCCCACTAATTTAGGGTTGTAAAATGCCATGATACAAATATTTTTGAAATTGTGTCATGACTCATGGAGTTTATTATCTATGTGTGAGATAGCTGATAAGCAGAGAAACTTTCAGGAAGCTCTGTATACCTTTTTCTCTCAAAATAATAGATTTGAAACATAAAACATAGCACAAACCTTGTCCTGCAATGTTTACTGAATACAAATGAGAAAATGAAAGCTAAGGCTTGGGTCCAAAAATATTTCCCATAACTAAGCCGTGCCAGAAGGGGGACATTAGAAGAATTTATTATTATTTTATCTCCCAATTCAGCTACAGTCCAGGTCTAATGTAATTATCAGATACACACACAAACAACATGTTTTCAAAGGAAACAAAAGCTCCTAGAAAGCTCATTCTCCCTGGGCTTGCAGCTACTCCTCTTAACACGCTGGGAAATAAAGGCAGGCGTCTGTGCAGAAAGCATGGTTAACTTCACACCGGGTGTTAAATTAATATTTCAACCACTAAAATATTAGATTGTATCATTTAGATTATAAGTTCAATTGAATCTAAAACTGTGTAAACCCCTTTACCCCCAAAGGATGCATTCCTATAAATAAACTGGAGATCACACCCACTCTTTTTAACCAGAGCTATTCCTTCCTTTTTCTGCGGTACCAGCTGCAATCTTTCTGTTCACATCCCGAAGTCTCTCTGCATCTACATCTTTTGAAGGATCACAAGAGCCGCTCCAAAACCCAGAAAAACAAAGGCACTCTCCTCACTACACACACCAACATTTAGTCCTACACACATTACACTAATCCACCAACTCCTAAAGTGTTAAAATCAACCGCTAACCTATGGTTACTCAATCATCATTCTCTCCAGCTTTCTGTAATACATTGTTAATAATTGCTTCATCAAGGTTACTGTCTTTTATTATGAAGATGCTTCAGGCGTTTGGCAATAAGTCCATATTCTGACAATAAGTTGCTCTAAAGCAAAAGCATTGGAAACTCTAATGTGCTAACCCCTTTTTTTTTAATGCAGTGTGGTATTGCCAGTAATTCTCATCACTTGTCATCCCCACAACAGGGGAGGGGGGAGCAAATCAACAAACTTTCTCCCTAACTTTCTTGTCTCAATTTCCTTACATTGATGCATTGATTAAAAAGTTGGCAAAGAAGAGGAGAAAGCACCAATCCGCACATCAAACAGACAATTTGCTAGCTCTTCAAGCCGCCCAGACCAGGAAACTTTACAAACCATTGCAAACTCGATGCTTTACAGATGGAAACTGAGTGAACCTTTTGAATTTCTACAACTTCACAAAGCAAGAGGGAAGAAATTGTGAAGATGGGATCTGAGCTTGCAAAAGGTTAAAGTAGTAATAATACTAATAGATAACAGCAGTAAAGCAAGGAAATTTGGAACAGGTCCTCTAAGCAGGTTAAAGTCTTAAAAAAATGCCATAAAGAAAACAGAAGGACTTACATGATCGGCTAAATTTGTGGAAGATCCTGAGAGTTCTTCATGGTCTGATTTGGAGCTGCCATCCCTTTCATCAATAACGAGGTCTATTGGCATTTTTCCTTTCAAACAACTAATGTACCGATGGCAGAAGTTATCACACAATTCATGAACCTAAAAAGAATAACGAGAATAATAGTATCAATAATGGGAAAATATCATATTGCAACTTTTTCTTTTTTTTTTTTTGGTAGCAAGGACAACCCTCTGTTCTATTCCTCAAGTAACTCTAATTAAGGGGGACAATAGTTGAAGGCAAGGAAACAATAGAGAAATTGTTGCGGCACATATTATTCTCTAGAGACTTGTCACAGCAACAAGTTAGAGAGAGAGATAGTGGGCTTGGACTGCTGTGTGATTTCATGATAACATCAGAACACTGGCAGCTGGACCCAGGTGGTATCTCCAGAGCATACAAGAGCCAGACAGGTACAACTAGTCACTTGGGATGGCATGAGTTTAAACCGTGGCTAAAAACAAAGGTCTAAATGGCCGGGAGCAGTAAAACCAAGCTACTTGGTGAGGTTGTGGTTGGAACTGTTCTAATCCCAGGACACAGTCCCCTGCCCACGCTGTGCAGGGGCCCCTGCCTCTTCCAAACATTTAGTGCTTGCTTGGGGTTAATCTGCCTGCCAGAGCTGGAGAGGGGAGAGAGTGATTTCATATCTTTTTATTAAACATATTATTTCTGAGTGAGGACAAGAATGTCTATTGAGGGAAGGGGTAAGAAGGATGGAAGGGGTTTAACATGTTAAATATTGAAATTAGACAAACACATACACACATTAAAAAAAAAACAAAAAACAAAAAAAACCAAACAACAACAACAAAAAACCAAACCGAGCTGGGCCGGGCATGCCTGTCGGTTGTCACATGTTCTGATGGCACAGGTTATAGTGTCACACTGCGTTTCCCCTCTCTCCTCTGGCCATGTTTACAAGTCAGACCAGCCGGGAGGGAGGGCGGGGTGGGGGAGGTGGGGTGGGAGGAGGTGAGGATAGGGAGGGAATAATCATGCCCCGCGCCCATCTGCATGGCTCTTACCTTTTCCAATTCCAAAAGATGAAACCTTAGTACTTGTATTGCTTGGATCATCTGCAAGAAAGTTTTGAGCAAGAGGTGAGGTGGAAGATAGAAGCACGGGGGCTGTGCAGAGCTGCGAGCCCAAGTGGGCAAGGGGGAGAAGGGGATTGTCAGGACGCGCAGTCATTATCCAGGATTTTAGCTCATTGGTCACGCTTCAACAATTTTGATCAACTTTAACCTAAGCAGTTGATTTTTATCGTATTTATTCCAGGAGCGGTGATTAGTGCTTTATTACCGCGATCTTGGAGAAAACCTTTTCCTCTCCTCCTTGCTCCCTTCTCAGCACCCCGGTCCTCATCCCTGAGGGTCCGCACAGCAGTCTGTCACACACTCTCCTCCCCCCCCACCCCCATCCCCCAGGCCCGCAGGAAAAAGGGTGGCGAGTGTGTGAATAGTTTGGCATCTTTTTTACAAGCGGATTTAGGCACTTTGAATATTGAAATCGTTCACATTACCAAAAGAATTACGTTAGAATTCTCCATCTCTCTCTTAAGAAGTTATTTCCTTCACTTTAACTTCCCATGGCTTTCAAACGCAGCTTTGCAATGCACTGGGGCTCGAGAGTTTGTCCTGGCTCTCTTTAAGAGTGCAGCTCTTCGAAGCCCCTTGACGGCAACTCCCCGGCCGGCCGGCGCCCCGCTCCCCTGCCCGCGCAGCCCGGGTGCCCGGGCCGGCAGCCGCTGCCCCGCCGCACCGATCGGCCACAGCCCCGGGCGGCGGAGGGCGCTTGCCGGCAGCTAGCGGAGGGGTCGGGAAGGACGAGAGGGCAGTGGGGTGAAAGGGGGAGAAGGCCTTACCAAATTGTCCAACTCTGGATTTGAAGAAAAAAGTGGTTTTTCGGCGCGGACCTGCAAGAAGAAGGAAAAGCTGCGTGAACTACAGCTTCTCTTTTTAGCCCGGTAAACGGATCACCCGAAGGGGGAAAAACCCGTGTGACAAAACCAGCGGCTACCAAAATCCGGATGAACGCCCTGGGTCACTGTGCTTGGAGAGAAGCTGCCGGCCCGGCGCCGAGCCGGCTGCCGGTGACACGGGGGTCCTCTCCTTTGGGTCTCCTGCCTGCCTCCCGTTCCCTCTGTCTCCAAAACTCGGCCACAGCTACATTTCCCTATCACTAATGCAGGAGGGAGAGGGCCCAGGAGTTCCAGCCTGGCAGCGTGGAGGGGCTGCCGGCGGAGGGGGGGTTAGGGCCAGCCGGGCCACCAGCGCGCACCCCCGCCCCGCTGGAGAGGGGGTGCGGGGGGGAGGGGGTGCTGCCCCTGCCAGAACCCGTCCGTGTGGGTCGAGCAGCTGAGGAGGCGGCGGGAGCGCTGGGGAGGGTCAGGGGCGGGCGGAGAGGTGCCGAACCTGTTTGGCGAAGACGGCGATGTCCTCGTTGAAGGAGTCAGAGGAGCAGACGTCCCCGCCGGCCACGCCGGGCTCCCGGGGCGTGCAGGTCGCCAACTCGCACTTCTCAAAGACCAGAGCTAAGAGGGGGAACAACGGGTGCCTACCGGGCAGTGGCACACAAAGAGAAGGAGGGGGTGGGGGGAGAGGGGGAAAAGAAGAATCTAATCAACAAGTTTTTTTTTTTTTTAATGCACGGACACCCAGGCGCGGACACACGGACACAGCCACACTCTATAGCCTCGCAGTAATGCTCCAGGCGGGGTAGGAGAGAACAATATTTTGAAATAAAAATTATGGCGTTTGTGGTGGATTGGTTTTTGTTGGGATGCTGGGTTTTGTTTTTGTGTTTGGAGTTTTTTGTTTGTTTTGTTGTTGTTGTTGTTTTTTGGTGTTTTTTTTTTCCTTTGAGATTGCAATACATGAATCACATCCCCCTCACCGATGAGGACAAAAGTGACCACTCCTCCAAATGCACAAGGCACCGAATGTGCTCAGCAGCAGCTCAGCTGGGAATCTTACAATTTTTGCCACAGCTTAACATACCGCAAAACGTGGAAGATCCCATCCCTACCCTCCAGCTATGACCTAAAACGAGAGCACAGCCAAGCAAACTGTAAACTCCTTAATACGTAATTTTATTTTTCAAGGGGCCTGCTAGCAAAAATGTGGTGAAGTTTCCTGGCTTAGGAAGCACACCCAAGTAAAATACCATCTGTCCAGATAAGTGAGCAGGGGAGGGGGCGGAGGGAGGGAGCACTTTGTGAAATATTTTCCCATAGTTGGTGTAGTTAGAAAAAAAAAAATTATCTGCGTGCTAAGTAGTAATCATGCATTTGTTTCTTTTCCCCTTTGGTGTCTGATCAAGGCCCCACACTGTCATAGATGTTACTAGCTCTCCTTTTAGGATCATTCAGTATTTTTTCCAAAAGGCATTGAAGGGAATTGATGTCATTCCCTCCAAGCAATGGCCTGGCGCCTTGAGTTTAGCTGGGTATGTGTTTCTTTTTCCTCATGTAATTTCTTTCTTAAGTAGAAAACTCATTTCATTGCCCCAATGTATTTATGTCTTCTGTCTCAGGGAAGAGCTGTTTGCAAGAAGCGAATCCCTTTCATTCTTACTATCTTCTGCGTTGTGAATAGCTCTTTATTTACAAAGTTGGAAGAGTGGTATTATGGCATGGAGGAGAACACCAGAACAACACTTCTCCAACTAAAATTCAGAGCAATGAGAGCCGTCTCTAACTCCTAACTGTGGTCTTTCCAAGAAAGACAAAAACTCCCCCACGGGTAAGAAAACGGGGGGGTGGGGGGGGAAGAAAAAAACCGAGTAAATAAAAAAGAAAAATGGAAGGACAGGGCAACATCACCTCCCCCAATCCCACCCTCTCTCCCGGAGAGGTCTGTTTTTCCAGCACCCGCTTCCCGTGGGTGCTGGCACCTTAGCTGAGAGTCAGGCTGGGATCGCCCTCGTCCCGAGATCGCCAGCCGCGGCAGTGCCACGGCGCGGATCGCCCACCAGAGCGGGCGGCTGGCCGGCCACCGCCCTCCTGCCGGACCCTCCGGGGCTCCTCCCGCCCCTCTGCACTCCGGGGCCCGACTGCCGCTGCCGCCGCGACCCCGCGGGAGCTCCTGCCGCCCGCCCGCCCCGCTCCTGCCCTGGCCGCTCCGCGGGCACCAGCGCTGCGGAGCCGGGCCCTGGCGCCGGGCGGCCCGGCGGCACCTACCCGTAGATCGCATCCTTGTCCCGCTTCAAGGCGTCGTTGACAGCGGAGCCCATGCTGGCCGGCATGACATTGGGGTGCGGGGCGTGGGCGCCGTAGTGCTGTCCGGCGTGGAGCGGCGGCCCATGGTTGAGGTGGTGCACCGGGGGGATCGGCCGGGGGGCGTGGGGGTCCCCGTACATGGACGCCGGCACCCCTACTCCGTCCATCCCGCCGTAGTGGGGCAGCTCATCGTACTGTCAAAAAACGGGCCGGAAGAGGAGAAAGAAAAAGAAAGAGGAGAAGAAAGAGAGGGGAATAAAAAAAAAACCCAAAACAAACAAACAACAACAACAATAACAAAAGTCAGAAGAGAGTAAAGCACCCGGACAGACACAAACAGAGTGAAACAAAACAAGAACAGCCACAACAGAGAGAGAAATGTGCAAAATGAAATCAATTGGGACCGGGAGCAGGGGCTGGAGAGGTTGAGGAAGGAGTGGGGGTGCGGAGAGAGGTGAAGGGGGAAAGTGTGTATGCCTGCCTGCGTGTGTGGGGGTAGATGGTCCTCTTCAGCACGGGCAGAAAAAACCCTAACAAGGAAACGGGGATGAAAAGGAAGGAAACGGAGGAGAGAAACTAGAGTTACTCTGCATTAGAAAGGAAGAACAAAAAAAAAATTAATAAACAAGCAGAATCAAAAGCAACTAGGTAAATAAATGAACACTAGGAAGGAGAGAGGAAAGGTAGGGTGCAAGGGGAGGGGGGGGAGATAAAGGGGGAAATAATCTGAAAGTTACCAGAAACATTATTTAGTAGCAATTCCCCTTGTCCTTGTCAAAGCCAGAGACAAAAAAAAAAAAAAAAAAAAAGGCAGCTATATGTGTATACATATATATACATTCGTATATACGCAGACACACATATGTATTTCTTAGTCTTTGCTAGGCAGTGGCAGTAGCAGCGGCGGCAGCAGCAGCAGGAGCAGCAGCAAGCTTTCCCCTGTGAAACCCGTGCTACTGAGCAGGCAGAGAGCAGGGAAATCGCTCTGCTGGGGGAAAAGCTAGAAAGGAAAAAAGCATGGAACAATTGCAGAGACACACACAGAGAGACACTCATGCACACACACAAAAAGCCAGTGAATAATTTTTGCTGCTATTTTTTAATAGTGGCCGCCATCATCAGCTGCAACAGAGGAGAGCAAATCGGACAGGCCCCTCTTAAGAGAGGATTTATATATAGGTAAGTGTTGGAGATTTAAACCTACCCTTTGCGCCATCAGTCTGCGCTCCAATAAACTCCTGGATGTGTCGTATATTTAATATCCCAGTCCAGCAAAGAAAGTGATTTAGAGTGAAGAAGATTCCTTTTTTTTTGCAACCCACTTATAGACTTCTCCTATTCTCCAATATGGGTAAATAATAATAATAACAACAATAACAACAATAATATATAAAAAACAGTCAAGAACCACGATGAGTTTCTGAGTTTTCTTCTTTTTTCTGTCTCTTTCTCTCTTTCCTTTTTCTCTCTCTCTTTTTTCTTTTTTCTTTCTCTACGCAAAAAAAAAAAAAAAAAAAAAAAAAATTGTCACGCCCCCAAACTGAA
>JAWMRA010000161.1:33391371-33412346 GCA_035584735.1 Pseudotriccus pelzelni | reverse complement strand
TAACTTGCCTTAAGAGGGAATTCCTTCACCACCACCACCACCGCTTCTTCCCGCTCCCTCCCCCCCCTCCGCCTCCTTCCCCAGTTATTTCCTCAGCAGAATTTAAACACTTTTCTACTCTCACACCTAGATTAAACCCTCCAGGAGAATTGGGAAACTGAGGAGGGAGACAGTGACAAGCCAGAGCACACCTGTGAATGCTGCAACCCTCCCAAAGAGTGCAATAACCCCTCGAACCACGAACCACGCACAGTGGCTTCCATCCCACTACAAAGGAGACAAAAGGAGCAATAAATATGTGTGTAATCCTTTCTTAATGATTAGGAGCCCAAAGGAAAAAAAAGCAAAATTGGACATTTGATGCCTTCCCCCCCATTTTATCAGAATCTGATTTGATCTTATTATTACCTTTAACTGTAAGCACTGATTTTTTATTAGCATGGTCTCAGACAACTCTCTAATTTTCTCCAGGAGCCCAGCTGAGGGATGGAGAAACTCAGGAATAAATAAGCAAACCCATTTGCACAATAAACCTTCTTTGGTGGAGCAAACAGTAAAATTAGGCAAGTAACTTTATTCCCCACCCCTTTCCAAGGATGAAGTTGTTCTAAAGGCATTATAGACCTGAGGTGTGTGTAGATTGGTTTCTTTCTTTCCTTTTTTTTTTTTTTCTTTTTTTTTTTTTTTCCTCCCAGGGAGATGTATGTTTAAGTAGATGCTGAAGAGATTTCTGAGTTCACAGGGAAGAAAGAAGGTTGGTTAGGGGAATGGCAGTGCGCCTAGCAGGTATTTTAATGACTATCCCTTCCTTTGAACACTTTCAATTTCTCTGCTTCTTCTCATCCAGAATATCTTCCCCAAATCAAGTATGATTTCTGATGTAATTCTCATGTGTGTTTGTGATCCCTTCTGAGGTAAATTGAGAAGTATGCTGCGCAAAAAGAGGAAATCGCCCCTGGGGTGCTTTGTTTACTTTGGTTTGTAAAATCCTGCTAGGAGATGGTTTCCTCAGTGTGTGGCGTTTCTTCAAGAAATTCATCAGCCCCTCTACAATTACTTCGAGCTCCGAGGGAAGAGAGCTGCCATCACTTTCTCACATCCCAAGGTGTTGCATGGAGGAGAGAAAAAAAGACTGGAGCACTTAATTATAATGGGCGGTTGCGGGTGGGGGGAACGGAGGCTGAAGAAAGCCGTCCCAAGCCAGTACCTGCAAAAGAAAAACCTGCAAGAGCATATTTGGGAAGCGTGTGCCATTTAGAGATGGGGGAAAGTACCCCATCTTGTGCAGTAATTAGTCTGAACAATAAACATAATTGGAATAAAATCAGTTGGAAGTTCCTGCGTTTTTAATTACGTTTCATTTTGTGGTGAGCCGTAAAATTATGAATGCCTCTCAATTAAACACTATCCACTTGTAAAGCATTTAACAACAATTATTCCTTAATCAGTTGGAATGTTAGCCACAAATGATGCTGTTAAACATCAAAGGGACGCCTTAGACGTTACCTTTTAGTCATAAGTAAGAGGATTAATTTCTATAATTAGAGGGGATAAATATGTGCATAAATAAATCTAATTTTTTACACGTTCTCATCCTGCTTGGGAGAGGCGAGGATCTTTGACACTGCTCGCACTCCTAGTTTTCCCCGGTCGGAGGAGACCTGGGAGCAGCGAGGTGAGAAAACCCTTGCGGGGAGGCCCGATCCTGCGCGCAGCTCCGCGGGCGCCGGCCCGAGCTCCGCCACCGCCCGGGCTTGGGGCTGGGCCTGGCGGGGCCTATCCTGGCCCCACCACGGACACGGGGCTTCGAGGGAATTTGCTGCCCACTCGGCTTTTATTTACGTTTGTGTTTTGTTTTGGTTTTGGTTTTTTTTTACTGCACCTGTGGTCTACCTGGCGTTTATTTCCCTCGGGGACAATTTGCTGTCCCCAAACGGAGCTCAAGATTTGAGTCGAATACCGCAAATAAAATTAGCATGACCTTGATTACACCCCGTATGAATATCTCATTTACCTAATGACTTTATGTCACGTACGCAGAGGGTCAATTTCCTTTTAACCTTTCCCATTGCCCCAGTAAGCATTCTTTTATAATCAATGGCTGTTTGAATAATCAATTCGCATTTTATGATCCCTGACAAACTCAATATACGTGTGCCTGGTTTCAGCAAAGCAGCCGGCTCCGCTCCGCGCCGTTTTCACGTCCGAAGAGTTTGCGGCGGGGTTTCCCGTCTCCCCGGGGAGCCGCCCCAGGGCTCCGGGGGCTGCGGGCGCTGCGCCGCCCGCCCCGCTCTGCCCCGCGGTCGCCCCGCGCAGCCCCCGCCGTCGGGACGGGCCGTGCCGCCCTGGGGAGACGCGCCTCGGCACAAAGGCGCCGGCCGGCAACCTCCCGCATCTCTCTAGCCTTGGACTCGCACGTTAGCGTGTTTTCTCCATCGCTCAATCCAAATTATGAGGGTTTACCGCCTTCCCCCCACCGCCGGTCTCCTGCCTAGCAATGTGCACAGCAAAACCCCGTCGCCTGGGACTGTTCCCGCTTTCTGCCTTTGCCGGGACAAACAGCCGCGGGGGTAGGAGATTTTTCCGGCTCTGCCGCCGAGGACAGACGGCTGCCCGATAGCCCGACCTCCCTGAGCAGTTTTGAGGGAAGCGTGGTGGCCTCGGCCGCATCGGCACCTGTGAAACCTCGAATGAGTCCTTGCATTAGCCTCATTGTACCGCTGACGTTCAGGAGCCTCTCGCTGCCAGCAACCGACTTTATTGCCTCTCCAGTCACCTCAAAACTGGGGGTCAGGAAAATTGTCCCAGAAGCGCAGCCCCCAAGCACAACTCAAGTGCAGAAGCATACGGGGAGAGGAAGGGTGGTAGGGCACGCTGAACTTTGCAAATGTATTTTTCTATAAGTAGCTCACATTTGCTGTGATCTATGGTGTGAGTGGGGAACTGAGACTTATTGCAACCCCGTTGTCTCTATTGGATAATTAATGCTGATTCATACAGGTTTTACCTACGAATGTGTGTTTCATTTTTCTCTGCAGAGTCCATGGTTCTTTGGTATGTTGTTATTCCCTGAAAGGTAATTGCACTTGATATTCTCTCGGGGAAGGCTCATTAGCCAAGGGCAGGGCGGTGTTGCCAATCTCAGACTCTTTCAACAATTCAATGCAAAACATTTGCCCCAGAGGTTCAGTGCAGCACTTCCAGCTCATGAAACAGTCCTTGGATACAACATTTCCCCTAAGAAGCCTTAGGTCTAAGAAGATTATATGTATATTTTCTACCCAACCAGAAAGCATTTCAGTTTAGGGGTTTTTATATTAACCCACTATATGGCAAATCTAGTTTTGGTATGGATTTTGGTATGGATTTACCACCATATGGTAACTCCAGTTGACCACTATAAGTGATCAAAGCTACGCAAGAAGATTAGACATGTTTGCCTTGGACTGCAGGCAACATAACCAAGACACAGCCATGGATGAAACAGTAGAAAAGGCACCACATCTCTCCTACATACACTCCTCTATATTAAATCCTTTATACTTTCTTAACATTTACAAAATGTGTGTAGAAAATACTTTTCCACTGCCCACTGTTACAGACCTACACCTGACTTCTTTCTCACACATGCCTGCTGCCATCTCTTGGGCTCCTTTCATTTCTCCAGCTAATTAATTACCTCACTAATGGAAGCTAATGAAACTCAACTAAAAGGTAAGTTATGGAACATACATTAGTTAATACATACTATTTTACAAAGGTGAATCCTCCATGATTGTTCTAATTTTATTTTTTCCCTCTGTTCATAATTTTGAAAATCTTAATATTCCATTTGAGTCTTGTCAGGTTGAGCAGAATGATTCACAATAACATTGCAGAGAAGATTCAGTTCTCGCAGGAGAAAATAGTTCCCACAGGGCTTTTGAATTGGAAAGAAAGGGTCAACATCTAGGCTTAACAAGTTCTCAGACATCACAATGCTTTCCACGTTAGAATAAAAGAATCTGGGGATCTATATTTATGGTGAATTAGACAGCATATTCTCCTTGGTAATGGTGTTAAAGAGCAGAGGCTAGTTTTAATTCCAAACAATAAACCTTATATCTAAAGTGTACATCTAGCTATCTTACTGTGTTTACATGCTTCTATTCACTATGCTTTTCCTATCACAGCTAGCCAATAAACTCAAAAAGTAAAACTCTTCTGCGCTGCGTCACCACTGACTTTAATGCTAATATATTAGAAGAGAAATTGTCCTGCCCTGTGACTACACAGCAAATAGGTCTAAAAGACTAGACACACGTGTCACCAGTTTTATTTCTCACTCAACAGAAGGGCTGCCAATTGTTCTATAGAACTCACCCATTAGAGAGACCAAAAGTTCGTAGAAAAACACCTCAATGCTGGGAATCTCTGTCAACAATGTTTTTCATGCTAACAGACCTCAGTATCTTCAAGTCCAAACCTGTGTCCCATTGAGTGAAGGAGAATGTGAATGAGAGGCACAAGGCAGGATTCTGCAAGGTGGTTTTGCAGGACGCCAAGTCTGCAGGTGTGAAGTACTCGACTTTCCAGGTCATACGGATAATAAATGTGGACAGTAAACCCCGAGCACAAGAAAACATCAGTCCTTTAATTCATATTTGGTGATTCACAGCCATGTCTTTTGCTTGGCACTTTAAGTATCTCTTATGTCATGGTGGTACATTCTGCTTTTTTTAAAGTGTTTTTCAAAATGAACTGGCTTTTCAGTGAGGAAACATGATCAAGTTAATGTACTAATAGATTTCATTTTTAAAGTAAATGCTAAATTTAAAACTTGTCTTATGCATTTATAAACCATCATTAATAGTTCTATTGATCAAAATATAAATAGCTCTAGCAGAAGCTTTTCTTTGATGTAGAGAAACATAAACAGCATTGAAAAAATAACACAGAAGTGGTTGCTCTGTACTCCTACCTTTAGGCTATATTATGATCACAATAAGACATATCTAGGCATGTGTCATACTGGATAATACTATTTCTTGGGCGTTTCAGGGCACACGACTTTACCTTGGACTTCACAACAGCTGAGACTTGCCATTTAAAAGCATGGTCCTGGCATTACTAAAAAAACCGCTCTACTAATATGTAATTATTAACCCATAAATTGAATTTTTTTTTAAGAATTGCTTAGTATTAAATATTCAGATACTTTTATTTCTATTATTCATGTGCCAAGCTAAAAATAAACATTTGAAATATTTTTCTCTTTTATGGAAGAGATGATAAAACTATTCATTTGAAATGAACTCTTGGATGAATACAGCTGTATATTCTGGGCTCAGATCTCTTATTCCCAGCTGGGAACCCCACATCCAATCAGGGAATTTTACTTCAGTTTACTTCAAAATATTGACCAAGAAGAGCTTAGGCAAACAATTTCCAGTCATTCACAATGTCTCCTTTTGGGTTTTTAATTTCATTACTCTTGATGAGTCAGTGATCATCTGTTATACTTGCTCTGTTTCCCAAAAGGTTGGTTGAAATTATTTAGACCAGAGACTAAATGAATAATAAAAGTGCCCAAGAAATATTCCTGTCTGTGTCTGCATGCTTTTTTGTACAGGTCTTTGTCCCCAGTTTGATTCTGCCTCCCTTCCATTTGCTAAGAGCATAAGGGAAAAGCTCCACATAGGAAATGTATTCATCTAATACTTGTTCAAAGAAAAATTCTTCCTGCTTTAATGTTCACATATGTGGTCACAAACATGATCAAAACAAGAGCCATCTGAACCCCCTAGAGCTGCTTCGTAACTGGGGTTGCAGCATGAACCCAGGAACACAACCAGTTTTGCCACTGTAGACTGATTTCATCTTTCAAACATCACGCAAAATCATCAGTTGCTTTTTTTCCCCCTTACTCCTGGTTTAATTTCAGATCATTTCCCCTGGGAAATGGTTTTTGATACTCAAGTAAGATCATTATTTTTGATCCAAAAGCAAATTTTTTTTTTTTGCTGTTGTCTCCAGACTTGAGTCATTGAAAAAGGTCCCGTCTGCAGCCAATATGTTCATGGTAACTGTTCCCGAAATAAAAATCTAGCAAGATTCTTGGTATTTGAGAGAGGCAATGCTGTCATTACATAATCCTATATAAAAGGGAAAAACCATACAAAGATCTTTGCCCTGCTCTCCTGAGCACCTAACAGGTTAAAAGACCTTTTAGATTAACAAGAATGGAACGAATAGGATTTTGGACGCACTGAGCTGCAATTAGTATACTTGTTAGGTGGAGTGTTTCCTGGAAAAGTGTATATTATTATACCAGTGTTCTTAAGTTGGGTTCTTATTCTACTGGATTTGCCATAGCCACAAAAACAAGTCACATGAAGCATATTTCCCCCCTCTGATAATAGTGTTACCAGGGAACACTTTTAAGTCAGAGGAAGGAATTATTAACTTTTACTCAGATCTGAGGTCTGAACTGGCCTAAACACCACAATGAGAGGGTTTAGTCTTGATATTTCTTTCTTTCTGAATAAAATACCAAGTAAAGCTATTGCTATTGCAGTGAAACACACTAAATGATGTTGATGTGAACAAAGAGAAAAAACAGACAGAAAGAGTTCATGAACTTCTTTCTCTTCACTTAAGCAGGAGAAACTCTAGTAAGTTAGTGGAGTTGCAGCGACTCTAGTAAGGTGAAAATTGCATAACTTGTGTTTAACTTGATGCTTTACTTTAAAAACAGAGTTTATTTCACTAAACAATCTGAAAATAAACACAAAACAAAGGGCAAATGAGACAAATTACAAGTAAGTATGCATGAAAAAAGGTAAGTGCAAATTAGATTTGAATATTCATGAGTCACAAATCATTGACAGTTTGAAGTAATGCAAAACAGCTTTATAAATGAGGTTAAGGCAAGGGACATCAAAGAAAGGCATTGCTAAATCAATTGCAATTTGATTGTGCATATACTTGTAAATTGTGGCTACAGTTTTTGTGACATGAGAGAAAAATACCTCACGTGTAATGAAGAAGGTACACATAAATATTCTTTTTGAATGTGTTATATTTTTGCAATTCAGCATGTACTTGGAGGCCTGACATGTATAAAGTGACCAGATATCATTTTTTAATTTTTTCCCCCAGGAGAATTATAGTTTCCTTTGAGTATCCAATCTCCTGTGTTGTGTTGCTTAGTATGACAAAAAAAATTCAGTTGTCAACAATACCTGAACAGCAATACTGCAAAATAAAATAATTACTCAGTTCATTCGACTTCAGTAGAAGGATCACCTGCTAATGAAAGTCCTGTCAAAAAATCATAGCTAGTGGAGATTATCTATTTGTTTCAGAGAACTTAGCTCTCAGAAGTGGGAACCAGATGAGTTGCAAGTCTCAGAGCAAACTGCTGGAGCACAGAGTTTAAAAGAATGTTCACTTGAAGGATGGCCAGCCTGACCATTTAACTCAGAGCTTCTTAATTTTTCTGGCTGTAAGCATCAATAAAGTATTGGATCTCCCGTTTTACTTGTGAGTTCTGTGGATATTCGAAATTGAATGGTTTAAAATGCTGATGAGAACAATGAAACAAAAGGCAAAACTGCCAGAAACAATCTGCCCACTTAAAATTACCCCAGGATGTTTGTTTTTCCTAAGGGTTTATATTTTGATTACTTAACACTTACTGTAATGTACTAACCAATTCCCCTTCTTCAGTGTCTTTTACATCCATTGTGCCATCCTTACTCTCTGGCATGACAGATGAAGCTTCACTGGGTCAAGTGAAGCTAAATATATACACTTACCAATACTGACGACAAAATCAAGCAGGGATATCCATTTGGAAATGGTATAGGGTACTCCGGTTTTATAAGAAGAAGCACATGACTTCTTGCAGTGCTGTCTTTAAAATCACTGACTCACATGAATGAAGCTGGCAATTAACTCATGTCAAAACATTGTAGAATGAAAAACCAAGATGTCAAATAACTTAGGAAAGGGATAACCTTATGTCCTTCCCAATCCCCTAGATGAGCTTGTCAGAAGCTGATGTGTCTCTCATTCCAGCACAATACCAAAAGATACCTGTATGTGCTATGTTTAAATTCAAAGATCTTTCACCAATAACTTCTTTAAATCTGTGTATTCCTCAGCATGAATAAACAATAGATAAGTTAGAAAGAGTTATTCAGGAATGTAGAAGGCTGGATTACCATTTCAGGAACATTCCCTTCAATCTTCACAAACGGTGCAGGGAGAAATTGATCTCCCCTTAGGAAGAGCAAAAGGGAAAGTAACTTCTTGGGCATAGCAGAGATCTTGAAATCAACAGTCAGGTTTCTTTTTGGCTCTTTCACTGTGACTGGTCAGGCTTATGAGAGATGAATCATACACATCCCTCCACGTCTATAAAAGAAAGCTCACAATACCTAGCTTTGTGGTTCTGTGACATGGAATTCATAGAGGAACATGAGCTCCTCTGATGCAAGGTATCAGTATATGCCCAATACATTGATTTCATAATCCCTGTTCAAAGCTCTATTTTTAGATTACATGAGACTGCAAGTTTTGTTTGCTGTTTATAGCCTCTGCAGTAAAGCACATCTTCATTTAAACGAGAAATTATTATCTCTTTGCATTAGAAATTATTGACAAAACTGTGTGTGCCTATAAGCAAAAGAGATAAATATTAAAACTCTTCTAACTTTTTCAGACTTACATTGCACCCATCACCATGTAATCTGAATGTCACTTAAAAAAATGGGTTGTCCTGGATGGGGTCAGCTTGGAGTAGATATTGCATTACTTATGAAAATACATCAATGGCACTACAGACTATTCTTCAATTTATCAGAAGAACACCAACAGCTTGCACAGGTGAAAGTTTCAAAGGGTTGGGTTCGGTTTATTTTCTGGCAATTTCCTTTTTTCCTGAAGAAAATGGAAAAAAAGTGAGCTAAAATTAGTGCAGCCAAAAAGCATGAGTCTCTACAGTATCCAGGAACCTGATTAATCTAATCAGGATTTTAACTTCTACTTCACTCCCAGATTTCTTTCTTTTTGTTGTTTGTGGAGTTTTTTATACCTTTCCAACAAACTGCCTCTACTGGTAACTTTTAAGCCCTAAGTCTCCTAATACTGATTTCTGGCCTGTGACTTGGGATATAAACTTTTACAGACCTAGTACATTATATACGACCTGAAAAAAATATGCAGAGCAGCTCATATTAGACCAGCTGAATGCCACATCTCTTTTATGAATGATCAAATAAAATCAAGGGAGACCTGGCTCCCTGTATATGATCTAGATTTATACTAAGCATACCTCTTCCCATGTTCAAGAGTATAAACACTCTTTTTGAGGCCTTGCATTTGTTTCTGCATGATCACCTTTGCCTGTCTATCTCTCACCTCCTTTTCTCCCCTTGTGCAAAACAGGCCCAAAAGAGAAGGTAGCATTCAATAGGACCAAATTTGCGGTAGCTGGTTTTGAGTTTCCCATGCAGTATTCACTTTCAGCTGCATTTTGGGGAAAATATATTTCTATTGTATCTCTAGGCTTTTACTCTTGTAATTTACAGTATACAGCAGGTTTATTTGGGGATGAGGGACAAAGCTTTAATGATCTCTATTACTCTCCCATAGTAGGGGCCTCAAAGTCTTTTATGAGCAGTACATGGTTTACCCGCATCTGAATTATTCAAGTGGGAGAGAACAAAGGTATAGTAGTGGGCCTAATGTCCACATCTCTGTGTTACCTACCTTCTTGGGTAGACATTCCTTCTGAGAACTCTCAAAACTGTATTTGTATGTGGTTGCCTGGGGGAGATAGGGGAATGAGCTGGGAATAAGATGAGAAGACAGCATAGCCAGTTTTTATTCCCCTTTCTAAATCAACCTGTGCTGGTGTTTTCTGTGGATTTTTGTTCAGAATCTGGGAAGGAAAAAGAAGACTGGAATGGAAAGGAATACAGCAGTCCTAGCAATCTCATACCTGGTGAAAGGAAGAATTGCTAAGGAGAGCAGAGGAGGGATGGCTACAAACAGGAAACATCAAACAATGTGATCAGCCAGCAAATGAACCAGCAGCACCTAAATCTCACAATGTAGAGTCTTGGCTAACATGTCAGTTGGCGACAAGGAAAATGATAAAATTTATGCAATGTGAATATTTGTGGGTAATCCACCATCAGCAGTGACGTTGAGATCATGGAGGCAGAGTATATCCTGAGGGAACAAGGACCTGAAGATGAGATTTTTGCCATAGTGATTTGACTGAAGGCAGTGTTGTTACACTATTGTTATTGTAAAAGAAATAGACTAAAAATTAATAGAAATCATATAGGATGTTCCTAAAACATTACTTACATTTCTGATCAACTATAACAGATGACAGTTTTCCTTAAATATGTAATACAGCCAACAAGATATCCTTTGTTGATATAAGAAAACAGCTCTGTTGCTGGGATATATATATGTTCTATAAGTTTTCCCTAATAAATTTAATCCAAATTGCTAATGCTTCTGAAATAAAAAATAATTACATAATACATTTTCCTTTTAGAGTAAGTCTGGAAATTGCCAAAAACTACTTGTCAATACAATATTAGATCATATGTGACCCAGACCTCACATGTGTCAACAAGTATATTTGGCTCCTTCTGTTATTTCAAATTACAGGAGAAAGAGACATAATCCTCACTGATCAATTGGGAAAAAAATGCTCTACCTTTTGTTATTTCAATGCCATCTGTTAAAATAAATCAAATGCCAAACTTACTACATACACAGGGCACTAAAATGGCTTTTTAATTTAGCTTGCATATTTCAAGGAAAGCAATGCATTTCTATATACTCTGACTTCTTTACATGAATTATTATGTACTGCAAGTGACATCTACTGGAGAAAGCAGAGCTAAATGCCTACTCTACAAACTTTTTTATTGCTATTAAAAGGGCCTCCCCTCCAGGAAATACATCTGTTATTTAATAGAAACCTTGCATCTATGCCCATTGAAATGCAGTGCTTTCAGGGTAGTTAAAGCAAAGCTGTAAGACTGTCCTTTTCATAATACAGAAGGTACAGAAGACATTTGCTTTTTTTTTTATTTTTATTTTTTGTTTTATAGAGGAGGTGTTCATAGCCTAAACTTGCTGAGTTTACAATAGAAGGCTTTTTGAAAGCAACGACTGTTTGATGATGGTGAGTAGTCATCCATGGTGCTATAACATTACTCAGGATGCATTATAAAAATATTCACCAAAAGAAATGAGGTTACAGCTTCAAGTTTGAAACTGGCATGTTAACAGATTAAATATATATGTTATACCTAAACAGAAATTTACTTGAAGACCTAATGCAAAACCATACTACTGTCAATAGTATTGACAATATTGCCTAGAAAGTCTGAAAGCCTATGCATTACATTACTTACTGGTTGAAGCTATCTGTTGGGACACAAATTCATAAATACCTGCATTATGTTAAAATGTTTGCAATCTGTATCTGTCAAATGTTGTATGAGTATGGTGCATCTTTAAAAAAAAGCCCTCTTCTTTCAGTGAAATATGATAAAATTCCCAGGAACACAGAGAACAGTGTGGAAAGCTGTGAACTCAGAGGTTCAGTGCCACTGAGTTCCTGGGAGTGTCATTACTTCTTAATAGGGGCTCTTGAATTTTCTTGCTTAAAAGCCAGTTCAAGTCCTTGAATAGATAGAGGAAGCACCAAAAATTCAGATTCTTTTTACTTGATACCAACACAGTGAAGCCTAAGCAACAATTCCAATTACTTTTAAAACTGCAATGGCAAATCAATTCTAAAACCGCTAACAATTTGGGATAAATTTCCCTAGTGTAGACCATACTCTTGGGTTTAAATGAATATTTCCATCAAGCATGGAAATGAATTACTGAGCCAGAGAAATCTGTTCAGAAAGTAAATCAATAGCTAACAGCCATTTAAAAATTTGTTTATATAATGCAGAGCTTAATTTATTTGCAATTTCCTCCATCAATTATATGTTCCTTTTATTTTGGTTTTGAAGGTTAAGCTTTAAGGTAGTGAAAAGGGTCACCCTTTTATGCAGCAGTCAGCAGAAGATATATTTTTTGATTGGAACAAGTGCAGGAGAAGAGATACCAATAGTTGTTGAAATGAGATTAAGTGGATAATCTGTATATCTGGGCCTGATTGTCCCCTCTAGCAGTAAAAACCCTAAAGAAAAGGCTAAAGTGATGATATTTCCCAAAGGAATTCCAGGTAGAAAAGGTCTCTGAACTGTACGAGAATCTTGCTCTTTCACTGCTCTGTGGTGGAACAGACTAGGGAAATGCCTGAGACCTGCTGGGTTCCAGAGTTCAAAACCATCTGTGTGGAGATAGATTGTATGTGTTGACCTGTGCTCGAGGTTCTTGGCACTTCACTCCATCCTTTGGCAATACTGTTGCATCCATATTAATTGCTCAAGTTCCCCCATCCACAGGTCATCTACTGGGATTGACGTTTTCCACAATAGATATGGATGAATCAGTGGAAGATACATCTCACATTTTGTTCCTTCCAATAGTTTTCTCCCTACATTTTCTCTGCAGGAGCCCTCAAAATTTCTAGAGTGCTCTTCAAATTCAGAGAAAGAAGAATGATACAAAAAGTGATTGATAGGAAGAAAAATCACAATCTGACTATGTAGAGCCTTTCAAGTTTATTCTTGGAAGTATAGCAAGACTTTTAGATTTCTGGATACAGAACTGAGAGATTATGACAACACCCAAAATAACATTGATTTTTAAGCATGAGTATTGCCTGTTAGAACTGGCATTCTCTGAATAGGCAGTATGCAAAACTGTCATACAATGGGGTTAGTCAAGTAAACTGGACCTCAGGCTTTGCCTGTATCATGTAATTAATAGTTTACAGTATCCTGTCTTGTCTAAATTCACATTAGTGAAATTGCCAGAAATGAATTCCTTTTGTCTGCATGATTTGAGATCTGTGCTACTAAACAGAGACTGTCTTCAAATAGGCTTCCATTTCTGACCTAAACTAAGCTTTTCAAACATTAAAATTAAATTTCACTATCGTCTTCTAAGCAGTGCTTGCCAAATGCCTTACAAATGTCTAAAATAGATATACATTTTTAGAATTTGAAAGGGGTGCATATTCCAAAAAATCAGCCCTACAAAATAATCTAGCTTTTTGCTGTAATAAGTTTTCAATAATTTTTTGTTCAGCGAAACAAAGCGAGAATGTAAATTGCCCATTGGAGAATTAGTTCTGATCAGACTATACTTTTACATTTTGATGCATTTATATAGGTATAAGGGAAGTGCAAAGTGGTCCAAAAAAAAAAAAAAAAGATAGGTAGGTAATAAGAGGGAAAACAGTATTACAGATTCCATTTTGGCATTATGCACCTATGCAGAAGGATTGTAATGTACACACTAGCCATCAGAAGGGAGAATGTGTCCAGAAAAGCAGCTATTTGAGGGATGAATGATGAAAACACCTCCATCATGGTGACAATGAGAAATAATTTCTACAGGTGGGAAAAAAAGTCTGTAGGCTTGTTTACACATATTGCTTGACCACAGACAACAAGCCAAAGCCTCCTGACTACCATTTATAGTAAGGGCATATATGGCACTTGATTATGCATGTCTTGACTTCTGGTGTGAGGAGCACTAGTTATTTCCTGTGGTTTTGCATGAGACATGTGGGAGCAAGTTTACATCTTTCATAAGCTGCCAACCTGATTTCACAGTCTTGAAAAATGTGTCCTCTGGGGAGGAGTATCCACAACTGAGTTGATGTTCTGGATTGCTCTTTGCTTGTTGACCTTTAGATTAGCAGAGCTACGTTAGCAGGTATTTGTAAGAGTATCTATGTCCATCCATCTGTCTGGTGTCTTTGCTTCTAAGGTGGCTGCTGTGCATCATTTACTCTACCTGAGGGGTACAATCATCTCTATCTCATGTGGCCTTCC
Organism: Pseudotriccus pelzelni; assembly: GCA_035584735.1. Taxonomy (NCBI): domain Eukaryota; kingdom Metazoa; phylum Chordata; class Aves; order Passeriformes; family Tyrannidae; genus Pseudotriccus; species Pseudotriccus pelzelni. The sequence goes on along the minus strand of JAWMRA010000161.1, from coordinate 33,398,367 downwards.
TTTCAAAACATTTAGGATAAAAAGTCAGAATTGCTAGATTAAAAGATTCCCATCTAAGTAGACCTGTTTTGAAATCTGGATATCTGTTTTGAAAATCCAACCCTTAGAGCAACTCATTGCTGCAATGCAACAACTGGAGAAACTGCACTATCATGCAACAGCTAATTCTGCAGTTTACTTCAGATTCATGTTCTTGTGCTGGTGAGATCAATGTGACCAAAGATTCTAACCTAGTTTCCAGTCTTCCAGCTTTAACCTTGCAAGATGTGGCATTCAAGTAAGTATTCAAAGTTCATCTGCTTACCCAGAAGCTTTTTAGGAAAAGTCCTGAAGCTACTTTTGGACTGAAAATTTCCCAAGTACATGCTTCCTTTTGGATCTTCTGACATTTTCAGTTCTAGTTCCAGACAAAAGTACAGTAAACACAGCCTTTCTCACAATGTTCATCACTCTCATACTCCTAACATAGGAGAAATCATATTCTGGGTGAAAAAGAGATGCAACCCTGTCTTTAAATATAGCTCTGTCTCTTTTAGTTGCTTAAAAAAAAACTCTGATGCAGAGGCCAAAACAAAATAGGATCCTAGTGGATCCAATGCAAGAGTAATCAAATGAGTAAACGGGTCCTCTGGATATGCTCGCAGGAACACTCTTCAATCTCTTCAATCCCTGCTTCAGAGAAATGTTGATACCTTATAATGAACAAAATTAAATTAATCTATACCAGCAAGACTGGTGTATTCCGGGACTGTACAACATTTTGTTATCATGGTAAAAATAAAATACTGAGATAAAAAAGTGTATAAATAAAATTTCCATATGCTTTAATTTGGTTGCATAAATAAACAGATTTTAAGTAAAGGAAAAGGTTTTAGATACATCGGTTCTTAACTGGGTTTTCAGAAAAATAACAAACCAAATATTTCTTTGAGATACGTGTGTCTGATAGACTGAGAAATCAGCTGTCCTGCATCTCTCCTCTTACATTGCATATTATTACTGTATATTATTAGTGAAATAGGATGGAACTTTCTTATATAGAAGGACCTGAGGTTCCAGTATATAGGCAAGATTGTTTATGCATTACTTCATACTTTTTGCAAGAGGGTGCCACAGTCCAGAGACTCAGAAATTCCAGATATAATTTTAAAGCAGTTAAAACATGTTTCATAAATAATGAAAAAATTACACTATTTTCAGCCTTCTAACATGAAAATCCCAGGTACTTGTCAAAGATTCCTTGTGCTACAAAGAGGCCTGTTGCTGGAACCCCACATCATTTTGTATATAGAGAAAAAGATTGTATAAAATAAGAGGAGATTTCATAGACTCAAAGTATAATCAAGTGGTTAAGCTGAAAAGTTTATATTGGTTGCTATTCCAGAAATTCCATAAGATACTTATGAAGATAATTAAGATAATAATTTTACAGGTGACCACAGTGTTTTTCATTAGTTGAGTGGCCCCACTGCACTATTTTGGTCTTGACTTCTAGAACAGTTTTCGTAACTACCAGTGTGTACACTGGAAGCTGTGAATATGGCTAGCCCTCTCCTTTTGGGAAGAAATAAATACAAGCTGAGAACCAGGAGCTCTGGGCCTGCCACTGATTTGCTTTTTGGCCCAAAACTGGCCATGCTCTTTTCCTGTCTCAGTTCTCTCATTTGTGGGAGGGGAATTAGAATATTTTTCTCATAAAATGTCATAAAAATAATTAATGAGTCACTATGGAAAAGCTCATGAAGACACGAATAATCTGCATATTTTATGTAGGGGTTGGATGGCAGCATTATAAATTAGGCCAAGACCCACACATGGAGTGGAAAAGATAAAAGAAAATACCGAACAGGATCCTCATTCCAACCAATACACAAACTGGGGCAATAATTTTGTAAAAAAGTGTGTGCACGTGCAATTAAAATGTGTGACATAATGCATGAAAATGAGGCAACATGATGCTGATTGGCAACTTTCTTTCTTGCATTTCCTATCTTGCAAGGCACTTTCAAATATTAGACTCTGCATGTCATTTTTTATTTCAGTTTATCAAGAACTAGAAAACTATAACAGGTCAAGAAAACTTGGAGCCAGAAATCAAATATGCACATATCTATCCATTCCTGTAATAAACCAGCCTGAGATATTTTTATGGTCAGATCCTCAAGTGCTGTGAAAGGGTAAAGCTCTGCTGAAGTCAATGGAGCTGTATTCAATTTACCCTGGCTCAGGACGCGGCCCCTAATCCTTTAACAAGATTTTAATGTTAGCCATGTGATTTCTATCTTAAAACCCCTGCAGGCAAGGCTTGGATTGAGCAGGGGTACGATGGGGAAGAAACTAGAAGAATTTTTCTTACTTTTTTTTTTATTTTTAATTTTTATCTGAAACTGTCATCCTGTTCTTCAGAAACTCAATATTCATCTGAAAATAAAAAAAAAATGTACTGTTGCAGAAAACCCCCTGAAGCTGTGAAATGAAAGCTAACTGGTTTTGAGCTGCATTCTTGCATCTGAAGGAGCTCTGGAAGATTTTCTTTGTGCAAAATGATTCATTAACTGAAACACCTATTACCAAAAACATCCAGGTTCTGGAACTATCAGTTTTGGACTTGCAAGTTTCAGATGCTTGCCTGCTGTGCTTGGTCAAGGGCGTATCTGAGCATCACAGCAGAATTACCAAACCCCGTAAACCCAACAGTGTTTGTCAGCCCTTCCATTTTTCCATGTCAAGCATTACCACCTTGAACTGAAAAAAATATTAACAAAGTAAAAGCATACCCATCTTCCTGCCAGCCTTGCAGATACAAGAAAGAATCTGAACTTTAGAAAATTTAAAAGAAGCATAGCAAAACATAAACTACTCTGAGTCTGGAAAAGTGGAAAAGATCACCTAGGAGGTATAACATATATTATATAGTATATATAATAGCAGAATTTATAGTATAATAGTATAATTATTATAATTTATTTATAATAGTCCTATGTATATAGTTTATATATATATAATGTACAATAGTCCAATGCCCTACATGGAAAGCTTGTCTTTGGTAAAAGCCTTCAAGATCCTATCCAATCTCCTTTGAAGCACATGCAGACATGATTCATTAACCACCTCGAGAGTAAATTTTCCCTTCAGCTCATTGTCCTTGTGACTTACATTTTGTTTTTAATTTTCATATACACATTTCTCTCCCCTTTCAAGTTATTGTTCCTTAACTTGCCATTTCCAACCTCAGTTAATCATCTCTCCCTTGTTTTGGATATTGCCATTTAAATGTTTACAGACTGTTATCATAACTTCTTTTCCTTAAGCTTTAACCATGAAGCATCCTTCACCTCTCACAAAATAGATCACACCTTGTACTACTTGTTTCTGTCATCATTTCCTGGACTGTCTCTAAGACACTTGCTGTGTGTAGTGAACATAATAGCAGACAAATTTATTTACCAGAAGGTAATGTAACAAAAAATTTTTTGGGGAGGATATTCAGAATAAAGTGACTTCTCCAAATAGCATGGTATTTGGCTAACGATAAGAAGTAGAACATCACATTAGCCATTAGCAATAAGCAAATCAAAATCTTAGTTCACATCTCTCTGTTTTCATGAATAGATCTGCTACTTGTGTAACGTCATTAAATTGAAACCTCATGTCCAATATGTTCTTATCTCTCACCTCAAATCTTTTCCACATTACTGCTCTTCCTGTAGAATGTTCCTTTGATTTTATGCCAAGTAGTGTTTTCCTCCATGTGTATTATTTTACATTTGTCCACATTAAATTGTATTCATTTTAATGCTTCCTAAGCTCCTCTGATGTTTGCTATTTCCAGTCTTTCCTATTTTGGTATCATCTCTAAATATATTCATTGTACAATTTCCTTTCTCTCTAAGATCAATAGGGTAAAGCCATTACTTTAATGGCCTGATTTTCAAAGATGCTGAGCACCTGTCTCTCCTGCAGGTTCTATTTGTATCATGTGTACAGAACTGAGCAAATAAAATCACTTTTTTTGGTTTTATGCAAGAAAGAAATGAAAAAAATATACCTGTTGGATAAACCTAAATTATTATTTCTTTTCTTTCTGAAATGCAAACTGAAAAGCATTCATTTTGGGTTAACCAAAAGGTTTCTTTTAATTCTTTAAACCTTTCTTTAAAAAAAAGTTATTTCCCACAAAAATTAAGCATAGATGCATATTGCAGTGAAACAGAATTTTAAATAAAAATAAAATACTTTATTCTTTATAAGCGTTAAATGGATTTTTTAAATGTCTCATTTTTGGCACTTAAACAGGTGTCATGAACTTGACATGAATTCTTAATTTGTTTTGTTTATTTTAATCTGCATAAAACTAGGGGTGATACAATGTGCTTTGAGAAAATTAGGTGTTAAAACAATTAGTTCCAGAACTGATAGCTAAAAAAATTGTCTGTAGGAGTCAGTAGGGGGAAGGTTCTTGGAACTGTCATCTTTGGATCTGGTATCCGGCAGCATCACAGTCCCATGGCACTTTTGAACTGGAAGTAAAGGAATGAGAATTTTACCTGAATGAAGCTCATCGACACCAAAAAGGAGTTGAAGAGAGTAATTTTCTCTTACCTTTATTCATCTAGACGTTCCTGTTAATTGCCATAAAATAATCAATTAAATATGGACCTAAATTGTGATCCACAGAGCATACTACTTTTTATCAGATTCAAAACCCATAAAGCAGAGAAATATTAAAACCAGCTCTTAGTTTAGCAGAGAAACAGAATAATCAAGACTCACTGGCAGAAAAATCTAATCTCACTTTAACATACAGGTGAAAGTTGTATCACAATTGACAGGTCATTTGTGTAAAGATATTTTGGACAATGGTTACATGATAGAATATTCAGCTTAGGTGCTACCCCACTCTCCTACCTACAATTAAAACATTATGCCCTTAACTTCCATGACAAGATGGGTTTTCAAAGACCTCTCATGGGAATCAAAGCAGTAATTACCCGTTCATCAGGCTCGAGAAGTATGAGCTCTCATTTTTATATAGAGCTCATTAAAATAGATTTGGAAGATAAATGCAAATACATGAAGAGGTAGAAAGAATCCCTGGGTAGAGAGATTTCATTCAAACAGCAGTCTGTAATTTGGCACAGAGCAACTAATACTTCCATAACTATTATTAAAAGAAAGTCAGGGTAAAATGTTAGTTAAAGTTGTCTCTTACCTCTTCGTGCACTACAAAAACATATGCAGCGTTTTCTGAGTGTGTTGAAAGGTTGTTTTCTGTGTTAGGTAAGAACGGTCTCATAACCCAACTGATGACCCTGTGTCAGCTTTGAATTCTGAAGTTACAGAACTACTGGGGTTAAAATGCCTCATCAAACCTCTGTTAAATTTGGTAAATGTTAAGTGAGAGAATATATTTTGAAGAAAATATTTTGGGTCCATTTCATTGGTCTGCTCGGTTCTGATGCGTGACTCTTAGAGGACAGTGATACAGGTAGAGTCACAAGTGTGAGATACCAAGGTTCATCTGCATTGCTGCAGACACCTTGTCCCCTTGTTCAGTAGATATATTTCCCATTCCCTGAATCTGGTACAGGAGTGTACTTGGTGATATATTTTCTAGTGTTCTGTTCGGAGCGGTTTTAAATTTCTTGTGCATTGAAGCTGCCTTTTTCTCTACCTTTAAAAGATATTTTTACTTCTGCTAACAGGTCTTGCTGTTGAGAAGTCAGTAGCTCATAAATAATAATGTCTTACGTATGGACACAATTTAATTTCTGAAATAAACAAATTTTGAAATCCAAAAGCTCAGTATTTGGCCATTAGCTCTACCTAAAATAATAATAAATTATTATCTTTGTATGAGGTTAGTCATATAGAAGAACTAGTTCTACTGGAGTAGATAGCAACATTTCTTTTGTTTTAACAGAAATTTTGCAGATTTTAAGGCCATAAGACATGACAATCCAGAAAAGTGCCACCTAACTTTTACACTAGGCTCATAATTTCTGTTGAGGATACTGCGTATTTGGGTGATACCCCGTTTTGTTTTGAAGATTGCAAGTAATAATGTTAGATAGTTCCACAGGTAAAGTAACATAGCTTTTAACATATATTTCTAATGGAAGTTTATATAACATCATCTTTAAATTACTCAGGCCTTTCTGTGTTGGGCTAAAATCCTTTCTATTATTAGGAATATCTTTTTGTTGTTCCTTGTAGACTGTAATCTAGTACCCTGTTATATTTTACCTTTACTAAGCAAACAAATTGGTTTTTATTTTGACTACAACAGATGCAGGTACTTTTAATAATCAAACCCCTAATACTATCACCAAGCAATACAACCACATTCCTCTGCATTATACTATCACCTTCAATTCTTCACTGGTTACATCACATTACTACCATTACTTAGTTCGGGATTAATGTCAGCAGTATAGGCTGAAGCCATGCAGACTTTTTTTTTAAGATTTGTTAAAGGCTAACAGTATTGTTTAGTGGAGTTTTCTTAGACAACATTTTTGATGTAAGCTTAGCCAATCCTATAGACCTAAATTATTTGATAGTTGCTATTTAATGACCTCCCAATTGTTACCAATGGATATTATTTTTCTTCTCTATTAAATATGAAAATGTCATCTTTCCATAACATAAATATTTTTTGAATGCTTCTTCCTCTTCTGCAGACTGATAATTTCACAGTTGCCACATAGTAGATATCTGCCATCACTAAGTACTATTTTTTATTATATACTGCAAATTCAACAGTAATATTTTTATGAACACCATCGGACATAAAGTTTTTAGATATCTCAGTTATTTGCATTCTACTGTTGTTGTTTTTTATTCACTATAAACAACGTCTCATTACCCCCTCCTTATTTGATTATTTCAAAATCTTTTGACTCCTAATTGGGTCAGTTTTGCAACCAAGTTTTGGCTTTGTGGTATGGCTAAATACATTTCTTCCTCTCCTCTCCTCTCCTCTCCTCTCCTCTC
>JAWMRA010000161.1:33366275-33390510 GCA_035584735.1 Pseudotriccus pelzelni | reverse complement strand
CTCTCCCTCTCCCTCTCCCTCTCCCTCTCTCTCTCCCTCTCCCTCTCCCTCTCCTTCACTGAATATTTCATTGAGTAAAATTTCCTGCACATAACTCCTGATTGGCATCCTCACAATGCAATTTTTCTACCTAGCCATCTCAGATAGATTTTTTAAAGAGCTGTTAATCCTCTTCCTAAATTCAATCTGGTAGCCTGCTGCTAATTTCTGAACCACTACTCCATCTCATGATTTCTCATTTAATACATTGATCAGTAAGCGTTTCAAATATTTTTTTTTTTAATTGGTCAATAATTTTAGAGCAGATAATGCTATCCTTAGTGTACATTATCCACTGCTTGTCCTGTAGTTTCCTTGTCTTTCCTAACAGTATATAGCCAATGATTTTAACATTCCAATGATATGAATCATTCCATTGGATGTGGTACTAATCATATAATCATATATAATTGCTCTCTGTAAATTAGTGTATCTAACACATTTTGTTTATTACTCAGACTAGCATTGGCAATTAGGCAACTAAATATTTTCAAATTTTTTTTTAATATCTCTTGGTGACTTAATTCTTTACATACATTCTGTTTTGAATGAAAGTTGCATGTTTGAGCATACAAACTGTGTTCTAGCCGTGGGCAACATCACTTTAGATGTAAATGTAAAGCTTTCTGAGCTACTTCAGCTGGTTTGTCACCACATGGAAGATCATGAGCGTGTGTGTCTGTATGCTGTCTATTGGACAGACTTCCATAATTACTCAGCTGTTTTCTAGCATGTTATTTTTAGAAGTTGGGTTAAATGTTATTATTATAACATTAAAGAATTTTTCTCAATTTAAGAGCTTCTTTATCAAGAAAAAGTATTGCAGGAGTTGTGAAAGAGCTATTCTGTTCTGCTGGTCAACACACAATTTTTTTTTGTAATTTAAGTTTCTACACAAACAGCACAGCACTAAAGAGTTTGGGTGTGGGATGGTGAAAAGGAAAAACAGAAATCTGACACCAAAAGGCAACAATGGACTTGGCTCCTGGCAGGTTAAGAGATATGCTCTGGGTTTTTTAGTATATTACAAGAACAGCACAAATATGCTGAAACATGCTCAAACATAACTGTAGACGAACATACAGAGCTTTTTAGCTTCCAGGCTGCCAGCATTCTCAGTAGTTGGCTCCATTTTAACACAGCTTTACATTGTTAAAACTTTCCAAGTTTATAAATATCTTGGAATCCATGATGTCCTGCCAATTTCCTTCATTTTTATTCTAGACATCGGTGGTTTCTGGCATAAAATTTGGTATATGAACTAAGGATCTGTCTACACATATGTAGGTATCCATACCCTCCTACCCTCTACTCTTATGCATGCCACAGTCATGCTCACTTAGTCTGAGCAGACCAGCAATCCTGAAAGTGTGGGGAAATTTCATTTGGTTTGCAGGTTGGATGTAATTTGATAGGAATACTTGGTCTGATCTATAAATAGCTGGTTAGTAAACTTTTGTTTACAGCTACCTGTATCTGCCTTTCGGACCTTCTACCTCCTTACTATCTATTTATTTTTGCATTTTAAAAATTTATAGTCAGAAATTTATAGTCATGCAATTTTCTCCCTGTTTCCAGTTCTCATGAGCACTGTTCAAGTACAGACATAGCAGATCCCTTTTCTCTTTGCCAACCCAAAGATTACCTTCATACATGCAGTTGGATAACCAGAGGAGTTATGCCAAGATTCTTGTTCAGTTCTGGAGGTGATATTCAAATGAGCAAGATTTAGTATGAAAATATTTACTACTACTAGGCCATGGGAAAGCAGCTGGGGTCATTGACATGTTACTGGACCAGCACTTGCAGCAGCTGTCCTACAAAAGTGAGGATGCAAATCCAGTGTTCAGCAACTTACTTTCATAATCTGGGGTGTCTCTCTTCCTTGTTACTTGACCACAGCTTTTCAATGCCTTGATGAAGAGCTTATAATACATGTCACCTATTCTGTACCAAGCAGCATGACACAAAGGAAAAAAGATGTTTTCATTCTCAAGGATGAATTCCAGGAACAGACTGTACCCATCTCAGTTCAGGCTCGTTCACATCCTCAGAAGGGTCAGTCCCCTGGCCTGGATTGTTTAGAAGATATCTGATAACCTGAGTTGCGACAGCCACTTGCTATATCTCTAATCATCTAATTTTAAGAGGAAGGTGTTTTCTGAGTTATAATTATAAAATATGTTTAAGAGTTGACCATGTTAAGCTTCAGGTAACAGCTGTGCTATTAATTATTAAAAATAACTTATCTCCTCCTTGTCTATCATAAATGAATGTTACAAAGTGGCCATCAAGCATAGGAAAAGGTTCACATAGACAAATTCTGCATATTTCAGAAGGGAATTTTTGCAGTGTTTAATACTCATAGGATGGCAGGTTTAGCAGGTAAAGAATACAGAATTTAGGGAAGAGCAATAATTTTTGTTCTAGCAATACCAGCTGCTTGCCAGCAGTTTATAAATCTCATGAATATAAACTGTGGATCTCTTCTGAAGTCCACAGAAATTGCAGTCCATTGCTCATCTTCCCTGCTCTGTTACTCCACTGAAATCCTGTGTGGCATTGGTAAAGTTACTTTTGTGCTACTAAATGCTCACTGTCTAGTTCAGAACTTCCTGAGTTCCTCCTTTCTTTGATCACAAAGAGGATGCTTTTTAAGTATCCAAATAGGTTCATGTCATAAGCTGGTAAACAAGCTAGATGTTCATTCCATTCGTGGGTACACCTACTCACCTCCTGCATTCCTCCTGCACACATGCTGATATGGGCTTATTTTCTTTTGTTTTTCATTTAAAACATTCTACAGTCATTAATACCTTATTATTTTGGCTAATTAGAGAAAATAAAAGAAGAGAATCTATCCCAGAGAGATTTCTATGTTTGGAACAGTGGGATTTTTTGGACTTAACCTTCTTTTTACCTCAACACTCCAAACTTAATTTTTGTCACTAATATTTTTTTTTTCTTTTAATTCTCTTTTTTTTTCAATCTGTATGTGCATGTTGGAGCAGACTTTTCTTTGTGGAAAAGATGACATGACTGCAAAAGTAATAGGAAAGAAGGAGGAGTAGAGGTATCTCTCTAGTCTGAAGAAGTGAATGGCATGAACCACGGAAAGGCTGATGAATATATTGACTAGACAGATACAAAATCAGGAAAAGGAGCTGAACTGTGTTTGGATGGAAGGTCTAACACTGAGGTCTAACAGCTTCTCATTTGTCATGTACTTGAGCTATTATATTGTTCTGTACCAATTCATCAGAAAGATACTTTCCTTTCTAATAATGGCTTTTCAAATAAACAGACATGCATAAATGAAGAAATTGAGTTTAATTTAAAGTGCAAACTTCCAAACACACCACTTCCTTAATACAAAGCTCATAAAGAGGCAGTATCTGCATTTGGATAAGCTAGTATAAAATCGCTTCCAATAGGCCTTCTTCACAAAAGCACACACCAAAAATAAAAGTTTGTAATTACTAGAAACTTAAAATGCATACAGCAAAAATAAATTACAACACCCCTGCCCCCCCAAAAAAAGGAAAAACGCCCAGCAGTCAAATGTAATTAATTAAACATCACATATCTTTCCCATCTATTACTCATCGTCATCAACCTGTGTTGACAGGATGTGGGCAAAGACAGCAGCCAACCTATCCTTTGCTTTCCTTGAGCCTCTGCCACAGTGGGTGCAAGGTAAAGACAGGATACATTCAGGTTACTGGTAGCAGGCTAGCAAAATCACTGACTGGGTCCACCCCATGACTGGTTAGTTGCCACTAACCCCACCAGACTTTGGCATTATAATGCAGGTGGTATTGAATTCCTTTATTACTTACACATGCCTTTTTCAGGCAATTTTGAGACTCACACTATAAGCTGTAAAATGATATAAAATTTTTTCCCTTGTTTGTCTGTCCAATGAAGAGCCCTCCATTGACTGGGATAGGTGGTAGTTCATGTCCTAAGGGAAAACTCCTGACATTATTTGCAAAAGAAAACAAAAGCAAAAAAACCCATTTTAAAAATCTTATACTTTAAAAACAGTGACCTTCATGGGTGCTTATCTGATCTGTAATATTTCAGATATCTATTAAAAGCCACAAGTCAATAACATGGTCAGTCTAAATCCGCAAGGACTGGTGAAGTACATTATATAGGATGCACTTATATTTCAACAATACATTTTACTGCTTTTTCTGACATATTTTTAGATTGTGAACAAGTTCCTCCATTTGGAATAATGATTTCACTAGTCTTATTCATCAGTTGTAATTTGGTATCAGCATAAATATATTAAACTTGTCATCAGGTGTGCATCCATTGTAAAACTTGCATTATATATAATATTCATATTATATATATATATATACACACATAAAATAAGAGTTCTTATTACTGTAAGGTTGTAATAATGTTCAGCCAGGGATTACTCTGTCTGATAGAAGAGCAAAGACACTTGGCTGTTGAATTCTTCATTAGTCTTTTCCTTGCTATAATGAGGAAAGGTGTAAATATTAACACCTCTGATTTTCAAGCATTAGTTTAAGCTATCACCCATAAATTCAATTTCATAAAGGCAATATCCTTCAAAATTGAACTACTTTACCCTTTGTGAATAATTTGACTTGAATCTTTAATTAAGTCATATTTTGATGTCCAAGATTTCTGTTTCTGAAATATATTGTCATAGTTTTTTTGATTTTGTTGTGCTATTTATATTTGAAATGATGTCTTCCAAATTACTCAAAGATAATGGATTAATTTCTGTTATTATTTGTTTGCATAAATTTCCCTTTAAAATTATTTGTTGCAGCCTTTTTATTGTCTTTCTGCTTGTAATTGAAAGCTTTATAATACCTAGGGGCATATTTGAGGTCTCTTTCTCTTTTCAAACACTCTTCTCTATCCACTGCAATGGCTGTTTTTCTTTGTTTCTTTGCTGTCTGTGGAAGGCAGATCAGAGGGTGTTACTGAATGTGGTAGAATATTACATTCTCTTGCAACGAGCAGTTTACTTAAGCTACGTAACTAAGTGTCCTGTAAAAGCAAAATGCAATTGCCCTGGCAAATCTGATGTTTTCATAAATCATGAGCAAAACTTTTAAGGTTGTGAAAACCTGAAATATTTGTATCCACTTTTTAATTGTTGATGTGCTGATGTCAAGCAACCATGCAGTGTATTTTTAGTAGCTCTCTCCATGACTAGTTATATGTAGAAATAAGAAGTAAGAGGTATCACTTCTGGCAGAACTGGAGTGAATTAGAAATTCTTTTCTCGAGACATTTTAAAATATTCACTTTTTTAACCTCCTTTAAATCTACCTCTTGCTATATTTTGCAAGTGTAGGGATTTAATGCATGATGCCTACATATGTGTACATAATATTCTCTACCTTTTGTCTTTAATATTCCTTCATTTTTAATTATTAAAGATAAGTATTTGAATTATAAATATTCTAGTTATACAGGAATAGGCAAAGCAGGCACATACCCTCAGGCAAAATTCTTCCATTATCCATAATCCTTCTGCCTCCTGCCTCCATTTCTCTACCTCCTATCTTTATGTCGTCTCAGAAAACACAGAGGCATTCTTTTAAACTAACCTTCTCCTCCCCACTTAAACCATAGAAATCCCTTCTCAATATGTATAGGGGCCTCTTCCTTGAAGTGGGATGTCATACTTGTCCTAAATATAATAAAGTGCTATCTTCAAGGCATTTCTGCATCCAAAACACTCCCCAGAAACCTGCCTAGTCCTCCCATCTAACCAGCCTGAATGTCACAAATCATAGCACAGAAACTGCTTTATAGTGAATCATTAACATTGTCAGGAATGAGTTGGCAAGGAAAAAAAAAAGCTTTCCATTAGAGAACTGAGGGAGAATATACAAATGACAGCATTGTCATTTATCTTACATTGTTTTATAAAATGCACAACTGATTAGGAAGAGTTTATTATAGAATATATATGCTGTTTGTGCATACATGACAATTTTGTTTTCATCCTGTACTGTTTCTAAGTATGTATGGATGTGCTTTAGATTAAATGTCCTACAATTAGATTTTTGAATTATATGAGTAACAGTTTCATTATGTGCAAAGACTATGTATCCTTAACAAATATATCTGGAAACTAGGAGGTAAGCAAATGAAAGAAATATGTGGAAGGTGTTTCTAATCTACATAAAGATTAATAAAGATATTCCAAATTCGCATTAGAAGGTATCTGAAAAGGTCCTTTAGGATGATATCACTCAGTATAAAGAGACTGTTGTCTGATTACAACTTGGAGGTGTGTGACTCCAGTGTAGATGCTTTCTTGTCAATTTTCCTGTTTGGCACAGCTTGAATGGGATAATATACACTTATAACATGTAATCCAATTAGTTCTCTTTTGAGCATCAAATATTGTAAAGAAAGTCATTTTGATCAATACATGTGATGCATTTTATATAAAAACCTAATATATTTGTGTTGTAAATTATGTTTTTCCCCCTTCATATCTTAAAAGACAATTGCATGGAATTATACATGGCTTTGTTGTTCATGGAGATAAAAACGTGTCAAACCATCACTGGCAAAAAAATGTGTGAGGATATACAGTATACACCTAAAAAAAGGGAAGATTGATTTTCAAAGAACAAGTTAATTTGCTTTGACAACAATGGTAGCTTTCTTTAAATAGTTGTAAATAGTAACGGAAAGTATGCAAAGCAGACAGTACTCCTCAAAATTCCATAAGCATTTACACAAATAATTTTAGGGTGCTTTTCTTTGTCTTAGATGGTTGTATGCACAGTTAGGTCATTCTGACTACTCTGCTTTGATGTAAACCTGGAGTATTTAAGCCATTTCAGCTGCGTTTTTGATTTATGCCCATGCCACTGAGCTCAGGATCTGGCTGTTTGTTGCGTAGTAATTGCTAGCCAAAACCAACAATTCCCCAAACTTTCAGTCTCCTACTGATATTTAGGTGTGGTTTGAGTGACAGCATTACACAGACAGAGGGAATCTATTTTCTTCTCTGCTTAAATAGGTTAATTGTGCAAGAGCTCCTTCAGACAGAACAATTTGCATGGTATCCATCAACACACAAACTACTTCCTTCACAGAGCAACTGCCAGGAATATATAGTCTTCAGAGTACTGGGAACAGCATGATATTTAAGATATGGAAGCCTAATCATGCTAGTACTCACATGATGTTGCCTCTATAATCACTACAGTTTGTCCCAAAAAACATTTGGGAAGCCAGGTGAAAAGGACACTATCCTTTCTACACTCTTTTTGTAGAGTGGAGGTGATTTTAAGGGAAAGGAAGATATGACTGCTAAAAATAATCCTAATAAAAGCAGTAACACCTGAGAGAGTCTTTTGCTTTGAACATTATTCACATATTCCTTTAGGAGATCTTGGGAGAAGACCGATCCCATGTCTAGTCCACTTCTCGGAGTAATGCTTGAGGTCCTAAGAATTAAGCACTACAGACAACTGGTGTGAGGTAGCTATTATCTACTTCTTCCTTATATGAAGTCTTCATCTTTCTGACAGGAGATGAAACTTCTAGAGCCAGAGACACTAAATACAGGCATTTTATCAGGGAGTGTGACTTTAAATAGAAATATACTGGAAAGAGAAAAGAGATAGGACAAGATTTCCAAATACATCTATTCTTCAAGACAGTAGAGGCACAAGGAAGAATTTTAACTTAAGCAGGCAGTACAATTTTCCCTGCACTGATATACTGTTTGCTTGTACAAGAAAAAAAAAGAAAAAAAAAAGAAAAAAAGAAACTTGCTGTGATTTAGTGACTAAGGAGACTTCTGCCTGATAGGTGAAAAAATTGCATGCGTTTATTTTTTTTATATATGCACATTTTTAAGAATGTATTATTGAATTACTAATAAAATAAAAAACTGCTGCATCAATTAGAAAAAATACAGATTTTTTTTTAGTACATGACATTGCAAACGTGTTATTATTATCTGTGTGTGCCCAGAAGAAAGAATAAAATGTTCCCCTCCCGGAAAATGGGGGAGGTTTTTTTTACCACTGAGACTGATCCTGAGTACAAGGTGAATTTTGTCAAAAGGCTATGCAGATATGCAGTGAATGTTGTAGGATTATCAGGAAGATAGGCAAGCTGAGTATCAGAGTTCACTGTTTGGTTAATTCCTGAGAGCATGACCCAGATAGGGTCAAACACTGTCAGCTCTCACTTAAAGACACTGTACAGGTAAAATACAATAACCTGAATTGTTGTTCATTTTGTTCACCAGAACATGTTATCGGTAGCAACTACCTAAACCTCAAAAAAAAAAGAAATCTGAAGGAAATAACAGTCAAGCAAGTGTGGTGTCATTACCCCCTCCCCCCTCCCCCCAGTAATTCTTCATTAAGAAAAAAATGCAGGACTGAGACTAGGGATTTCATTGACAAACATACAGTATTTCCCAACCATCACATAACACATAGAAAGAATCGTCATCTGTGCCCATATCTTCATACTTGCACATTCCCCTTCCCTTCTTAATGTAGTAGCTTCAGTCAAGAAGAGGGAGATGATAAACATGAGTAATAGGTATCTGTAGAAAGAAGGAAATTTTTGTTAAACACATGCAAACATATGGCTCAGGAATACACTGGGAAAGCACACCCAGTAACTAATATCAGACAAACTCTGACTAACTCTCACTAGCCACCAGCAGCACACTAGAGCAAGAAGGCAAGAGGTAAAGAACAAAAAGAGAATGATGTCAAAAGGCATGACTTCTGTCTGTACAGTCTTTCTGTACAACTAATCCAATACCAGAGTGCCAGCACCCATGCACCTGAGATAGCCTTGACTGAGGCATCTTACAGTGAGAAGGAAGCACTCCTCTGCACACCTATTGCCCAGCGGTGGAAGGTCTGAATGAAACTGAAATTGGGGAATGACTCGTGAGTGGACTCAGAATTCAAAGGTGGGGAGAAGTGCTGGATTGGAATGCAGACTTGAACAGAGGAAATTGGTATCGGCATAGATCAGAAGGGGCATCTGTTCCCCTTCCTATCTGTCACATTCTCTCTTTTTAGAGAGCAAATTCTTCAGAAAAGCAGAGTTTTTTCCTGCCTTTTCTCTTGTATAGTGCCTAGCACTGTATTACAGACAACATAGCTTAACCATACAGCAGATACAGATCACACTTTGACAAAGAACCATTTATGATGCAATTACAGATTTTGTTAGGGAAGCTTTTAATGAATCATTTCACTCTGATAGGCTGTAATGGACTATTTTAAAAACTGAAAATATTTGGTTTGATAAGATAACATTAATTCCAGTAGTTATAGATCTTTAATTAATTAATTTTGATTTTTGTCTTGTTTTGAGATAAAGGTGAGTTATAATTTTGGAATTTTCCATTAGAAAAATTCAATTTTTCTTCAGAACACCTGTCTTTGAAACATTACTTTCTAAAATACATAGCTGATTTTTAAACTACTTTAATGCCTTCATGCATGGGCTGACAGGTGATAGAAGTATTCTTTATTTGTACTTATTCAGTGGGGTTTTATGGGAAGATGATATGGGAGATGCCATTCAAAGCCATATCATACCACTCATTTACCAGCTAAAGGTTACCTGCTACATGGAAAAGTGATCTGAAGTCAGTCACAGTATATTTTGAGTACTATGTGCTGTGCAATAAATAGAAATTCTTGCTTATGGAAACAAAGAAAAAAATACTTCTTTATATTTAATATGACAAGACACAAAGACTCCTACCATGTCCCTTATCTCCCTAAGGGTGAGGGCGACCTAAAACATCACCAACATATTTTTGCAAGGAAGTTGCCAACTTATTGTCAGAGAGAATTAGTAAGAAGAAATATAAACCTTTGCCACCAAGAATAAAACACTAATAGAAGAACTGTAGAAAATAAAACAACTTCCCCCTAAAAAGGTATGAAAATTATTGTCTCCTTTAACTGCTGTTTTCTCCCTTTATCTAAGAGAATTAATTCCTGGTCAGTTACTTTTATGAAATTTGGTAGTTATGCATTTCAAAGTCTGTTACCACTTCATTCTAGCTTCATTTTAGGTAAGCCTCCATCATTTGTATTCCACTCTCTATTTCATATTTAAATTATTTTAATGATACAAAAAACTTAACCAGAACTTAACATCCTATGTGCAAGCTATAACCCTTATTTAGTAATTTAAATAAGTATCATGATTTAAAAAAAATTATGATAGCAATGCTGAATTCCATTAAATCAGGCAGAGCTGTAAAGTGCTTAATGATTTTGTAAAAGTAAACAAAGCATAGTAATTGTCATAATGCACAAAAATGACGTTTCTTTCAAGTTTCTTGCAATGTATTAAGTATATGTAGGAACAAATGATCAGTTCATCACGACTTCTCATTATCTATTATCTCTATCCTCCATTGGGACCCCATTTCCATCCATGCTATTGTGTTAGTCTCTGTTGGAAGTTTGTAACACTTTCAAGCAAAAGATTTTGTATTGAGCCAAATTTGGTTTTCTATATAAAATGTCAGGATTCTGTTAGATTTGTAACAAGGGCATTAGACACTCTAGTCACCAGTGAAATATGATGTATTTGTGTCGATATCACCAGTTACATCATTAGTATACTGATTAGTAGTCATTTAGAATAAAAAATGAATAGAGTAGCAGAAGAATTTAGGAGAACAGACTTTTCCTTTGATCCAAGGGTGAACATTTCAGAAAATAGCATTTTGTTTCCCCATATAGGAGACAAGCACTGGCTGCTGCTTCTTTCTATTTTTCCCCCATAGGAACAGTGAAGCAGAGCAGAGCAGGCCACAGAGTATGGCCCATGGCATGTTGGTGTCTCAGTCAGATATGATATCTTTGTCTAGTCCCTTCATTAGCTCATTCCTCCTACATTAAGAAAACGCCAATGTAAATTGCTAAATGAAGAAAGCTATGTGGTCTTTCAGGTCAAACAAACCCCCTTGCATCACCCATTCAAACACCAGCATATATTGTGTCAAACAAGCCATTTTGATGATCTTACCAAATTTAAAGTGTAACAAAGATTAGTAAAGTCCAGAAAGCTGCCTTTTGCAGAAGTGCCTTTTTTAGTTTCACTCTGGTTGCTTTACTATTTGCAAGAGGAATCTCATCTCAGATGCAGCATCTGTTTTCCAGTAAAGTCCTGCTTTTTACCCAATTTTCCAGCTGGATTGACTGAGGCAAAAGGAGGTCAAGTGACTTGCCAAGGTCAGATGGCAATCCAGTGCTTTACCAAGGATTAGAATTTAGGAACCTCCTGATTAATAGAACAAATAACCTCCATGCACCAAATCCCCATGGGATGGGCAAGTCACAGAACTGGGTAGGATTAACCGGGAAGGACTTGTCTGCTTGGGTAAGCAAAATATACCCAACACAGAAGAAATACAAACATTTTCAAGTTGCTAAGGCATAATCCTAGGAACCATTTACATGCGCATGCTTGTATAATTTGTGGAGGTCTTTAAAAGACCAGTAAGGCCTGAGGTTAATATCTGAAGCCATTGCATTAAATAGCATGCAGGCATCTTTATTTAAAAAATTAGAATAACCCATCTCAATCCACTATTATTTTAATTATTTAAAGAGGCTCAGTCACTGGCACTGAAAATTTGCACTGTGGAAAGCCCTGTTTCCTTACGAAAGGGCACATGCTCAAAACAGCAAGTAAACAAACATTCCAGACATGCCTTATGTTCCAGCAGCAGTGTGTCTTAAACAAACCTTACTAGTTACAGAGCAAAAATGGAAACTGTCTGTTTTGATTTAAATCTGTCCCTAAGCAATTTCCATGAGTTAACACAGCAGAAGCACAAGTACAGGAACAAATAAATAAACAAACAAAGAAACTTGAGCTCTCCTCTAACAACTGAACTGCCACCAGTTTCCAAAACGCAATCATGGAGCCGTCCATTCTTGCACCACAATTAAAAGCAGCTCACAATGGAGGCAAACTGCTCCGCCCCAGCAAAGGGAGAGGGTGTTGAAATGCTAATTGCACACAAAACTTCAGTGGTGCTGGTGATTAATATACTTATTGTTATTGTTAAAATTGGAATGACAAAGAGTATAATATAGCAGTGCTTTTGTGTTGTCTGGCTGTTCAAAAGTGTCTTCTTGCACTTTCTTTGGGTGCCAGAATTACTCAACTTCATTTTACGGTTTTCACTTGCATTGAATAAACAGGAGACGTGGAAGAACAGCTATTGGAGTATTTTCAGTAAAGCAAAATAGGTAAGAATTTTTTTTTTTGTTTAGTAATCCTGTAATGGGGAGGACAGAGGGAACTAGTAGGATATGTTTGCCTAGGTGAAAAAGAATGGAAGAAGACCTGGAGTTCATTCTAATAGACAGGGTCCTGATATGTCACTCTTTCAACTTACTCAAGTCACAGTTCTTAGTCATGCTTAGTCATTCCTATAAACTACTGAGATTTCCTGTACAACTCACATCTATGCGTAAGAACATGAACACAAAAATGGCTGTTACTAGCTGCAGTTATATGCTCAATTTTAAATATTTACTGAAACCATTTTTCTGAATAAGGGGTGCATATTTTGCATCTTGCAGAATCAAGCTTTCAGAGTCTAATTGCTACAGAAAGATTTTCAAGGGAGAGGTGGATGGCCATATGCTCTGTAAAGAAAATATTTCATTCATTTTTGTGGGATTCATGAGAAAAATAGGAGTCAATATTTACAGATTTTTGATATATGGCTAGGATGGGACTATTTATAAGCCTGACACATTAGAGGTGGGGATAACTATGTGGTGACCAGGATATCTAACCTAAGTCAGTCTAACTTCACTACAGTGTCCAATGTACTTAATGTTATCTTAACAGTAAGTAGGCTCTTTATGTACTTACATGCCTTACATAGGCACAAACTACTAATTTTAATAAATATTGAACCTTAACGAGGCTGCATCAGATCATAAGCTACTTTGGGAGTGATACTTAAAAAAAGGGTGCTCATCTCTCTCAGAAGACTACGAATTGCTCACCTCAGCCTCAAATGTCTTGTAGTTGTCATTGTATATAGCTGACAGGGAAAAGTATTGACTGTATTTTAAAACCAAACAAGTAACTAAATAAACAAATATACCTATAACATGGCTAGGACACTGGGATAATATGGCTTCTGCAGCAAAGATTTTTCTGACTTATAAATATCAAGCAATTGCCAGAATGACGGCAAGGAACATTAAAGCAGGACTATGGCTACTGCTCAACTGGATGCACACCTGTGGAGGAGAAGGAGGAGAAGTAGGAGGAAGACAGTAAAGAATAAGAGACCCTGAAAGTCCTGGAAGCTGGGCTCTTGAGCACAGTTCCAGTGAAGAGCAGCAACAGGGAAGACAGCCTGCTGGAATTAGCCTTAAGCAGCTAATTTGAAAACAATTTGTGATTTTCAAAGCTGGTTCAATAAAACAAGGACCAAGCTCGGCACAGGTATGTCACAGCAGGTAGTATTAATTGGTGTAAGTCAGGATCTACTCAGAAGTCCACTAACTCTTCTCAGAGAGATCTTAAGAGAGTTTTATTTTAATAACTGTTATTTTTTTACTTCTTCAGACTAGTAAAAAAAACTGTGTGAAAAGCACAATAAAGTATTATTTTCTTACCCCACACACACCTCCCCGGAATGTTAAACGGCAGTTTGGCTTTACAATCTTTTAAGGATGTGTACTGCCAAAAGAGAGTCCCATTTGTATTCAACTTGGTGAGAGTGATTTTCCTTCTTAGTACATTGTCCTACAGAATGGCGCATAGAAACATGTCTTGCTCAAGGGAAGAGTAAACAAGACATTCAATACAAGACTGATAGAGAAGGATATTGTTACCTAAGAATAGGTTCCTAGTGCCTTTTTATATCATCCGCATGGGATTGGCAGATATGGCACAGGATTTATAGAAGACTTATGTTTCTGGAAAGACAGGTGGAATAAAGTATGGTGTCTAAAGCACAAATAAATACCTACACTATGTGTACGTACTTCACAAAGCTATGTGAAAAGTATTGTAAAAGGTGACAGAATTAATTCAAATGTCCTTAATACTTCTTAAGAGAGAAATTTTTTCCCCAGCATCATAGCTTCAGTATTAAGCTTTTTAGAATGTACCTTACCTTGAACAACCATCTGTGTCTGGGAATACTATCTGTTTGTCTTCTGTATGAGTATTTTATTGCAACAAAGGAAAAATTATATGGTCTCATACATGCCTTTTCAATTGTCCATCTTCATTCCTTAGTAGTCATAGGAAAAATAAAACCTTTATTCACAATAGCCCAGAGTGCCCAAATAAGGAACAATATAATCTTAGAGAAGTCCTAGAGAATTAGATGAGGGACGTAACTTAAAAACTCAGGACGTAAAGTAAGCTCTGTGTATCCAAATAAGTTAAAGAACAAATGTTACAGTTCTTGGGAGTGAAACACTATGACACTGTGCCTGCTCAAGAACTGAGGTCAAGACAACAAAGAACAGCTGGAAGGACCAAAAAAGGACTTCCAATAAGGGTGTGACTGTGTAAAGCAGTATAATGAATATGTATTAAGAGAGTATATAATGATTATATAAACAGTATATGTAATAAAAAGCCTTGTCTATCTGTCATTTGGCATGCTCAATCAGAGGAGCTATCCTCTGAATGTCCAGCATGCTAAATAAAGAATGCCCTTTTTAGCAGCTAAAAATTGGCATTAAGTTTCTTTCTGCCACTTTTTGATATCAATAGACGTGTCTTAGACTCAATGTATATATCACAAACAGAACCACAGCTTTAAATAACACATGAAATTGAGCTCTACACACACTAAAAAATTAAAATCCAATGGTCTACTTTATGCAATGAGACTCTGAAGTTCCATATATCTGTAGCGTTAAGAACTTATGTCAGACGCAGGTACAATGCACAACAGTAGATGCTCCTGTCCTTAAAAACACCTATGTTCTTTTCTTACCTGAAAGAACCTGTCTTCCACACAAACTGAGAAACTGCACTTCTTGGCCCACATGTGGATGCATATTTACAGAGGATTCAGTCAGCCTGGGAATGTTTGTGGCTGGAAATAGGTATTAATTTGGCAAAAAGTGTAGCATTTGGAACTTAGCATTTGAAATTTACCTTATTTGTGCTTGCAAGATCTGAGCCTGATTCTGTCTGACCTGTCTTTGGTTTAGGGTGACGGACTCCTCTGTTCCAGTGGACCTTCAGACTCCATGGTACAAATTTGGTGGGAAGGATTACGGCATTGAAACACTTGGCCTGGTAAAATTGTTGCACTCAGATTTCCCTGGGGCTGCAGCACCCAGTGAGAGTCCAGAGATGGACCCACAGGTGGTCCCAAAGATGCTCAGGTTATCAGTGTACGCACAGAGCAAAATGATTGCATATGTGCCCAGCTACCCCATGAAAAAAAAAAACAAACAAACAAAAAACTAAACAACAACCTCCTCCACCAGATATGCATACAGATTATTATTTAAAAATATTAAATACAAATAAATTGGAAGAGATTGGAAAACAGTGTAGAGAGATTTATCTGCATTGTTCTTACTTAAACCTATAGAGTCAAAAGTAATGCTAGTTTCAAGGTACTCCCTTTAGTAGCAGAATGGACATTTTTACCATTTAAATTCAAGTAGGGTGGACTGAAGAAGAAATGTGAAGATTTGTCACTTAATACAGATGTATCTTTTTAAAATACCCTGAACACAGAGAGTGAGTTCTCCTTTTTGTGAGAACCTAAACACCAGAGGCTGGAAGAATGCCTTTGACTTTCCTGACATTTACAAGTTTCTTGATATTCTGGCTGTTATTTTTTAGTTGTATATTCCAGTTTCTTTAGCAAATTAAGTTTAATTCAGAAAGTCAAGACATATGGACTATGAAAAACGTGACCAGTGAGATATTTTGCATAAATGTAAAATAATGATAGAGTAGAAGAACCTCATAAAAGCTGCGTTTCCTTTTCTGTACAGCTAAGTTTCCTTGTTTAAGACAAGGAAAAAGGAAAACTTAAAATCAAATGTTTGCTGTGGGGATCTGCTCATCAGTTTTTATCAATGAATAAAATATTAACTAGCAGCATATGTCAGTCAAATTATAAACCCCTTTCCATTTTCCTTAGCTCACTGGCTGAGTTATTATTTCATGGCTAAAACTAAACAATTAGATAGTTTAGGAGTTGCATTTCCTTAGACTGTTAATGATACTTTTCTGTTGCTGTTGTATACCACATTTCTTCTCACAGTGATGTGATAATTGATGTCATACGTATTGCTATGCTAAAAAATGCATATCCCATATTTTGTTATTTGCATTTCTTATTTCACAGTGCTTTGCCTAACTTTGACTTCAGGAAAATGTATTTGTCATGCTTTGTATATGATTTGGTTTAGAGATCGTGACAGGTTGTACCACACAGGTAAGGGGTCAGAAGATGGCATTAGCTCTTAATCTGGCATACAAGAGGGGTCAAAGTATTACTATCAATGATAACCACATTGCTACAATTGACTATACAGTTCAAGAACTTAGAAGGTTCCTTTCATGCGAAGTGTACCCCTAAAGGCCTTCCAGAATTAAATGACATGATTACACAGATGAATGATGGCAGAGACAAACTCAGATCATTAGTCAACAAGCTGAGATTTGAAAGGAAAAACTGATACAGCAAAACTACTCCTTGGGATAGATATATCAAAAGGGGAGAGACCTTCTCACACCAAGAGAAACCACCTAAAGAAACTATTGGAGAAGTGGCAATGGTAAATGACAATGCAGATGAAATATTTTCAGACTCTTGTAAAGAGTTTGATTCAGATTTTGCTAGTAGTGCTTTCAGCGGAAACATTGCTACTGATCAGCTGTGCAAACTCTTCTCTCGGTGTAGATACCATAGGTCTATCAAGTGACAGCGCTTTGATCCACCACCATGATACCATGATACACCACGCACAGAATCCCTGCATTACTTTAAAGGTTTGCTATGCCAAACAGTAGCTTTTGGTAACGTTGGGCCACTTTTTGGGTTTCCTGCTTCTGGTGACAAGTACAGGGCTTATGGGGAGACTCATGATTGCTGGACAATCTCAGATAAATTGAATTTTTTTTAATCCTTTTTGCTTTCATTACTTTGTCTAAAAGCAGTTTAGCCATTATGTGTTCTGTGTGTATGCATCGATATTGTAGACTCAGGCATATTTAGAAAGGTCAGTTTGGCTTCCCTATATTTGCTATGTAAACTGGTTGCAAGGCAATGCAAGATTGGTGTGGAGGACTCAAATGGGAAAGCACAGCCAGGACTATGTCTAGTCTGTTCATGCTTGTGCATGTATTAGGATTAGAACAACCTCAAATTATTTCTCCTGACGTGTTTCAGTTTTGTCTCATGTTTTATACACCCCAAAATTTTCAATGCACAGTAAATTTGGATTCAAAACTCTGCATAAATTGTAGAATTACACTCCTTTTGACCAGGAGCTCCACCTTTGGCATCCGTGTGTCAAAGCTGCAGGGCTTTTTTCTTTTTTTTCTTTTTTTTCTTTTGCACTACAGTGGTTGATAGTGGTTCTGAAGGGAGGATCTGTCAGTAGAAAAAGAACAGCAGAGCTGCAACCATGGCACCTCCCTCATTCGTAATGTTCTGATGCCACATCAGCCCACACTGAAGAAATTTGCATCTGGGGAGGTTTGCCCACTTTCTGGTCCTTTGGTGCCAAATGGCACCAAAAAGCAGGATCAGAAGAGACTAACCAATCTGTTTGTAAACAGAAAAGTAACATTTCCAGGCCTGGTTATTTTTGTGAAAGAGTCAGGGACTTATGGTAAGTGGAGCCAGCACTGCTGCCTGCAGCCAAGTTAATTTGATGCTTCCCTTTAGACTACCATGTTTTCAGTTGCTTAGAACTGTGTCAAAACATTACTGCATTGGTATAAACTTTTCTTTGAAGAATTGTCTCTTTCAGGTTCACCCTGCCCTGACGATTTGCAAGACCAGAGCTTGGTTGCTTCTCAATTTGAGAGAAACTTATTCCACCACATTTTAAAAAATGATCTGCATTCAGTTGAGAATCAGGTGAACAATAACTTGAAAGATGACTGCAGAGTATGAGAGGAAAGCTGTTTGTATGTCTGGTGTTTAATGAACTGGCATAAAATATGTAGAGCTGAAAGCCAGGCATCTGAAGGTGATGACTCTAGGGTGACAATACTGAGATGATGAAGAAGGGGAATACAAAGGTCTGGCACAGTGCCAAACAGGAGAAAATGCAGCCCAAATTGGAGATTTGGCTTGGTAGATAGACAGAAAGGTCTGAGACTTAAAGCACTTGTCCTCCAAAATGTAAAAATAAATCCAGAATTCTTGAGCCTTCTGTTCTCAGCAATATTTGTTCAACAATAATCAAAGTATCTGTTAGAGCACTTACTAGTGCAGAAGAGTTTCAGAGAATCACAGAGAAACTCTCATTGGTAGTGGGTCATGGCCCCACCATTGCACTGGCAGATGATGAGACAGATGAATAGGTTGAAAGCTGATTTTCTTGTTGAAAACCAGTGTTGATGTCAGTATGCCAAAAAAAGAAGGGTTTTATATTGCCTTAAAAAATATATAAAAATTAGCCTTGTAAAGCCAGGCACTCAAAAGTTAGGAATTGCTCATGATTAGTTGTGCAATCTTCATTGATCAAATAAACTTTTATGATACAGCTATTAAAGGTACGTTTTCCCACTATGTTTCCATGGGATTGCATCTTATGCAATGTACTAGCATGCTTGACTCCTAAAGAAGGGATGAGTTAGATGTCCAAAAGGTAAGGATATCCTAAAGATGCCCTAAAGGCAGTTCTTCAGATAATATAAAAAAATCATGAAGTAGAAAATCTTGGCTGTTCCCAATGCTCCTTGATGGACTCTCAAGAATCAGAGAAATTTAGTGTGTCAGATAGTGTCACTCTAGGGAGGTTGAGATTTATGTTATTAAGGATTCCATCTTCTTCAGAATGATTCTTTGACTATATAGGTTGTGTGGTGAATGACACGAGGAAATGCTAAGGAAAAAACCATTATTTTAAAAATAAGGCAACTGATCCAAATAATATAGTTATTTTTTTATCTGTTCTGGATTTTTCAGATCCAGGATTTTGACTGTATCAATTCACTCAGATCTTAAATAGCTGGGTACTTGTGTTTTTCTCAGTTTGTGACATTTAGGCTGGAACCCTGGTGCTGGACTGGCAAAAGTGCTGCAAGATAAGTGAAAGAGAGCAGCAATTCTGACAGCATGAAGGGATGCTTCATGCCA
This sequence comes from Pseudotriccus pelzelni, assembly GCA_035584735.1. NCBI lineage: Eukaryota > Metazoa > Chordata > Aves > Passeriformes > Tyrannidae > Pseudotriccus > Pseudotriccus pelzelni. Next base: position 33,371,108 of record JAWMRA010000161.1, on the reverse strand, counting down.
TACATTCCAAAACATTAAGTTGTAGACATATCGAATCGGGCATGTGATGAATTTTTTTCAACTTTAATCTTTGTGCTTCATTTCTCTACATGTTACAAAACAAATCATACGGAAACATATTCTCATTTTGCAGAGGTTTTGTAGAAGTAAAATAGTAAATATTTGTGATGATGCAGATACACTTATAGAAAAACTCATAAGGAAATCAATAATTCTGTCATCATATCTAGATCTGAATCCACCTGTGGAACAATAAAAATAAAAACTGTATTGGATCACTGCTCATTGAGCATCTGACCATTCCGTGCATGGAATGAGGCAGGTGACCCATGGGAAAAAATATGATGACATCCTGTAATCAAAGCCTTTGTCATAATCTGCCCAAGAAAGCTGAATGAGCATTGCAGGCTTTGCCTTAAGAATTCTAGCTTTTCTCATAGTCAAGAATTTGCTGATTCAACAGGAGCAATCTGTTACCATCGTCGTACATATATGCCAAACAACAAAAAATCCCAACACAATCCAGTCTGAGATGCACTGCAGAAATCACTACTGGTGATTTAATTAATATATATTAATGAAAAATATTTTTGATTCTTGTGAATAGATGACTAAAGATATGTCTAAAATTTTTAGAAAAGGCAAATAGTTCTGATGTCAGGACTGGGAGATGAATAAAAGTTTAGTAAGACATGTGCTCCTTTTTCCTTTCCTAAGAAAAAATCAAGCCTTAATCCTACAACTATATATTAAATCACTTATTCACTGTGACGGGTAGGAGAACAAAGATATAATAATCTACCAGTCTGGTATCTGGTATCCATTGGGAGCCATAAAATAGATCTCAGCAGGCTGAATGCTGTGCACCCACGCAATGTACAATGCTGTGATTACAGTAGGTAGGTGGTTTGGGTAAGGGTGGATTTCAGATATGCAGGAGTCCAGTGTAATGTGTGGTATTATTTGCAGAATTTTGTTAGGACACATCCTGTAATTGTAGGCCTGGCATAATGTCTGATTGGCTTGCCTTTTATGCTACTGAGAATCTAGGCTCCTTAGGAAACAATGATGTTTTTTCTGCAAAATTTTTTTGAGAATCCATTTAAAAAGAAATAAATTAATCAAAGCTGATTTCTTTGGGCCCACTCCATTTCTGCAAAGGAAATAAAAGCAATTTACACAGTCAGATTTTTATTGCCTGTAACACTGTAGAACACCTATAGAACAAAAGTCAGTCCTAAGGGTACAGTTTATAACCTTGTAACTATCTTCAGTAAAAACCACAGGATTTTCAGTATCCTCCACTATTAATAGATTTTTGACTGAATATTACTGATAAAATTCTTCAGGACTGCTAATGGTGTCATCCAACTAACTTGTCTTCCCCTCACTTGGTCAGACCTTGCTGCTTTCAAGTAGTTGTGAGTCCAACTGTATGATATACTCATTATACCATACCTTTATGTAGTATATATTTTAAAAATGCTGTGTCACTTATGATGAAAACCATAGGCACTATGGTATATGGTATATATGGTTTCTTACCACTATGAGTGGTAAGAAACCCTGCCAAGGAGTGCTTGCAATTGACCTGGTGGTAGCAGGGAAAGCTGAAACCTTGGCAGAACCATTCCCAATGTTGCCAGCTGGCAGTTCATACCACTATTTCCATGAAAAATTCCCTATATGGATTTATTTTGGGGGGGTAGTGCTACTTCTGTTCTTGCCACCCTAGGGCATGGAGGGCAGGCTAGGCTGGATTTTCATAATTCTAGTCCAGAGCTGTCATATCAGCATTTTCTGTAGTTGGCTATATGGTGTTTGAAAACCAAACCAAACTGAAAGACAAATAAACAAACAAAAAGCCCCCACAAAAAAAAATCAACCAAAAAACCACAAGTGAAAATGGTTGGCAAATCTGTTCCCTTGTAAAAGAAATCTTGCAAAGCAGCCTTTCCTTTAGGTTGATTATGTCTTTCAGTTAGAGGGGAATCTCCTGTGGTACGTGTGGCCTCATGGAACACTAGACTGTGGGATCTTTATTTGACTGTGTATTGCAATAATCACCCTTCATATTTAGAAGAGGAAAGGTTTAGAGTCTTTTTCCAAGATGCAAAGAGGAGAGATAAACATGCACATGTGCAAAGCATCTATCTCTTTCTTCAGAGTACTTTGGCCATCATGTCACAATGTTCAGAAGGTTTTGGTTGTGACAGGAGAGTCCCATAGTTGGTCAGTTTTGGTGTCAGTTAGAACTGACAAAGGTTTAGCCCAGTATTCTAAAGCCAAACTTGGGAAAAAATGGGTTGGGCAAATGTCAGGAATCTTTCTGCTGGAAAAGTGAAGTGCATTGTATGCTCCCACATTGTGCTTGCTTATCATAGCAAGTTACTAATAATTAATTGTGCATATCTTCCTAAGATAAACTATTGTCTTTTCCTTTAAGCAGTAATCAAATAATATGGTTGACTTCTAAAGTATCATTAGATTGCAAATTTAGCATACTGTTGTGATTCGTATGGCAATTCATACCTTTCCCATACCTACTGTTTCAGATTGTCAGTAGATATTAAACCTGCTTACAAGTCATGGTCGAAAGATTATTTTTGTTGTATTTTGGAAAGGTTGGCAACTTTCAAAATTAAATACAAATGAAAATTTAGCATAAATGTTCCATCCTGCTTCTTGCTGCTGTGAGCTGGGAGGGTCCAGGTTCTGCTGTATTTTACTAGGAAGGATGCTATGCGTGTTGGAGGGTTTTTCTTCTTAAGGTTCAGCGTAGTACACCTCTGGTAGATGGAACATACTTATTGGAAGCTTCCCTTCTCCTTCTGAATTAAAAGTATTCCTAATTTCCTCTGATGAAGTAAGTGAAAGGGAGCATAATAAGACATACAGATCTGGGCCAAGACTGGAAAGAAAAGAATTATCTCTTTCTGGCCAAAGAAAGGACCACAGCTTCTTCTGCTGTAAATAGGCGTGTGCATCAGGGGAATGCTGAGTCAGCTGCAAAGAATTAATCAGCCTTTCATCACCTTGGCTCAGAAAAAATGAAGTTGTGCTACGGGGAATTGCGATGGAGTTCAATAACAAAGAATTATTCTAGAAAATCACTAACATTGAAGGTGGAGAGGAATTTATTCCTGTTTCTCTACAGATGTAGTCTAGAGAGAAGTTTCCTAATTTTTCTGACTTCAAATTAGATTGAAACAAGTCATGCATTTTAAGAGTGTTTCCCTCCCACTGGCTCCTCTGGGCCTTTGAAAATCTGTCCACTTTATGTGGATGTTTGAATAGGTTCCAACCTCATTCAAACATCCAACCTTGTACTTCTCTACTTTTATCCTATATGTTTAGTTTGATATTTAAGGTTCTTTGCCTTCAGTTCTCTATGCTTCAGAAAACAGCTAAAAATCTCTAACAAACACACAATGTGCAATGTTCTTTCCTGGTCTAGACTCCTTTATTGAGAAGAACTAACAAAAAAATTAAATTAAAATATTCAGAACCTCAAAAGTAAATTGTGGGTAAACGCCTCCAAGCTAAAGGAGAAAGAGTTTAAAATTGAGGTACCTTAATTTACTCCAGTGGACCCAGGGTAATTTACATCAACAGAGGATTTGACTTGAAAAGATTACATGTCTTATCTTAAATTTTTCAGCACTGAAAACACTGAAGCAGGAATCGTACAAGCAGCAGCATCATTATGAGCTTTCCAGTACCTCTCTCCTCAAGCTGTGCTGTTCTAAAGGAAAATATGCGTGATAGGACTGGGTAATGCCTCTGACAGATTCCCCCATTCATAGTACCAAGAGCTGCAGCAGGGCTGGGTACAAGAAGAATCCTTGTGATCTCCTGCCCCAGTGAATTCTCTGCTGCATGTAGCCAAAAGCCAGCCTCTCCCAGAATATTAAATCCACTGAAGCAGAACCTTGCAACAATTTATAGCAGTTTTCTAGGTGCTTAGTAGCCATAGTGCTTTTCTTGTTTATGGCCCATAGTTTCCTCAGCCATACTCTGTAATTTCCTTACTGAGGTCTTACTCTCAGGTCTGCATATATTTACATGTTTTACTCTGTAAGCTTTTAAGCAGCAAATTATACAAAATAGAGGTGAGACCTCTGCTAGTTGAGTCTTCCTTTTATTGTTTCCATTGTAGTTGTGTCTGGAAAATAAATAAGTTAAGAACTTGAACCGACATAAAATAAATGACAGTTCAGGTTCTATAGGTTCATGTTTATGACATGATTGGCCCACAGCCATTGCAGATATTTTGTAGTTTACAAGATGTCCTTGATTTGCTCTTCTACCAGTACGATAACAAGCACATATAATCTTTGCGTACACTCTGAATAGGCTTCTAGACTCTGCCTGATTATATACATTCAGCGTTTACATTGTTCTTCACAGAACTCTCTCAGGTCCCTTAAAAAATACTTATGTTTTCATCTATATTATTTTCATCTTTCAAATGAAGTTAGATGAATATAGAGAGAAAAGAAAGAAAATATGATAAATCAAGACACTTGTGAAATCACTGAATTAACAAAGCCTCCCTTCATAAAAAGGATGTAATTTTTCTTCCAACAGATACAAATTAGGATAATCCAAACAGAGCTACCCTACATATTTTCCAATTTGTAAAAATATCTTCTTCTACTTCCTTTTGAGAGTAACTACCCTAAAAGCCAGGGATCCCCTGGTGGCCTAGTGGTTAGATCGCAGGACCTTCACCGCTGAGGCCTGGGTTCGATTTCAGCCAGGGATACTCCCCGGGCAGGTGGAGCTCGTTAGCCCTGTAAGGCAATCCACCTACGTTCTAAGGACCTCGCT
>JAWMRA010000161.1:33363066-33366175 GCA_035584735.1 Pseudotriccus pelzelni | reverse complement strand
AAAAATCCAATGCGCAGGCTGGAAGGTGTAAAGACCTTCCCCGGTTCTTCGTTCGCGAAGACTGGCCATTTACTTACCCTAAAAGCCATATAATGATGGTAGCAATAGTGGAACTTTGGGTGCATCCATGCAGATCTGTTAGATCTCTCATCTGCTTTTGACACATCGGTCATGAGAATTTTTCTCTCTTTTTTAGAGATCTCACAGAAATAGTGTTTGTGACGTGACTCCATTTCTTTCTCACTGAGCATATGTTGGAGCATGTATTGGAGCCTGATGAAGAAATTTAATTCCACCACCACCACCGCCTCATCATATAGACTTCCAAGGGCTCTAATTTTGTTTACCCTCTTGCTAGAAAGCACAAATAGCTGAAATTTCAGCCTGGTGATGACCCCATATTTACAAGCCCCTGACCTTGCTAGGGCTACCAAAAGTGCAAGCAGCTTTTGTAAAGGGTGAAGGCATGAATGAGAACTGGCTGGTGTTCAGTAGAAAGAGACTGAGATAAGATCAACCAAATGAGAAAGTAATAGTAATTTTATGATGAGAATAATAATTTGTTTGTCAGTTCATATGGGAACAGAATTGTTGGATTCTTGGTAGCTGATCCATAGTCAAATATCCTTGTCCAGGTATTCTTTATTTCTTTCTGTTTGCCTTATGTGAGCAATGACATCCATTTCTTCCTGGTATGGTATATGGTTACTCGCTCTGTGGTTTTGCTGGTTTCTCTGATGTGCATCAAGCTGGTCTTTCTCTTAATTTAAAATAGCATCCCACCAAAGATTGTAGCTTCCACCCAGAATACCTCTGAGAGCAACTCTTTGCCTAATTTGCTCTGAGCTACAGTGGCTTCCTTGGTTCTAGCTAGACTTTCAACATCAATTTTGATCTATGGGATGATACTGTCAGAGATTAAATGGAGTATCAAAATCCCACTGAAATTCAGTATGCTTTAACTGTTTTTTGCTAAACAGCTTTAAATTCTTCTAACAAATTTCAATAAGGAGAACTTAAACAGGGACCAGGCTATATGGTTTAATATTCAGGGTAGATACTAACTATTTATTTCCTACAACAACCTTGGCAAACTGAGAATGAGGCTTGTAGCATTATCATCAGTTATTGACAACCTATTTTAATTTTCTGAAAATTCACAAGTACTTAAAATTCTATCTCTGTGCAGTAATTAAGAAGGGTAAAGGTTATTTTGCTCTTTTGATTAAAAATTGCATTTACTTTGTGTTGATGTAAAAGCAGGAAAAGTAATAGCAAATTAGTTTTTGTTTCTTTCCATCTGCATTCAAAATTAATATTTCATTAAGATTTTTTACTTCATTTTCAGATAATCAGAATACAGGTGGTAAGATTGTATCACCACTTCTTGTCTCAAAGAAATTTTTTTAATTCTATGAGAAATGAAGCCATATTAACCTTCAAAAGCTACCATTCTTAGGTGAGTGACATCAGAAACTTGACCATTCATATTATGATTGGCCTGAAAGCACACATTCAGAATATGCAGAGCTTTTGAGGCAGTTCAGGTAGTGGATCACTTTAAGCATTTGTAGTCCATGGAAGCCACTGAAGTAGGTGTTATGGAGTCATATTAAGATACTTTTGGAATCATATCAACAGCAACTGTAATGGGCACTGTCAGCTGGCAAGCATGCTGCCCTTGGGCTGCCATCCAGAGACCAAGGAGTGGGGTCGCTCTGTGGTGTCCAAGTGATAACTGAATGGGGATGAAGAGGTGTCTGGATGAGACACATCCAACTATGATCTATAAGACTTGAGCATTATAGATGAGAAAAAAAGACAGACAGACAGACACACAGATGGATAGATCAAAGGCTACTGAAGAAGAGCAGACTCTAGAACTCTAGAGCAGACTCTAGAAACACCATATCAGTCTTCATGGCTAAACTTTATTTTACCTGAAGTTCAACAGACTTTTTAGAGGGAGCTATAGCTTTATTCAGCATTGAAGGGTTTAGATTTTAGCTCCACAAAAGTCAGGAAAATTTTGACTTTGAAGCAGAGGTAGTTAGGAAATTCAGAGTCAAGTAATGATTTCACCTTTCAAAATGATAGTAGTGAAAGGATACAAAAAAAGCTGCTGGAAATTTTTATAATGTCTGCAAAAGGTAAATTTTCATGAAAAGAAGCAAATCCTTCCCACACAAAAAAAGGAAGCTGTTTCTATACTGACCCCTACAAGGTCAAAATGTAACCCTTTGCTTGGAAATGACTATCTCTAAAGCCTTGCCTCACGAGTTCCCACTCAAAGAGATGAACTGTCAAGGATACTTTTTATTTGGCTAAAAGTGGCTTAGTCTATCACTTAAAGTAGATCACTCAGTTTCTTTAAACGATATACTTCTGTATTGCTTTAGTGAGTAGGTTTGGTACTGACAATGACATAGATATCTGAACTATTTAGGTTATGGCAGCTGTGAATAAAATTTGTCAGTATTTTCTGACTCTTACATAAGTATGTCAGTAAAATTTGTATTTGAACAAGGGTCCCCTCTTCCTTCCCCCTAGAGTAAATTTAAAGGATCATAATAAAATATTAATACGTTTTGGGGGAAGTGTAAAATTAACAAGTGAGCTCACATGGATTCACCAGCACTGATGAAGGCTCTGAGATCAGCTTTATAAAAAACAGTCTCTTAAAGGCAGACTCCAATGAAGATTTTGGTTTCAACTTGTTAGATAGGGATACTCAGCAAGGATTCCCTTGTTGTTTCCCGTCAGAAGACAGACAACAATTTGGATCAACTTTGCATTAACAAAAAGAAAATGCCCCACCGGACTCATAGTGTTAGAAAAAATAAATTATAAATATTGCAATGATATTGAGGTACTTTTTGGTTATTCCCTTCTGTTTCTTGTAGGACAACTGATGAGTCAATATAAATAAATCATGCTAGATCATGTAATGGGAAAAAGAGTATGTGATAATTTTTTCATAACAATATTTGAAGACATGAAATGGATGCTGAGAAAATATGAGGGATTTGAAGCCACTAAAAGCTAAAGTTATTTGTTTTCCAAAGATTAGATGGATATTTGGGTGTAAGTTTTCACAGTCAGCATACCT